>JAGFMF010012012.1:715451-779603 GCA_019455555.1 Galemys pyrenaicus | reverse complement strand
TTTGATTTTTATGATTTCCTTTCTTCTACTGGCTTTTGGGTTTTGCTGTTGTTCTTTTTCCAGCTCTTTCAGGTGTGAAATTAGGTTGTTTCTTTGTGTCAAGAACCTGTTTCTCGCTCATGAGTGGGATAAGATTAAGTTTTGAACTCAGAAATCTGAGGTCCAGATCCTGAACATGTTAATTCCCATCAAAATGCAGCAATAACCTTGAAGCACCACTCACACCATTAGCAGTCTGACTAGCCCGTTATTTTGGTGGCAAATGAAGAGAGGAAAAGTATTGGTGTGTGTTGAGCAGGTCTTTGAATTTTACAAAAAAGCAAGAAATGGTGGTTAATAAGCAGCAAGTGCTTAACTCATTTAGGAGAGCTTTCAAATTATCTCTTTCACTTTTTCTTATTTGAAATGTGACCTCACTAAAGTAATTCATGTAACGTTTCACTTAGTTTCTTTAGTAGTATTCATATTATATCACCAGCCTTTTATCATTTTACTAACAGCTTTAGTCACATATTACTTCGATGTTCTACTAGAACCTGTGTGGTCATACCACCTTTTATTTATTCATTTGTTAATGGACATGCTGATTTTTCCCACTTTTGGGCTACTATGAATACCTCGGTAAACATTGATGTGCGAATTTTTGTGTGGGCATATGTTTTCATTTATATTAAGACTAAATACACCTGGGTCATAAAATTTGATTTTATATTTAACATTTTCAAGCACTGGGAGATTTTTCCAGTGTGTTACATCATTTTCTAATACCATCAACAGTGTATGAGTATTCCAATTTCTCCACATCCTCACCAACACTTGTTATTTTGTCTTTTTGATTGTAATCATCCTAGTGTGTCGGAAGTATATCTCTTTATGGTTTTGATTTGCATTTCTCTGGCAACTAATGATGTTGAGCATCTTCTCATATGCTTATCAGTCATTTGCATATTTTCTTTGGAGAAATATCTAAGTCATTTGCCCACTTTTTAATTTTGGGTTGTCTTTTATTGTTGGATTATAAGAGTTACATATTTTGGGTGTAAGTCCTTTATTGCATATAACTTGCAAATATTTTCTCCTGTGAGTACCTTTCTTAATAGTGCCCTTTGAAGCACATAAGTTTTTAATTTTGATGAAGTCCAGTCTACTTTTTCTTGTGCTTTTAGGGTCATATATAGTAAACTATTGCCTAATCCTTGGCAACAAAGATTCACATCTGTGGGGTTTTTTTTAGTTTTATGGTTCCAGCTCTTATATTTACATCTTTGATCCATTTTTAGTTAATTTTTATATCTGATATAAGGACATATTCCAACTCCAGACTTTGGTATGTGGCTATTCAATTGTCTCAGGATCATTTATTGAAAATCAAATGACTGTAAATGTGAGAGTTTACTTCTGGAATCTCACTTCTATTCCATCAATATAAATGTCCAGATATTTCTTTTTTTTTTTCATTCATTCTACAAATATTTATTGAGCATCTTTATATGCCACGCATCATGCCCAGTATGTTACTTGCTTTGGGGAACTAAACCATCCCTCTTTGAAGCCCAAGTCTTTAAGAAACTCATACTAATAGGATATAGCATCTTTTTTTCTTGATGAGATATAAAGTGCTTTCCTTGCACAGCCAAACTGATAGAGGCAATTTTAGTTTTTCCTGATTTGTACACAATCTTTTGGCAAACTTTAGTTTGTCAGACTACATAAATGCTCAGAAGTCTGAGTGCATTATTGAGGGCTTGGACGAATGAAAATTGTTCTGGGATAGTCCAGTGAGTATATTGAAGATGAGATTGTTTTAGGTGGGGCAAGGATTTACAAATTGATAAAGGGCTGCTGGCAGGTGTGGAGTAGCGCATGTGCAACTTGAGAGGTCTAGGGAGTCAGTTAGTGTCATTGCTGGCAGCAGTAAGGCCAGAGACAAAAATGGAAGGGATGAGGAGGAAGGGGACTCTATAGATTTAAATAACCATAATTCTGCCTCTAGACCTTATCTGAGTAGTTGTAATTCCTTGCTACTAAAGATGAAATGATGTTTATAGATAATGGCTTATTGCTGGATTTAAGATGAACTAAAGGAGTAATTACTTTTATGTAACAGTGGTAACTTGTTTCTAGGTTGATATTGTGGTTGTAGACATTGAAGGGAGAGACCAAAGGTATGTAAGCTTAGCAGACCTTAATGATTATGTAAAATAATTGAAGTTGCTATCCAGTGTTACAATTTGAGGGCATTGGGAAGATAATTATATCTTAGTTAAAAATATTTACTATATTCAAGTGAAAAGAAACAGTTTATCAGGATAAATATTAAATTTTTATTTTGCTCTACCTGTTGGCAGAATCTTCAAGTGAATTATAAAAGATGCCAATTTGACCATCAGATAGTATATCAAGTCTGATATTCAGGAGCTTCCCATAATTGCTTATTCATTTTTGAAACCCTTTTGTAAAATGAACTTTCAGTGCCTAGTTTTAAAAGTTAAGCAGTGGTTTTGTTTTTCTACCTGTGTAAGTTAAAACATATTGTACTTGGTCAGTGACTTTGAAAGTCTTAAGAAGGGTAGCTAGATTGCATGGTTTGCTACCACTATTAATAATATTATTGTTGTTAGGCAGGAAAAGTTTTAATATTGACAACATTGAGAAACTATATGTATTATCACTATAGATAATATATAGACAATATATCATATGATAGACTATATAGACAGAGGGAGAGAGAGTTTATATAGATAAGTTTTAGTTACTCAAGTTGACTTGGGCTCTAGACATTAAAATTTGAAGGTTTTAGAAATTTTATTACATGTCAGACTTATTATAGTGCATTTATTTACCAATTCTAAATTTTCTTCCAGGAATTGTTCCATCTTCTGTTGTCCTGACTTCTTTCCAAGTGATGTCAAGAGTTTTTCTAATATGGGCAGTAACACATAGCGTCAAAGAGGTAAGCACTTAGTAGACTAAAAATAATATCAGCATTAACAAATGCTAGTAAGCTCTTCTTAGGTGTGTGTTTAGGCTAAAGAGGGCACTCTAGGTCATATTAATATAGACCAGATAAAGCTCACATGCATATGCACTATAGGAACTGAGTCACTAATGGGAAACATACACTAAATGTGCAGTGTTACAGATAGAAGACTGATTCCATAATCAAGTCCTATAATCTTAGATGGAGGTTTGGGTGGTATGGATATGGTGTGCAACTCACTTATATTTTCCTGGTATCTTGTTTGTATCTAGCACAGTAAACTCTGGACATGTTGACAACTGGGAAAGTGGAGGCATTGATTGGTTCCCAGAGCAGTCGAATCTTTGTAGGACCAGGAAAACAAACTTGTTTCTTCCCAGGCCACTAGAGTTGGTACACTGCCAAATGTACTGAGTCTAGTGGCTTTGGGAAATGAGGCTGGGGCCCTAGGATGGTAGATAGCATGGCAGGTCCAGGGACATTCACTCTAAGAACTGGGGGAGAAAGATGTCTTTACCACGGGTGTGAGCCAATACCAAGACTTTCATTTTCTGGTATGAGAGAAGGTGATTGTTTTCTTCTTTTTAGAAGTCACTTATTTCTGGCTGATATCACCTGGAAGAAGAGGAATCCACAAGAGGATTCCTTTTTCAGTTTTTTGATTCCTAATAACTTATTGTTGACATTGTTGGATACTTTGGGGCTTATGAAATGTGCTTATACATTAGCATTATTCCGGTGTTTTGTTTATCTTCTGTTCTTCTAAAATCTCTGTCAAAACACTTTGTTTTTCGAGATTTATTTTGACAGTTTCGTTTGCATTCAACAAATGAGGTGTTTTTTTTTTTTACTTTTATTGGCGTATCCTATACATACAGAAAAATGCACATAGCTCATGAGCTTTTAACCAAAGCTGATTAGGCTGAGAGATTATTTTCTTATATCTATATGGTATTTGCATAGCTACAGGTTGGTGTTGTGTTTGCTTTGTTTTATTTTAACACTCTCATGCTTAAGATGTCTGTCCATACTTTCAATGTAGGAAGAAAATGACCACATACTTCTATGTGATAACTTTTTTAAGAGTGATCATATTTCTTTAAAAAAAGAAAAAGCCAAAAACAGACAAGTAAATCCTAATGTAGCATACTGGCCTTTGTTCTCACTCTTAATTACATTCTGAATGAGGAAGAGTTACTTAATAAAACCAGGTAACCTCTTCTTCATTCCAAGATTCTTTATAAAGATAGTTTTTAAGCTGTATTTCTTTCTCCTCTGCTTTTGTGCATAGACTGTTTCTTCTCATTTTAAACAACTTATAATTTTAACTTCTAAGTAGTCTCAATTGACCTAAAATTTCTTCTAATAGTAACTTATTTACATTCTTAAATCGGTAACTGTGTACTTTCAATAATTTAAATATCAGATACATGAGGACAGCATATTGTCAACTATGGAGTATTTGATCTCTTTGCCAATACGATCGGCTATCAATTATCCAGGTACTAATGCTTCATCTGATGATTTTTTCCTGCCCTCTGCTTCTCCTTCTCTTCTCTGCTTCAGGGGCCCCTCCTGCTAGTCCATGCTTTTGGCAAAGAGGTTAGACAGACAACATCAAGAGTGCTTTCAGTTCTAGTCGAGTAGTTCATTTAGCCATATTGTTGTTAGTAACATTGCTGGGACTTCCTGGACAGATCATTAAGTCTGCTTGACCTTAAAAGCTATTAAATGTCTCCTGTGTATTACAGGTCCAGGGACCTGGCCATTGCCCTCAGTAACCATGCTCCCTGGTAGATGTGCAAACTTGACATTTAATCAATGGTTTCATATACAGGGTCATATTTGAGCTTTATAGAAATTTAGCTTACGTACTGGTTACATTTGCAGTCTTCAAAACTGTTTCTCTGCAGCCAAACTGAGCCAGGTCCTATTCTTACAATGTTGTTATGTCTACTATTACAATGTTAACATACCATTTTCTTAAGAATGTAGTGTAGTAAACTTTATGATGTTTCTGTCACCTCTTGGGTCCTTTTCTTTTTACCTGTATCTGATTAATTGGTGTATTTGCTCCTTTCTCATGTAGATGGGAGGGAGTTTCTGCTATTCTGAGATTAGAGTTCTTATCTCCTCATTTCCCTCTTCTTTGAGTAGAATTTATCATCCTTTTGTTTATAGCAGCAGGTTTTCTCCTGGCCTGCCCGGAGACTTGATAGCTAACTCAAAAGCCTGGTGCTGTGGCCTCTCAGAACTGCTGCCTGTCAGCTGGTCCTCAGCCATTTCTCCTGACCAAATGCTGTCTTTCTTTCCTTAGGGTTTCATATGCGGTACAATTCCATTTATTCTGTATATTACATATGGATCCCTTGCTAAACTTCCATTCTTCTGTTTCCTGAAACATTTTCAAAATGCCTTTATTACCCTTACACTCAAGTCTGTTTACTTTATGGGAATCATAACTAATATGTAAGGAAATTGATCTCAGAAATAACAAATAGGATTTATCTCACTTATAATAAAATCTTTTATACTATTAAACTTTCTTTTTATGTTACGTTTCCCTCTAAAGTACACCGGAATTTTGTTTCCATAGTATTGTTTTTGGACTTGTGCTCCTGCATCACCCTGTCTGACCTTCTTATATATTCTGTGCTCATTAACCTTGTTTTCCTGTAATCATGCATGATGTACTGAGGTATAGCCTATATACCTTTTAAGACTAGACACCACTTTTTCATATTTAAAGTCTATTTCCTTTTAAGAGGCCCTATAAGACATGCATCCTCACTTGTCATTTCAGTTCTCTGCTCCATGGAATGCTTGTCACATTAATGTCACCAAGTGCGCTGTAGACTGAAAGGCGATCAGATGGTTTTCTTTTATGATATTAAGGACTGAGCCATCAACTACTGTAACGTGTTGACTGGCAGGACATTAGAGAAAAAATGGTAATCACGATGCTCAAATGCTTTTCCTTCATGTTACATCAGAAAAACCTGCCCACTTCTTTCCTTTTAAAGTAACCATCTTTATGAGTGAGTAAAGGGTCTAACAAAATAAGCAAGTAGCTCAGGGTGAGTGGTCTGTGCCTTACCTTCTCTTAAACAAAACCGGCACTTTCCAAAGTGAACAGCAGTAGAAATGCCATCTTCTGTCTCTGGTGATGCCCTCCCTTCTGAGACAATTCACAGGGCCCATGTCCTTCCTGCCCAAAAGCAGCTAAGCAGACCCTTGGACACACAAGTAGGCTGCTGTCCCCTTTCCTGGCCCAGACCCCTCTGGAGACGTCACCCCAAATCTTCTCCTGAGCTCTTAGTGTCAGCTCACTGTGCTCTTGGAGCAGGACTCCTGCATGAGCTCCACGGACAGTCAGTGAGAAAGAAGTTTCCAGGCTTCCGCGTGAGTGCAGCCGAGGTGCAAGTGAGTACCTCCTGCACTTCACTAGGGCTAATCTGCATAAAGTAGTCTGCTCTGGAGTGCTGAGTCTTTTCTTCTTTTTTTCTCCTCCTTTAACACCACTAGAGAAAGGGGTATTTTCCCACATTCCTCTGGGATAGTCCTGATTTCACCAGTCAACTCTTTGCCACCTCTTTCTGAGATGCTGCTGGGCTTTGTGATGATCTGACATTCTTGCCAACTTCTTAGCAAGATGCTTACAAAAAACTTGTAATCGGTATTTAAGAACATTGGTAATCTCCTGGTTTTTTTTGCCATAATGGTTTTTGTTTAATGCCATTATGGTTTATTGCTTAATATATGCTTTACATATATGATGGTTATTCAGCCATGACAACAATCCTTTAAATTAGGTTGTAGTGTCCATCACTTGTTGGAAGGTGGAGTAGCAAAGCGAGAATCGTACACCAAAATACAGCAGAGTTGCAAGAGAACCTCTGAGTCCAAGGTATTCCCACTGCATTCGAACTGCTTTCTCACCTTTCAAAAATATGATGTGAATGCATCCTTATTTTCCTTTGCTGGCCATGCTTTGTTTCTATCATGTAGAGTTAAAACTCCCATCTCAGGCCCAGAAGCACTTTTCCTCTCGTGCCGTCCTGCCGCAGCGCATGCATGCTGAGCTCTGAATTTCCAGGCGGTTCATTTATATGTGAAGTGTGCACATCAGCCGTGGACCCCGGCTGCTTGTCTGTAGTGCTTTGCCCATCAGCTTCTCTGTTTTTTTTAGTTTTCAAGTGCTCTGTGATGAATTCCTTCAATTAATTGACCTTCTTGAAAATTCCAAGACTGTTTTTCATTTTTGGGTTTAAGGACTATTTGACAAAATTACCCAGAAAGCTTATTATAAATGCACATTCCAGGTCTCACCCCATACTTGATATAAGATCCCTAGGAATAGAGCCAGAGAAGTGTCATTGTTATTAAGTTCCTCAGATAGTTTAATGAATTCTGAAGTTTGAGAAATGCTTTAGGATACTGTATGTTGTGTTGTATCTTTTATTTGACCTCCTTTCTTAATTTTACTTTGCATTTCTACTTAATTTACTTGAAGGTTAACCAGTTCTCATCATTTCTTTCCCAACTCCAAGAGCCATGGTTTCATTCCTGCAGAATGAAGCCTTAGCATTGCTTACGTCACTAACTAAGGGACCTTTTTAGTTTCTGGTGCCGTCTCTAAAATCCGGTGTCTCCTGAACTAAGACTTGGGTGCAGGTAAGAGGAAGCTTTAGGGCCCAGCGTGATGGTAGAGGCAGATCTGAAAAACACAGCATTGAAGAAGCAAAAACCCACTTTTTTTTTTTTAAGGAAGGTGTGAGGAAGCCACTTCCTTCTCTGTAGGGAGGGCTTGTTGAAAAGGGTTCCATCCAGGTGCTTCTGGTCGGTTGACCAAAGCTATCGGGGAGTCAGTTAGGTGGCCGCTTATACCTGAGGACGTGCTGTGTGTGAGGAAGTTCTGTCTTCCTTGGAAGTTTTATTTTTTTTTAAAGATTATTCATTTATGCACACAAGAGCTGGGGCACAGGCCAGAGGCACGGGAGGTGAGAGGAGTCACCAGAGACAGAGTGGGGAGCAGAACAGCCAAATCGACCGAAATACACTGCTCAGGGGAGCAGCAGGCGCGGCAGGAGCGGTCTGCTGCACCACGTGGCGGGGACTGACACCGCTGTGCTGCAGATGCTTCACAGTGCAGCGGATGCTTCACAGTGCAGCACTCAGCCCACTGCCACACCAGGGAGGCCCCTTGACAGTTTTATTGTCTTATAAGTGACTTGAACTTAGTATTCCAGAGCATGGAAGCTTAGCACCCACAGCATAGTGGAAGTGGTTGGTGAGTGTTGGCTTTGACACTTCCCCTGGGGCCCAGGAAAAGCACTTCAGCTTTCTTTGTTTGTCTCATTGTAAAACAGCAATGCTGATATATACCCTGCTTATTTGTTTGTGAAGATAAAATGAGCATACATTCAAACAAGGCAGTAATAATTAGAAATCAGGGTCTCCAGCATGCAATTATTTTGTAGAGCCGCTTCTGAAATCCCATATGCTCTTTCCTTCATGGTGAAACAGTTTTCATTTTCTCCTCTTTTCCTCTGCTTTTTTAGTGTTGTGGCTAAAATGCCACATATGTAAGTTATATCTTATCTCCCATTTTTGGTCCCTGTTCTTCTCTGCTGGGTTCTCCAGCTGGGTTTACAGTGTGCTCATGCTGTTTGCTGCCTAAAGTTGCTTCTCTTGTTAGCGTGTTTCCTGCGGTCCACACTTTTTGTCCCTCATGACAGGCCACAGGCCTGACATTTCAGTGAGGCAGGAAGGGCATCATCTTATGCCCATCATTCAGATGAGGAGCTGGTACTCTGGGTCTGGACACACCATTTCCGCTGGGGCACTGTGCTTGGACCAGACGCCATGACGCTTTCCTGCAGCCCAGGGCCCTTCCCATGGTGGCACTCCAGCTCAGTTAGCAAAGACCACCGGGGCGCGTTCAGTATCGTTTGGCCCTCCTGAGTGCTTCATCTCTAAAATTCTCCATCCTATCTCATCTGTTTCCTTACAGATTTCTATTTTAACTATTTCTGTAGGTGGATTTGCATCACCTTCACTTTTAAAATTAGCACCTCTCCTAAAGGTAAAAAAATACCTCATTATTTGATTGCTAGTCAGACACTGTCAAACTTTAAACGACTCCTAGATAAATGCAGCAGTACTTTAATGCCGCTTCTACTTCTGCTACTAATGCACCCTTAACGACTATATTACTCTTCTCATAGCAGAAGGTTCATTTTTGCCTTTACCTATGAGAGTTAACATATTGATTTGGGCAAAATCAGATTCTTTTTCTCTTGGTGTTTTTCTATCTGTCCTTTTCCAACATGTTCTTGAGCTTGAAATATTTTAAAATGTTTAGAGCCTTTCAACTTCAGCCCAGTCTTCTTCTGACATCTCACATGGTGTCTTTCTCCTGTGGTCTTCATTCTTATTCATCCCTTGAAAAATTCCACTGGAACTCATTTTTGTTCGAAATACAGTACACTTTGATGGTATAGTTCTTTGATAATTAAATAATTTATTTTACAAAAAACAATAAGGGGCCTCCCTAGTGGCTCAGTGGGTTAAGCAGCGCACTATGAGGCAAACCGCAGCCACTGCAGCACGAGTTCGATCCCTGCTGCCGGCCAGGGAGGGGACCCACATGGCGTAGCAGACCTCTCCTGCCTCGCCCGCTGCTCCCCTCAGCAGTGTGCTTCAGTCAGTCTGCCTGTTCTGCTCCCGGCTCTGTCTCTGGTGAATCCTCTTACCTCCCTCGACTCTGGCCTATGCCCCAGCTCTTATATGCATAAATAAATAAAATCTTTAAAAAAAAATGAAACATCATAAACTGTACAAGTCAATCTACTATTTCTTCCTCCAAAACATGACCCCTTTTGTGACTTGATAGCTGGATATGTTTCAAGTGCAGTAGAACCAGGAAATTGTTTTCATTTGTGTTTCATGTTGCTCTTTTTCTTGTCCAGGCTGCCCTCACCCACTTCCTGCACCCTTCTCCCACAAATACCCTACACGTGAAGCTTCTCAGGACCTCTGTCCTCCACCATCCCCAGCTGTCAATTCCAGACTGAGAGGGAACAGTTACACCAGGCAAATTCCCAGGACGACTGCACAGTTTTCTTTAGTTTGGGAAGTCTGTTGGGGAGGAGGGACGAGGGCCTGACCTATGAGCCCCCAAAGATGTGCCCATTGTCAGGAGGTTCTCCTAGGACCAAGAGTTGGGCTTACCCTCGTCCATTCCAGACTGTTCTGGCCAACGTGAACACCAATGGCTTCTTCCTTTCCCTCAGCCTCAGAACTCCAGATCTTAGGTTCTCCCATGTGTTTTTACAGTTGTCGGCCTTTTGAAATATTGTGTACTCCCACCCCCATTTAATTGATGTAGAGACATCACTGGGGTCTCCTACATACATAGCTCTCATTTTTCGTAATGAAATTTCTAACAAAGACTTATCGTTGAAACACATCTTCTTCAAGCACAAGACATTCCTATACCGTTGGGTATTATCTTAGGATATGTGTTGCTGCTCCTTATAAATGTACGAAGCCTGTTGAGAGGCAAATCTGGTTACTTGTAATCCTGAAATTAACAAAAGACGCTTGACTTCTGACATTAGGAACCTGTCATGATAACGGAATGAGAGTAAAGGAAGAAAAAGTATTATAAACATGGTCATAAAATAGTAGTTTCCCGGGCCTCCCCTGGTGGTGCAGTGGGTTAAGCAACGCACTACGAAGCAAATCGCAGCCACTGCAGCACGAGTTCGATCCCTGCTGCCGGCCAGGGTGGGGACCCACATGGTGCGGCAGACCTCTCCTGCTGTGCCCGCTGCTCCTCTCAGCAGTGTACTTCTGTTGATCTGCCTGTTCTGCTCCCCGCTCTGTCTCTGGTGAATCCTCTCACCCCCCCCACACCTCTGGCCTGTGCCCCAGTGCTTGTATGCATAAATAAATAAATATTAAAAAAAAAATAGTGGTTTCCCAAATAAGCACGTGAAATAAACTCATTTCACACTGTGAAAGTGAGAAAGCCACTAACGAAAAGCCTTAATGGTATCTGCTTGGTCACATGTCATCAGCTTGAATTAAAGAGTAACCTGAGGGAAGAAAGCTCTTTGTTACAGTATTATGCTGTCCAGGTGTTTTGTTAGCAGACAGTTACTAATAAATGAATTCTAGCATTCAAACCAGTTTCATCCTGGTTTCAAAGTGAACCAAGATACTTATTTAGACTGGTCAAGTCTAGAAAGTAACTTTTTGGTCATCTGTAGTGATGAAAGGATATTGGTTGCCAATATTTTTCTTTTGAGTGTTCCCTCTATCCTGGTACTGTCCATTAGAACTGTCTGCAATGGTGGAAATGTTGTATGTCTGCACTATGCAATACAGTAGCTATTACACTGTATGTGAGCACATACGGGACACTTGAAATGAGGTTAATATGACTAAGGAACTGGATTTTAATTTAATTTTCAATAACCACATGTGACTGGAGTTTGCCATATTGGACAGAGCAGCTGAAGAGGTTCATTGTGACATTATTTGTTGTTCTGTGTATTTTAGTCAATTAGGTTTTCATATTCTCATCTCATACATAAGTGCATCACTGTGATTTTTAAAATATAGTCAAAGGAAACTCACAGGATATACTTGGTATGCTATGTCAGGGTTCTTTTTATTTTATAAATTTATGTTTATAAATTTATAAACATCCTAAATGCAAGTGTGGGAAACAGTGTGGATGGTATTTTCATACGTGGCAGAGGTAGCAGGTGATTAGCTGATGAGGCACAAGCCTGTACGCCTGTAGATCGGTCTCCGCAGCAGATTCACCATGATAACTTGTCCCAGGTTTGCCCTTGTTGAAATCCATTTTACAGGCCTTTTCTCTCCGATTTGAGTTAAAAAGATGCCATAGAAGTTCAGTCAACATTATTATCCGAATGAGCTCAGAGATCTCATTTCACACTGTAAAAGTGACATGATTGACATGATCGTGAGCATTGCTAAAATATGTCAGCAAAGTCAAGAAAAGTTAAAAATTACTACCTATAAACTGCTTTTAAACAGGTGTGCTCCACCATACAATGAGTGGCATTTTTAAGCATTGATTAATATTCATTTGAAAACTTTTAATATGTGGGAGGAGGAACTATCTTTCAAATTACCTGCTCCTTTGCCAAAGCAGTCCTTCATATACTGTAGCTTTCTTTTTCAATGTAACCTTATTTTAAAGTATGACTATGGAGTATCAGATAGTATAATTAAAAATACATAAATTGATAAGAATACCAGCAGTACAGTCAGCCTCCTGACCGCAGGTTGAATGTAGCAGGTAACTGGTCTCATTGGGAATCTTGCCAGTGACAGGGCAACCTAAAGAAATCATCCCCATCCTCCTGCTCCTGTGAAATATATATAAAGTATATTTTAGTGTATTGGGAAGAGAGTTCAATTACCTTTTTTAATTTCCATATTAAGAAGCTCTATTTCACCAGGAAGCTCTCACTATAGCTATGATGCATTACAGATAAAATAAAGCATATTACTAAGTTGTCTGCATTTTCCAGAAAGAAGGACCCTTTTCACGTCTGATGCGAAACCCCAGTGCACTTCAGGAATTGTAAGATGTGACTTGATACTTGTGTGTGAATGTGTGTGGATGCATGCCAAGGTATGCTTTGCATTTTAGAAGGCAGAAGACTAATTATTGGGCTTGATGCGCAGAAGAATTTTTACTTTCTTTTCCTCAGATTGCTGCCACAAACGTTTGTTTTTAACAGGATGAGTATTGGCATCTTCTCCCCTTTACCTTACTTTGCTTGACAAAAAATTACCAGGATAAACAAAAACTTGAAAATTATGCATCTCTTTTGCCTTCTACATTGGTGCAATCTTGTTTCCTCAGGTTTGAGAAATCATTTGTTGAGATCATTGACCCAGAAAAGTATGTTCAGAGACACAGGTGTTAAAAGTAATCAACCTCTGGTGACCAGAGGTGCACACACCGCCTCTCAGAGGCACAGCGCTCACTCAGCTAGTGACCGCTGGCTGGGTCTGTTGTTACACAGTTCCAATTTCTTCAGGAAGAAACCCAGATGTTTCTCAACATGAACTCCCCCAGTTTTGAAATACTGGCTCACGCATTGTTAAAGCACTGTAGCACCCCAAGCAGAGCGTCTGCACCAGAATGATGGGCGACTTACTGTTTTATTTCTGCTCCAGGAGCTGATATTCATAGAACCTCTTACTGAAACTTCTACAGTTATCACACTGTCATAGAACAAAAACAGGCATGACATTTTATGCTTCATATTGCCAGCCTTATGTTCTTTTGACATTTCCCTTACATTTCTGACAATAATAAGTCCTGTCCTCTCTAAATGTTGGATAGGCAGACTGTGGTATACCCCAGCTCTCCCCATGGAGCCATAGTAACTTGTTGTTGGGAATATTTTTCTCTGAGCTGTCGTTGCTGTAGTTAAATGATTGTTGCTTCATAGGATGCTTAGACCAGACAGGTCTATGCGAACAAGGTTGGGAGTTGGGACCCCATCCCTGTGCAATCCTGTGCTTGAGTTGATTTGATGGAAATAGTTGCATGAAGACTTCTCAGTTAACAACATCCTCTTTGCAGGTGAGAGAATCAAACAAAATAAGGAAGATTATTACTGGAAAAGGCTAGCAGCTGGTGAGGTCCTTAGGCACCCCAGAGTTGGTAGAGTATGTTAATCTTCAAATAGAGGAGGGCATGGCATCTTTTAAACAACAAAAAGCAGGATAACAATAAAATAAGACATTTTCTTGGCAGTTACTCCTGAGAGACAGCTACCAGTTTGTCATGAGTCCCAGTTGTGGCTCCAGCAATAAATAGTAGGAATTTAATAGTCGTTTGTTGAATTGAATTTTTCCTTTCATGGAATAACAGCAACTGCTAGTAATTAATGGCTAGCACTTTACTAAGCACTTGATATGGCTCCCTAACACAACCCTGCAAAGGCAAATACTGCCTCAGTTTCCGTATGAAGAAGCTCAGGTGAGAGCTCCAGGACACGTAGCCTGAGCGTGTGGAGTCTGTTTGATTCCAGACTTCATTGGAGCAGAGGCTAGAGGAGGAACCTGCCAGCCTCCTTTCAACTTTTCCAGGAAGGGGAAGGACCGTGTGGTAGCCAGGTTAGTGGGAACTTTGTAGCATTCAGATCTGCATGTTTGGTTCTGTCATAAATGCAGCACTGAAGTGTGAACCGCTTGTTGACTGCGTGCTTATACATTTTTCTTGCTGCATGTTTAGAATAGTTGATTTCATGACCAGCAGTTCTTTTGGTAAGCCAGAACACTGACCTAGGCTGTCATCTACATCAGTAATAGTTCTTAGTTACTGTGTTGTAGTGGAAAGATGCTTCTAACCAGTTTCTTTTGTCGTTGTGCATTTTTCTCTTCTTTGAAAGGGAAGAATGTTAACATTTTTAATAATATAATGTATGTTTTCCTTAAGGAAGGAATAGTATTTTCTGTTTTGTTTAGCATGTACCCTATAGTGGATTATTAATACTTATAGTGGATTATTAATATTAATACTGTATTAAGAAGGATGCTATATACGTGAAATTTTGTGAAAAAAACTAACTCATTCGAACATCTTTTTTTAAAACCACCGTAATATACCATTTATTACAGTTTAAATTCTTTCTTACCAACAGTGGAGTTCCTTTTAAATAGATAACTAAATGAGTTACACATCTGTTCAAAATGCTTAATAAAATTATCATAAGGACCAGGACCGTCATCAGAATTGTCCTGTTCTCCAGCCCAAACCCTCAGCCCCCCGGGCACCAGTCCCTGTGAGCCTCAGCCTCACTCCCACTGGGGGCCTGCCCTCAGGACCCCAGGCTGCGCTATCCACGTGAGACGTGCAGGTGGACCACCGTCCCCTCGTTCATTACGGCTCACTCAGACTTACTCGGTATCTTCTATGGCCCCGGTGTTGTATTAAGTTCTAGGGTACTTGAAAAAAAGGAGACCTGTGGGTGCTGCCCTCACAGGCCTCCCGGCAGAGTACAGGAGTGGGTTCGAGCAGACGCAAACGCAGCATAATGAGACATCAGACGTGCACAGGAAGCTCAGGGTCCTGTGACCGCATTTCATGCTTAGCTGCTCTGCTTGCGGGGCCGGACCAGCCTGCTCATTCCCTGAGTTGCTGCCCCCTCTCAGCCCCAGCTGTTTCTCGCCGTGCAGCACTCTTGGGCATTCAGTGAGTTAACAGAGGCAAAGTACTCAGAACAGAGCCTGGTGCTTGGCAAGTACCCAGTAAATGCCAGCTACGTATTGGCTATCATGTAGCCTAGTCTTTGCAAAAAATTTCTGTGACAAATTTCCGTACAACTGTTTTGAATTCTTTTATATATCCTGAGGTTTAAAACATATATAATTGACTTTTCGCACAGAAATTGATTTTTTTATACTCATTAAAATAGTTTCACAGTTAGCTGGTAAAAATGTACACATAATTACTTTTATCAGACTTAAGGAATAATTAGCCCTACTAATGGAAGTTACCATTATCTTAATCATCATTATTATCCTAATCTTAGTCATTTATTAAGAACTTGATTTTTCCTTATAACTAGGTTAGCCCCTCTTTAAAGCAAGTGTGTGGAGCTGCCCTCGGGGTACTTTGCAGTCTGAAACAGAATAACCGATACAGTCAGGGAGGGTCAATATTAAATCTGTTACTCCTTTTAGAGTTGTCCTCTCTTTGTGTGCTCTCACTGATACATTTTGTTGTAAATGTCATTTTTAATGGTTTTATAGTTTACCTCTTTCAGCAGATTGTGAAGTTTCATCAAAAACAATATAGCTAAGTATCAAATGGTAACTGTCATTGCTTCTAGCTGTGTCCCTAGAATGGTTGCTTATTAGTATTTAGGTGATTTTTAGAAGGAATTTATTTTGAAATAATATCAAATTTGCAAAAACTTTTACAAAAAGTTGCTCGTACAAAGAACTCTCACATCCCCTTCGCTGGGTTCTCCCAACTGTCATTTTACTGTATTTGTTCCTGCCTGTATGTATGCATCCGTTATCATTCCTCTCCCTCTGAGCCATAACAACAGCTGCACATGACGTCCTGTCACCCCTGAATGCACAAGCCGCTCCTGAATACCCAAGCACTTGTTTCGTTCACCTATATCACCTGCCCACAATGCTCTAGTCAGGAAGCCAACACTGATACACTGTCATCTCATCCACAACCAACTTTACTAATTGTTCAAACTGCCTTTTTTCCCCTCCCTTTCTGGAATGGCAAGTACTTACTAAGAAACCTTTCTGTGGTATGCATTCCTGCCATACAAGTATTACATTTGGTTGCCAGGTCTCTGAGACCTTCTGCCTGGAATAGTTTCTCAGTCTGGCTGTCACTCATGTCTGCGACAGGTTTAAAGAATACGGGCCAAAACTTCTATAGGGTGCCCTCAGCCTACATCACCCAGTTTTCCTTCATATCCAGTTCAAGTCATGCGATCTTGTCACCTCAGAGACGGTGACATGCTTTTCTCAGGACATAACTTGAGGTAGCAGCACCATGCTTACCCATCACACTAATGGTAATACTGGCCTTGATCACCTGCTCCTGGTGTTTGCCAGCTTTCTTCATCTTTAGGTCACCATTACCCCCTTTTTAATTGATTAGTATTTTGTGGATATGATTCCCGCCTGTAACAGTCACTTTACCTCAAGATTACCAAATGGTGGTTCTCTGTTTCTGTCATATTGTACGTGTTTTATTTGGCCTCCTACCATAAAGAACAACTTTCCTTTTCTCCCATATACTTATTCATTTAGTTTATTTATATCAGTTAGGACTCATGAATTCCTAAATAATTCAGTAAGTGGACTGTAATCTCTTGCTTCCTTTGATGCTAAAATTATCTGTGATTTCACCAACTGGAGATCTTTCTTCTTGTCCTTTTGATTTGTCACTGTCCTTTGTTGAACATTTCCTTTCTGACAAAGAAGATTTCCAGACTCATCTCATGCATCTCCTACCCCCGTCCAGGAACAGCCATTTTACCAAGGAGCTAGTTTCTTTCAGTGGAAGATGGTATTTAGCTATTTGCCAAGAAGAGGGTAGCTGAGGAACTCCTTGTTTATGGGATGTTACTGCTTTTAGGCCCTCTCAGCCGAGAAAGCTAGGATATACAGATACGTATAGATAGATAGACAGACACACATACGTATTGTATATACATATGCGTATCTAAGAGTATATGACTGTATCATCAGGAGTTCATACCAGTTGTTCCAATTAAATCCATCGCCTCAGTGATGGTCCTAGCGTTTTCCTTTCCGTGTTTATAAATAACCTATTCCAACAGCAAGAAGCCATTTTTTTAATTTATTGATTTTTTTTTTTTTTTGGCTCAGTTTACTTTTTTACTTCACGTAACTGGTTTTCCAGTCAACACTATCTGTCTCTTCCACCTCTCACCTCTAAGTCTGTCCCTCACCTCCCCATCATCAGTTGCCAGGCTCACACCTGTGTAACGCCCCAACCTTCCTTTACTTTTCTCATCTGTAAAATGGGGAGTCAGTGAGGTGATACGTATAAGAAAAATGCTTTGTATTTAGTAAGCGTTCAGTAACTGTTGTCATTTTACTGTGCACGTGTAACTATTTTTACTGCTATTGCTACCATAATTACAGTCATGTGTTGCTTACCATCATTTTGGCCACCGGTAGACCATATATATCGTAGAGGTTCCAATAGTCTACACCATCCAGCCTGTGTGTGTGGCCAGCTACACCATCTAGGTTTGTATAATTACACTCCATGACATTGCAGTGATGAAATTGCCTAATGGTGAATTCTCAGAGTATATCCCCATCATTTAGCAATGTGTGACTGTATTAAAAAAAAGATTATTTTTTAAAATTTTCATGGACAAAGGCAGTTCCTTAAAAAGAATTACCATATGATCCAGCAATTCCATTTCTAGATATATACCCCAAAAAATTGAAACAGGTACTCAGATTTATATACGCCAGTGCAGCGTTATTGATTATATATAAAAAGTGGAAACAACCCAAATGTCCATCAACAGATGACTCAATAAACAATATACAGACAATATAATATTCAGTCTTAAATAGGAAGGGCAATTCTGCTACATACTACATTCACGTGGATGAACCTTGAAGCCATTATGTTAAGTAAAATAGGCTAGACAAAAAAGGACACATCACAATTCTACTTAAATGAGGTACCTAGAGTGAGTGAATTCTTAGAGACAGCAGGTAAAATGGAGGTTATGGGGACCAAAGGGAGAGAAAAATAGGGTTATTTACTAAATACTAGAAATTTACTAGTTTAGGAAGGTGAAAAGTTCTGGAAATGGATAGTGGTGAATATAAATGATGCTGCCTAAATGTCTCCTTAAAAGGGTTAAATTGATAGTTTTATGTTGTGCATATTTTATCACACATTCACAGTAAGACATTACTTAGATTTTTACATGGCATAACATGAAAACCTTGCTTACGCCTGCTCTTGTAAGATCTTTCTCGAATTGTCTACTGGTTGTAGATCTATTGATTCCTCTCACAAATACGCAATTTGTCTACGGAAGGCTGAAAGATAGTTGAAGGTGTAAACAGGAAGGGAAAGTTGGGGTGGGGCACGGGGTTCAAATGGATATGAAACAGGTGGCACCTTAATCTTGAACTTCTGACCGCTAGAACCGTGAGAAAAATCTGTTCTGTTATTTAAGCCACCCAAGTTATGGTATTTTGTTATGGCAGCCCAAACCGACTAAAACAAATATACTCTGCACAGTTTTGCCAAGAACATGCTCTAGCCCTTGCCTCTAAGATTTTACCAAAATCTTTCCTTTTGCAAATGAAAGGGCTTTTAAGAAGAAAGAATACTTACCATAAAACATGATCTTTCTTTGAAATAACTAGGGTGGTAAGCAGCCACTTCCAAAATGCTGAGAAGAATAGGATTTCTACAATAGCCATTTTCTTATGTGGCACCATCTGTTTTTCTTTAAATGTAATAAAAGTGACAGCTTTTGATGTACTGATACTCCCTGAGCCTTTTAAAGTCAAACATACGATGCTATTTGTGTGTAAAGGTTTTTCTCTTGCGCCCATTTGTTTCTCCAGCTTGAATTTCTGTGTAAACTCCCTTGGCTAAAGTATACAAACCACCCACAACCCGCACTTCCTCCCTGGTTTTAGAGCAGGGGGTGCAAACCTGCCTTCTGCAGCACCTAGGGTCCAACAAGCAGCTGGAATTACCAGGCAGAGGAAGATTTCCTTCCTGATGGACAGGCCTGCGCCATGCCCTCCCTCGTTTGTGCAATGTTGTGAATATGAAACTTGGAGATGTGGCTTCAACCATTTTTGGCAACCTAAGCTAAATCTGCCTTTCGGCATCCTTCTTTCTTCCCTTATAAACCTTCAGAAATCCTCCCTGTCTCCCCCTTTGCCCTAAATGTCCCCCTTTTCTTTAAAAAGCAGTAATATGTATTTGAAGTAAACATTCTTTTTTTAAAAAAACTTTGTGGAGGTATAACTTATATATCATAAAATTCACCCATTTTAAGTTCATAGTTCTATGCTTTTTAGTAAATTTACCAAATTGTTTGAACATCCTATAATCCAGTTTTAGAACATTTCCATCACCACAATATGATCCTTCATGCCCTTTAAAAAGTTAATTCCCTTTCCCACGCCCAGCTTCTGGCAACCACTAAGCTACTTTCTGTGTCTAAATTTCCCTTTTCTAGACATCTCATATTAATGAAATTATATAATATGTGGTCACTTGCATTTGACTTTTTTCCTCAGCATAATATATTAGAGGTTCATCTTTGCTATATATTTCTTTCCTTTGTGCTGCTGAATAGTACCATTGTATGGACATTTATCACATTTTGTTTATCCATTCATCAGTTGCTGGACATTTGGGTTATATTTACATTTCAGCTATAGCTATGAATATTTGCATGCAGATCTTTGTGTGGACATATTGAACCTTTTATCCTTCGTACTTAATAAAAGGACATGTCTAGTTCTTACTCAAACAGTAGCTGGGTTGAAGTTTTTATAATCCTGGTCCTTTGCACCTCAAAAACCCTCTCCAAGAATAAGTTGATTTCCCCCCCCCCCCCCCCCCCCCCCCCCNAAGAATAAGTTTTTTTCCCCCCCCCCCCCCGCCCATGTCTGTGAGGCTATCAGTTGATTCTTTTTCTCTAAGTGACTAGCTCTTGATATAATAAAAAGGAAACTATCCACTTGTTAGATAACTGTTTCCCAGCTCCTTCTTTCAAAAAGGAAAATACAAGTATCATTCAAGTAAAGAGCTTTGATCCCAAACATCCCTTGTGTCCAGATCTGTATTGGGGCTGAGAAAGCCAACTGAGATGAGACTTGGCCCATTGGAGACTTTATCATCGTGTGAAGAGCCAGAAAACCATTCCCATTCCACACACTCAGCAATCAGTGACAAAAGGAGATGTTTTTAATTGTTATTTCCTGCCCTGCCTTCTTTCATAAAGTAAAATTATTTTTAAGCACTATAAAAAGTCTCTACCCATTTCTTCCCAACTGAAAATATGTAAGCTCATACAAGGAAGGTAGTATAAACCAGAGTTTCAGATCTGTACAGATTTTCCCACGTACAGATTACAGGCACATCCTTTCCAAACAGCAGAGCTGACAGCGCCCATCAGCTGCAGTCCTGGTCAGTATCCTTCCCTTCGTGGGACTTTCTCCTGAGCAGTCGGAATAAGTTCGGGGCTTCCTTGGTTTTTTGTAATCTCTTTGAAACAGGCATTTTATCCCCTGTTTTATCTGTAGTCTCAAGGCCATGCAAACCCTGGGATGGTCACGGCTTGTGGGTCCTTACCCACAACTGCAAGACATAACTTCTGGAGTACAGCAGCAGGCCTTAGTAACAAAGGGGTTAAGAGCCCTTCAATGAGAGACTGGAGCTGGGGCACACTGATCAGTGGTGGGCGGTGGCAGCGCAGGTGGTGCTGCTGAGGAGGCACTGCAGCAGTCAGCAACAGCAATTTGAAGGCCAGGTTGGGCAGTGCCAGAGGTTATAGTACCAGGAAGTAGTACCCAAGGATCAAAAGCGGTGGACAGCAATTAGAGAGGGCGCCAGAGGACCAGGCACCAGTGTTACAGCTCTTTAGAGATGTTGGGCACAGGCACAGGCCAAGGGCACCAGGCATCAGCCAGGGCTGGAGACAGGAAGAGCAGTTTGAAGAGGAGACGAGACACAGAGGCCATTCAGGCAAGTCTCGCCATGAGTCGGATGAGAGGTGGAGGTCTGACACGAAGGTCTGAATCCCTGAAACAAAGGAATCAAAGATCTGCATCGACTGTCTTCCCAGAATCGAGTTAGATAAGTATGTAGAAGAGTCTGAAGGCCCTGCTTTTAAAGATACCGTACCTTTCAAACCTGATCGGTCCTTCTCAGAACCGGTGCCTTTTCCAAGTACGGTGCAAGCTCAAACCTGATTGGTCCATTTACAAAGCAAGCTCCACACTGGTGTATAAGAGACCCACCTGTGCGGGGCTGTGCGGGGTTGCCCATCGCACGCCAGGCATGGCAGTGGGCTCCGGCTCAGAGGCCATGCTCCTGCACCCCTAGTCAGGAGCCGGGGCGGGGGGTTTGGCACTTTGACGTTCTGAAGCAGTTAGCTCTTTCCTTTGTGTGGTAAACTCTAGTTCAGGGGGTTCTGATCCCTAGGGGGGCTCCAGTCATCTGTTTAGAATGGAGCAATGGGAATGAGACTCTTAATGTAGCCAGATGCTGCGTCATTGCCTGGTGGGTTTGAACAGCTCATGAAGCCTGTGATTGACCAAGAACTCCAGATCTCTTAGATGCATAAACTGGGTCTTCTCTATTCTGCACTGCAGTCTTTTATTATTGCTGAATATATATAACTTTACATTTAGCTTTATTAAAGTTGATATTACTGGATTGAAAAAATTATTGTATACTTATGATCTATAGGTTAAAATTTGCCATTTAACTGAAACTCATGTTGACGCATACAGTCCAGTTATATTAGGCACATTTCTGTGCAGGCTTGACCACCATTCTTCTACATAGTTTTCATCTTTCCAACCTGAAATTTCATACCCATTAGGCAATTATTCCCTCCCACCTCCAGCCCCTGGCAACCGTGTATCTACTTTCTGTCTCTGTCAGTTTGACTGCTTTGGGTACCGCCTGAGTGGAATTAAACAGTGTTTGTCCTTTTTTGAATGGCTTAGTTCATTGAGCATAATATATTCAAAGTTTATCCAAGCTATCGTATCAGAATTTCATTCCTATTTTTAGCTGAGTAATATTCCTTTATGTGTGTATACCATTTATTGTTGATTCAGATGTTGGTGGGTATGTGGGTTGCCCCCACACTTGGGGTGAGGAGTGCTGCTATGAATGTGGGTGTACAATATCTGTTGAGTCTCGTTGATTTTAATAGTTGAACTTATTACCTTCTATTCCTGTTTTGTGTCATTGTGTAATTACTGCAAATCAGAGAAGTTTGGTCTCTGGCTTTACCCAAGTCCCTTCTTTAATAACTGTGTTTTACTTCCTAGTGATCTGAACGGATCATTTATGCAGAGTGATTGTTTCCCCCATCCTCAGTCTTTTTAAGAGCATGGCGTGGTCTTCACAGCTGCGCTCTGGGAGCCTGAGTTCTGGTTTGTTGCAGTTCTTCTGACTGGAGTCTCACTTGGTTGGGGGAGGAAGAGGTTGGACTGAGGTTTTCAGTCAAATAACCTGTAAGGCTGGGTCATAGTGTAAGGTTCGGGTCAAAGGGGGGATAGTGGAGAGTTGTTGTTTTTTACCTATGAAGGCCCCAAAGCTACACAGAAACTATTATCAGGTATCAAAAAGCAGGAAACTAAGTCTTGGGAGTGACCTACTTGGGATTGAATTTGTTTGCTTTACAAATATTTATTGAGTTCCTATTTGTGAAAAGCACAGAGTGCTTTTGGGGATCAAAAGATGAATAAAGCTTGTTCTCTGCTTTCAAGGTGATGACAGTGCAAAATATTAGAACTTCCTATTATAACTTCCAGAGATCTTTAAGCAAGTCTTCAGCCCATAGCTGTAAAAACATCTCCTTAAGATGAGGAGGATTACAAAATACATCAGAAAGCAAAATATGCTCTGGAATTATACTTTAGTATAGATGGATTTTAAGCAAGGATTTGGGAACAGACTGAAAAATGAGACATGAAAGCTTTACAGGTATTTAGTTTTTACTTTACTTTGACTAATATAAGAGCACCAGGAAAACAAAAAGTTCTCTTGCTCTTGACAGTATAAAATTCTTATTATTTTTAGTGAATAGTAACTATGCATTTATGAAATTCTTTGTCAGAGCAATTTAGTTAATAGGTATGTAAATGACTACTTATTTCATTGTGTAGGTGGATTGCTCCATGTACACTTTCTGAGGAAGAACATAAGTGCTAAAAACTATTAACATTGCAAATGCAAAGAAGCAAAAGTTAAGGTTAAAATGCCATACCTTTGTTGTGTCAGGTATTAGGAGTGATCCATCACCTCATAAAAATTTGTTCATTTTCCTCACTGGAATTTCTTATTCACATCCAACTCGCTAACTGCACTTTTTGGATATAAGAAAACTTAAGTGAGTTGGTCGGGTCAAGGTGGTTTCTTATTATTGGTTTCCAGGCTCCAAGAATCATTATAAACCTGGCTATAAACCTGGCTAGGTGGGGAAAATGAAGATGAAAGTTAATACCACAATAATAAATTTTCATGCAAAATTTGCATTCTAAGGCATTTATGGAGAACAGACTCTGGAAAAAAATGCCTACGGGGCTCTTATTTTTTTTTTAAAGATTTAATTATTTGTTCATACAAGAACAGTGGTGTAGGTCAGGGGTATGGGGGGGTGAGAGGATTCATCAGATACAGCGTAGGTGGTAGAACAGGAGGATCTGCTGAAATACACTGCTGAGGGGAGCAGAGATCGAAATAGGAGAGGTCTGCTGTGCCATGTGGGTTAGCTCCACAGCCAGAGATCAAATTCATGCTGCAGTGGCTGGTGATAGCTTGATAGTGCTGAGACTTTAACCCTGCACCACCAGGGAGGCCTCAGGGGCTCTTTTAAAAGAATTTTTCTTTTTCTTTTTTTCAATATGAAGACAGCTTCAGAGGAGGCTGGAGGTTCCAAAGCTCTGTTAGTTCTAGCCGCCTCCTGTGTCCAATGTGAAAACTTCTATAACCCTGGAGTTAAGCCAGGCCTAGTTTGGGGGAAAGAAACTACCAGTAGGAAAGAATAAATGGACCCTGCTTCTGTGGATGGTATCCCTCTTCCTTCACTTGAGTTCGTACTACACAGTAAATTAACATCATCTTCAGTGGTGTTTTAATCATTACATTCCCCTTTGAAATTTCTTCAGATTCCTAATTGTGATGCAAATAAAATAAATTCTTGCTCATGGTTCCCAAGCTTCCTACCAGTTTGCCCTTCTACTCTGATGTCTAACTATACTTGGCAATCGCCACCCCCCAACCACCACCACCAATCAATATCACCCCACTACAAGGCTAGCAGATGAACAGGTAGAAACTCAGTCATCATGTTTGTTCCTTCCTGAGCACTACAGCTCATCCTGTTCCCCCTCCCTCCCTCCCTCTCTAACTCACATACCCCTTATCACTTGCTGTATCCAGCTGTTGTCATAGGCATGTGCTCCTTTATGTGGCAGACTTCCTGTGCCATGCTCTGGCCACGGAGGGTAAAGACCCATGGCTGTGGCGACTTACTACAAACACATGCCCCGCCCCGCCCCGCCCCCTTTCTGCAAGGCATCACCGCTGCACTGAGCGCTGCTTTATGTGTTTGCTTTTGCTTGTGTTTCTTCTCCCTCAGGTCCAGGGTGAAGATAGTGTACTTCTGTTTGTTACTGCCTGGACAGTCACGGAGATTATCCGCTACTCCTTTTATACATTCAGTCTGTTAGACCATCTGCCTTACCTCATCAAGTGGGCCAGGTAAAGAAAGAAGTACATGGGATGAAGGCAAACTTGAAAGTATCCATCATACTGTCTCCCAAGTTTCTAAAAATATGTGAAATGGGATTTGGGTAGAAATCCGGTTTGTAGATTTCATCAGGCTAAGGATCTCAACTTTGATTAATAGAAACAATTTTACATTTTTTTATAGTTAAGTTATTTTATTGGATCAAGTCTTTTCAGGTAAATTGTTTTGTAGAAATTTGATGTAACATTGCTTTTTTCTCGTACCAAATTTTACTCATGAGCTTTTGCCCTTATGATGTATTTTTGGTCCAAGTCTAATTCTCCTAGTCACGATTTCAACCACAAGTTATGGCTCTTCAGTTTTTCACTCGTAACAATTTCATGTGATAGTTTTAGCTTACCAGTTCTATTTCTACCAATAATATTTGTTATGGCTTCGGTAGAAGGCTGATAGTTCATCCATTTTCCTGAATTGATCCATGACACAGTTGTCTGAGTTGGAAAAGACTACAGGGAGGAATGAGAAAGCCAAATTGTCTTGGGGGCCCATTTCATACTTCGGTGAGTTCCGTGATTAAATTAGAGACATAAAGCAATTGTTTCCAGCGGTTTCAAGTATTCAAATGCCTTTCTTTCCCTTTTTTCCCTCTTACAATAAAGATTTTTATTAGGAAAGGAGAAGAATGGAAAGGACAGAGCAGTTACTCAGTTACTAAGCAACCTGGGTAGGCATCGTGGTATAGAGTGAAGGGAATACAAAGTTTCAGGGGAAACTTATTGCCCAAGCTCTGATTTTACTATTGGAGGAAGATTGTTTTGTCCATTGTTTTCTGTGGCCTTCCCTCTTCTGCCGTCCCCTGAGCGTGGCTGAAGGCGGCGTTGGTGGACAAGTCTTCCTGTCGTTGCCGCAGATTTCTCGGCACAATTCCTGTACCTGGAAGTTTGGAGTTCTCAGCCATCGCCGGCCAAAGACTTTTGGAAATCTGAACCGATGATTTCTTTAGCAATACTTAAGCTTCGTTTCTAGTTAACTCCGTAAAATGAACCTTTCATATTCTTTTTTGAAACATAAAGAGCTCCTTTTTAAAGTGGGGGATGAGGGAGAGGTGTATAGATTCTCCTACGTGACAGACATGGGAGACATAGCAACTATAGTCATTTTATGGAAAAATTATTATAATGACCAATGGCTATTATGTATTTTTAATGTTTTCTAAAATCAGCGTAGGTAGCAGCTTCCACTGGTTGGATGTGCTGTTTTTTTCAGTCCACAGGCCAGACTGGGTGGACACTGTGGATTTTCTAGACCCCTGGCCCCAGTACCTGCCCCATCAACCCCACCGGCAGGCCCCTTCAGCATAAACCATGGTTTTTGTCCAAACTTTTCCAAAACTTGGCATCATCTTCCTTATTTTAGGGACTTGTTTTGAAACATTGTTTTTCACTCAGGACAAATTTTCAGGCTGATTGAATACATTTATCTTAGAACTTTCAGAAACATAACTGTTATAGGCCCTTTTCAAAACCTGATTTATAAAACCTGAATTTAAATAGTAGGGAAATAGGAAAATGAGTGAACAGTAGCTTTCTAAAGGACCGGTACTGGTAAGAAGGGTGGGAGTGTACCTTCCTACTAACGCTGGTTTCGAGCCTCAGTAATAAATGTTTTGTTTTGTTTTGTTTTAGGTACACACTTTTCATTGTGCTGTACCCGATGGGAGTGTCGGGCGAATTACTCACAATATATGCTGCTTTGCCCTTTGTCAGACAGGCCGGCCTGTATTCCATCAGTTTACCTAACAAGTACAATTTCTCCTTTGACTATTATGCATTCCTAATTCTGATAATGATCTCCTACATTCCACGTAAGTAATTATGCATATATCTATTTACGTTTTTTAAATTATTTTTTAAACATAACTAGAGTTTAAACGCCGGTGGTTGTTTTTACACACTCGCCAAGTAAATGTAAATCTAATTTATTGGGAACGCTTTGGTTTTTATTGAATGCTGACTGTCAAGGGGGATTTTCTCTGGTAGTAATTGAATAAAGATGAACCCTTCTCAGTGCAGCTGCCAAAATGAAGCCCTTCTCAGTGTGTGGGTTTGAAACAGTGATTACCAGAATAGGTTAACTATATATTGAGGGAAAGTACTGAGTGGGAAACAGAAAAAGCCATTAAAGACCTTAGTTTGACTTTCTCTGTCTCTTGAGAACTGCTTATTGTGGTATCTGAAAAACATTGTAAGGAGATTGTTGCATTGTTTACTGTATCAAAATAGACAGTTACTTCATTTGTAAGGAATCAGTTAACTCAAAATGAATAACAAAATAAAAATAGATTTTTTTTTTCTATAGTTCTCATTTTCTTGCTTGGAAACAAGCTCTTAAAGTCATCTAAATGGGACATAGTGTTCTCTTCAGGATGGTTTCCAGTTATTTTAACAGTGCTGCTAAAGATTTAAATATATGGATTATCAGATGTGCCTGTAAGCATACTTTGGTAACAGAGAAAAGGGGATGTCAGAGGCTTCTATGAGGCGAGTCCCGCTTGCTGAGGAAGAGGAATTTGGTCATTTTCATGAATTCTGATGTTCAGCTGAAATCCTCTTGAGTGGCTTCCACATATCCAAAAGGTTCTTGTTCTACCCAAGGTTATATGATGTTAATGTGTCTTCCTATTTATTTCTGTAACTATTATTTTATGACTAAATCTTATTTTAGTCTACAAGATGCTATAGTCTCCCCTGAACCTCAGGTTAAATTCAGACAGGAGGGTTGGATTTCTTTTCAGCCCACAGCATCAGCTGAGTGAATCACCCTAACAAGCACTAGCGACATGTTTGTGTCCCTCTGTGGAAAATTGCATTTCATGCATTGTGAGAAGAAAAACTACATCCAGATTTCACGTGAACATTTACCTTGGAGAAATTCTTGGGTGCAGTTCCGCTTCATGATTCCTTTTCCACTCTGTTAATTATCACGTCCTCTGCTTTGGTGCTGGAACCATGGTGGCTAAAGGCTGTCTCTTCGAGTATGAAGGTACTTAGTTTTCAAACAAAGGACAGGTATGGAAGAGCCTAAAAGTGTAAGTCATAAAAATGAGCTTTCAGTTCTTCACCTTTCTAATTCTGTTCCTTTAGCGTTTCACATTCCAGTTTCCAGAGCAACAGCGCACAGTTGCAGTTCTGCTGTAGCCCAGAGGAACACATGTTCCAGTGGGCACCACAGGATTTACTTAAATTCAGCTGAAGTTTTTGAATGACTGGGATGTAGCTGTCATATGCGACAACTAGGAAAGGAGCAGAGGGGCATAAGAAAATCAAACCAATAGCAAGGCGCTATCGCATTCGCAAAATCTGGGGCTCTTATCTCGGCGTTGCTACATTTCTAGTCTGTTGAAGTTCTGGCTTCATTCCACGATCAACTAGCTCTCGGGCAACCTGGGTCTGTCCACACCTCATGTCTTTTTTGTGCTCTGGTGGCCAGCCAGTGCCCAGCCCTTTGCCTGTGACCTCTTGTTAGAGTGAAGGGGCCTGAGCAAGTGCAGGCAGCCTCCCTTGGTGAGAGGGTTCTTGCATGAAAACATTTTCCTTTTGACCTTGAAGGAGAGCAGAGAGGAAAAATAGACCAGCTGCCCTTAGAGAACAGGACAAGACAATCCTCTCAGTATAAGTCTGCTTTCTTTACCTCAATTCCTTCCCTTTTCATCCATCCTCAGCCTCCTTTTGGTAAGAAACGTGGCTTGGTTAAAGTCTGTATTACTTCTTTTTTAAGGCAGCTTAACTCTTGTAGGACAAAAAAAAACAAAATTGATGTCAACTAAGATTAAAAGATTCCCTCCAAATCCCTTACTCCTGACCAGGCTCAGGGTGGCAGCTGGACTATGTCTCCTGCTACAAATCATTTGGTTCATTTTCTGGCTATCGCTGTGCCTCTGTCCTAAGCCAGTTGCCCTGGATGTTTTCAGTCATTTCAGTTGTTAATATTGAGACCAGTTTGTTCAGTTCATTTTAGCCAACTGAGGATTTTCAACTTTGCAGAATCTTGTATTTATAAGAAGAAACTGCAGAATTAGGAGAGGTCTAATTTATCAGGTCTTCTTTACCAAATTTGGCTTTCTTTCTACACCTTAAGTTTCTTTTAGCTCTTAATGGGTAGTTGATGATGAGTATGTATTATATAAAGCAACACCTTTTCTTTATGGTTCTGAGCTCTTGTTGCAGGAATATCCCAAATTGGGGCTCGTGAACCATGGCCCCAGAAGTTTTCTCATGTTGAGGTATCTTGGGGT
Organism: Galemys pyrenaicus; assembly: GCA_019455555.1. Classification (NCBI taxonomy): domain Eukaryota; kingdom Metazoa; phylum Chordata; class Mammalia; order Eulipotyphla; family Talpidae; genus Galemys; species Galemys pyrenaicus. The sequence goes on along the minus strand of JAGFMF010012012.1, from coordinate 750,274 downwards.
CACTTGCAGGTATTCCTCTCCTGCTCTGCTTCAGTTGAGTGTGTGCAATCTGCAGGACTCAGGAGACATCTCAGTCCTGTTTACTCCTCCCAAATTGGCTAAAAGGTGTTTGAGGGAAGGGAGTAGGAAAAAAGGATAAGACATGGCTGGTGTAGAGTGAGGACCCCAGGAAGCTGGGGCACTCTGCAGACTGTCAGTGGCCACAGCCACATTTTCATTTGGGCCCCTCTGGAAGATGAAAAGGCGGTGTTTGTCGTCCGTGTCTGACATCTCACCCTCTCGGGAGCCAACAGGCCCTTGCCTGTGGGGATGCAGGTGTCGAGGGCTGCCCCGCTTTGACGGCCTCTGAGCACTGAATGGATGCTCCCTCGGCCCCTCCGACCTGGCTGTGAGGCTGGTGGTAGCTGCCCTGTGTCAGGTGGGGTGACCGTAGATGCAGTCAGTGGCCAAGTCCTTAACTAACTTTGCCGCAAAGTTTCTCTTTATTAAAGTATATCTATAAAAATGTGACCGGCCCCACATTTTTAAATGATTACAATTAGCATCCCTTATGGTTTAATTATATCTTTCCTTCCAGTTTTAAGATTATAGAGCTTGTCAGATTTGCTGGCTTTCACACCAAAATAGTTCTCTCGCTGTTGAATTATAGGCACAAGCTGGGTCTTTTCTGCTCAGAACTTCCTGCCTGCAAGCAGTGCGGATGGGTAGCAGCCCTGCTCCGCGCCGGCCTCCTCGGTGGTCGATCCACTCTGTGTTGTGCACCCACCCGCTGTCTCAGAGTGCTTCGGGAGGATCGCTTGGAATTTGGCCAGCTTGGAACCCGTTTAAAAAGGAAGAAACCCATTTAAAAGGGGAGAGTTGGCAGTAGTAGAAATTACCTCCCCCAAAATGCAGATTACTGTCAAAAAAAAAAAAAAGAGCTTGGAGCTATAGAGAAGGGGTGGAGGGTGAGTGAGAGGAAGGAAGAATATTGCCCACCAGAGCATCTCACTGGAGTGCTGTGTGTGGGATGAGCCCCCGCTGCAGCAGCCTGGGGAGCCCGGTGCTTGAGGGCTTCTCCCAGCAGGGGCACTATAGGTGTTTGAGGTGAGACAAGTGCTTGTTGTGGGGGACTGCCACGCAGTTTAGGTTTTAACATTTCTGGCCCCATATGTTAAATGCTAGTAAGCTCTCCTCTTCCCCCATTTCCAGCATTTCCTGGGGAGGTAGTACCTCCCCCGTTCATTTGAGAACCAGTACTTTTTAGAGCAATCTATGAAATGTCCAAGATCAGAATCTCCTTTGCTTAAGATACTGACTTCCTTTTCACAAGAACTGTTTTCCAATTCCAGACCTGGGTTGTCAAGTTCATTCAAGTGTCATAGCACTTCAGTCTTCCTACATACAGGGTCCGCTTCCTTGGGAGATATTTTGGGAGATAGCCCAGGTGACAGCGCAGTGGCAGGGGAGGCTAAACGCAGAGCCAGGACCCCCAGAGGTGTCCTGACCCTGTCAGTGATATGCTGTGAGACCCCAGGCAAGTTGCCTGCCCTCCTTGGGGTTGAATTCCCGCCCCTGTGAAACAGGAGACTGTCTCCATCACTGGAATTTCTCATTTTGTCGTTGTGAAATCAGAGGATGAATGTGAAGATAATGAGCACAAGGAATATTGCTTGGTGACTCTGTGGCATCTTGACTGGCAATGATACAATAGTGTCTGTCCTGCTCCGCACCATCTACTTGCCCAGCTGAAGCAGGGGCAGTCTCCTGTGTTTCGGCCCCCTCCACTCCTGCCTGTTACCTCCCTGGCTTGATGAGAAGGTGGTCAGAGAGGGCAAGTCTCCACGCTCTGAATACGACTTGTGGTTTTTGTTTTTTTTTTAAAGATTTATTTATTTATGCACACAAGAGCTGGGATACAGATCAGAGTCGCGGGAAGTGAGAAGATTCACCAGAGACAGAGTGGGGAGCAGAACAGGCAGACTGACCGAAACACACTGCTGAGGGCAGCAGCGGGTGAAGCAGGAGAGGTCTGCTACACCATGTGGGTCCCCTCCCTGACCAGCAGCAGGGATCGAACTCGTGCTGCAATGGCTGTGGTCTGCTTCATAGTGCATTGCTTAACTCACTGCGCCAACAGGGAGGCCCGACTTGTGGTTTTAAATGATTTCCTTAACCAAGTCTTTCTTTTCTTTCCAGTTTTTCCACAGTTATACTTCCACATGATACATCAGAGAAGAAAGGTCCTTTCTCATACTGAAGAACACAAGAAATTTGAATAGTTCCTGCTTCGTGCACCCTCCCACCCAAAAACAAACTTTTCAAAGATCAAAAAATGCTGCAGACTTTTTGAGTTCCCAATACGTTTCATAGAAAATAAGTAAGAACTATTTTTAAAATATTAAAAAACAAAACAAAACAAGAACCAAAATCCAGTGTCACGCTGGCCTGGGATTTTCTATTAAAAAGAAGTAATAAAGCTGTTACATAAAACACCCTGCCTGGTCCATGTCAGCATGCTCTCCCAACCAGGAGTCCCCAGTATTTATCATGATGGCGCTAGAAAGGGATTTGGCATTTTATATCCTCCTGTTCCCTTCCGAATCTGATAAACACAGATCTGTAACACTAACTACTTGAGAGTTACAGTCTAAGTCATGAAGTCGCACCAACTGAATGCCCAGCCTGCAGTGGAGTTATGTTGTCTGCAGCGTGTTTAGCATTCCCTTTTCAAAGTGCTTGACCGCATGCTGGAAACTTTGTATTTTTGAAGCAGCAAACTTTGTTCTCTGGAATGCTCTGAAGTTATGACTGGGTCCTGTCCCCTCCTATCTAGTGAATGAGGTAAACAGTATATATGTCTGTGAAGCTCGGGGTAGTACCCATAAGCAGAGAACAACTAGAACCCTTTTTGTTTCAACTGAGTCATTACTGCCTGCCACTAAGAAATGTGCTTGAGCTTAATAAGATGTGTGCATTGTAGAGAAACTACCTTATCTGGGCTCAGCGTCACTCATACTCTAACAGTTCTTAGAAAGGGGAAACTCAGTCGCTAGCAAATGACAAGCGCGTCAGTGCCCTTCTCAGAGCACCTCTGAGGCATGTATTTGCCTGTTCTCACCTGTGGGCCTGGAGCCAGGCTGGTCACAGAGGAGTAGGAAGCACAGGGGAGGTGTTACTTTAGAAGTCTAGTCCAGAAGGACATTCAGGAGTAGGTTTACACACCCTTACTTTGCTTTTAAGTTTTCATTCAGCTGTTCTGTTGGGATCCTTTTCCTGATTATGGTCCCGCGTAATTACCGCCATGTTGTAAATCCAGAGGCAGGGAGGTGTTCCAGCTGGCAGTCGTGAGCTGAGAGCGGTGTTGACCCCACATGTTAGAGCATCCAAGAGACTGTTTGGCCATGTGGGCATTGTCCAAGCGTCATGTCTTTGTACCAATTAACTGCTCACCTGTGCAGTAAGACCCTTCAAGAGAGGGTTAGATGAAAATGTAAAGGCCACGTTGAGATGTGTGTGAGATTTTAAATGCGGAATATTCTTTGTGAAACCTCTTTTATTCTTCTTTTTTTTAATCGGTTACGTTTTAAAACTTCACGTCTGGCTTACTAGCATACTGAATAGTTATCACTCAAAAATATAATTGCTAATATCAGAAGAGTATCATAATGGGAAGCTAATTTTTGAATGTTTATTTTCATAGAAGATGAAAATAAGAAAATATGCACCCTAAAATTTAATGCAGGCATATGTATCATAAAATCTTATTTTCGAATTGAATATTAAAATTCTGTTCCTTAAAATCAGCACTCTTAACTTGGACATGTTGAGACTCGCATCTGTTCTTGTACTTGGTAAACAGAAAATGTGGGAAAGATTGTTTTTCTTGCCTTTTCTCTCTTTACCTTTCCAAGATGTCTTTCAACTGTAAAATAGAATCAAACTGGGTTATATTAGCCCTATGACTTAATTGGGGTAAGATTTTTTGGAATAGTTATAGAAAAAGGTGAAAAATGCAAGTTTTCCAGGATTGCTAAGTTTTATTCAGGCCTTTCTGTCATAATTTTCACTATGAAAAGCAGTCTGTCATCAGCAGGCTGGTGGGATTGTATCAAATTGAACTTTGGCAACAAGAACACAGCAAACAACTCCCCTCTCAAAAAGGGTCTGAACCCCAGTGTGGTTCTTATACATCAACATTTAAAATGCTCATCACAGATAAGTAAGGCCCGTCGCCACGTCCCTCAGTCACCTATCAGTAACTTTTAACATAAGCTGGTTTCTCCTTTGAAGTGGTGGTGGTCTTTTAGGAATCCAGAACATCTGACTAACTCCACTGAAAGTCAGGTCTCCTTGCAAAGTGTGAATGAGGAAGATGGCACTTGTCACGCTGAATTTTTTTTTTTTTTTTATTTCGGGCCTTGTCAGAGGCCTCCGCCTGACCGGGTGTTTCACGTCCCCGGGGACCTCTGGCAGCGAGCCCTTTGAGGTACGCAGTGGTGTTCTGTGGGCACATCCGCTGATCTTCATCTTGCTGTGTTCTGTCTGCTAAGGTTGGGGTTGTTCATTTAACATGTACTGAGCGCTACCAAAGGCACCACGGAGAGCTAGTCACAGAATGAAGAGCATCCTCCCAGGTGACAACATTCCTCTGGAGCCAGCTTCCATCAGGAAGGGTTTAGAAGAGGTAGTGCTAAGAGGCCTGCGGAAAAGGTGCCCTCACTTCCACTCGGGGTTTGTTTGTTTGTTTGTGTGTGGTTTGGTTTTTCATTTGGAATAAAGGTTGGCATTGATGTGGTACAACCTGCAAATTGTTTTCAATTCTGAGTTTCATATAAAACATCAACGTCAGTACACACCACTCCTTTGAAGTTTGGGTAAAAAATTATACAACCATATATATACTCATTTTTGTATTTTTTCTATGTTGTGAAAACCAAAATTGTAATTTTATAAGTCTTTGATTCACTAAAATTATATAATTTAAATGTATTTTTTGTATATTTAGAAATAAGGAGTTCAAAGATTATGCTTAACTTTCTATGCATGCATTTGGAAGCTGTTTTTACCTGATAATGTAGTAATAAGTTGTATTCATAAGATACTGACCTGTGTTGCATTTCAAAATAAACTGGTGTGTGCTATGCCTGGATTTGAAATACTGACTGACCAGTGAGTAGTGATTTTCCACATTAAACTGGCTTGAATGTGTTATTAAGGAATATGGAAGTGTTTCTGTTTTGTTATGGATTCCAGTTCTTTTTTGACAGCTTCGAAATCTATTTCTACTATTCGTAATGGTTCTGCACTTACAGGGGAAAGTAGGGGAAAGCAGACAAATTATATTAAGAGATTTCCAAAGAGTCATCTTCCTGCCAGTCAGCCTTCAGGCTTACCTGGCTGCAGAGGGACTGGCAGGATTCCTCATTTAAATGACCAGGAAATCTAAGAAACTGATCAGCAAGAGATGGAGGATTCTTGTCCTAACAATGTTTTTAAAGCAGACCTTCCAGTATAAATCGAAAAGGGAAATTCTGCTGCCCGGCAACATTTAAATGTCTTAACATGAAAACTAGATGCGATCAGGTACCTCATTCTGAAAATGCCTCCAAATGCAGAACAATCCTAGAAATTGCTTTACACAAGCAAGTGCACGGCAGGCGGTGGTGAAAGACACCAGGTGCAGTCAGCTGGGCCACTTCCAACCTGATGCTTCAGCCCTGATTTCACCTCAAAGTGAAAGTGCTATCTTAGTGGGCGGGGCGCTTTCTAGTTCTTTCTCTGGGTGGACTCCCCTTTCTGGTGCCTCCAGCAGTGGAAGGCCCTCCCTCCCTGCGTTGGCCAGGCCTTTCTCAGTTGGTCATCACACTTGTCCAAGAGTGTGGTCTTTCTCCCAAAGGAGAACATGTTCTTTCTGAATGCTGCGATGTCCAGCATAGTGGTTAGAACCACCTCTCTCCTTGCATGAAGTCTAATCTGTTTGAGAGATTTATGAAAAGAAAAAAATCACTTCAAAAGAAATTAAGGAACAGATGGGAAAGTTAATAGTAGCGGCTACTCAGAAAATACAACCTTTATAGTCTTAAGGTGGTAATGGGAAAGCGGGGCTTTCTAGTTTGTCATTGTCATACTCTGGCAATTATGTGCACTATGTTAACATAAGCTCTAGCCTGAGGAATTACCATTGGTATAATTAAGAGACCCACTGTTACACACAGCATTCCAAAAATACTGCTGTGTTCTATTCCTTTTAACAAGAATGAAGATTAGCTTTGCAATTCTTCATATTCAAAAAAAGAAAAACAAACCCACAGCCTTACAAATAGACTCATTGTCATTTTGTTTCATGGTGAAGTGTTCTAAGCAGCTGTTACTAAAAATAGTCATACCTATTAACATTCCCCTGCCTGCATCTGAGAACCAGTTAGAAGGGAGCTGTGGTTTTTTGACCAGCACTTTCTTTTAAATGTGAGAGAATAATATTTTTTTTCTCTGTCAAATTTAGAGAGATACCCCTTCCTGTTAGGGGAAGGTCTCATTACTAAAAATAGTCTTTTCCCATAGAAGCCAACTCACCCACACTAAAAGTCTCTCATTTGACAGGCAAAAAATAAAATGTGTGAGCGGCTGTAACCCTGTACCCATTTCATGAGCCTCTTTATGTTTAGAAACTGTTTTCTGTTCAGTAATTCTAGAGAGAGACTTATTACACCAGTGCTTTCTCATCTACTCTTGACCTTTGGGGATGCAATCCAGATGCTTTTACAAAAGCCCAAAAGTCCTTTTCGCTTCCATATTGTCTTAACTGGGCTGTCCCGCTAGGCGGCAGCACCTCACAAGTGTTCTGAAGCTTGGGTGTCAAAAGGGTTTAGACAGCTTCAGCCCAAGAACACAGGAAGGCGCAGTAGTGAAAAGTAGCTATGGGTCTTCATTGTCCATATAAAGCAAAGGCAGGCAGACTGTAACGCATATTCTGGAGGGGTACAGGAAATAACACTTTTTTTAGAGCAAAGAAAGCAGCTTGGATGCAGATTTTGAGGCCCTATCTACTTGCTCCCAGCTGCAGCACCCTCCCCAGCTGGGAGTCTGCAAAGCAGCTCGGTTTTGAGAGCTTTTGGAACTGGTTGTGAAGCAGGTGTTAGTGCTGCCGTTTAGTGGAGAGCCTGCTTGTTAATACGCGAAACATTCAGGGAGGTCAGTTCCCACTCTTCTCTGGATATTTTTGGAGGCTGGCCTGGGCCATGAGAAAATGTCAAGCCACCTTATAAGGCTGCGTCTGGCCCCGAGAATGCCGTCTGCAGCGTGTCCAGTACACTGTGTTGGTGTCCGTTAACTTGACTCTTGGACTATGGGTTTTCTCACAGATTTAAAATGCTTCTATTCATGCCATGGATTATTCTTACTCCTTAGCAGGCTTAAAATCTTCCTCAAGAGAAAAATGCTTAAATAACCAATTTTGGGCACACCAAATAGATAACTAAGGGCATATCCACTTCTCAACAGCTATATCCGTTGGTTGTGCTGTGGCTGATAGTAAGAGTTTACAGCGAGTGGTTTGTGTAGCGCTTATCATGAAATACGTAGAATGAGTTCTCAGTGGTGCCCCTGAAGGGCGAGGTGGGGAAGAGAGTTCTGTGTTTTAAAAGGCTGAAGCAAAGTTAGTTTTCTCTCCTAACTCTCCACCTCTTTTTCATGTGATAGCAGTTTGTGAATCTCCAAGAGAGACGACGCTCAGGTGGGGTTTTCCACCTTGAAACTTTTATTCTTTTATTCTTGAAATGTCACCTTAAACATCATGGAAAATGCTGTCCATGTGAGCTTTCCTGGGCCCATCCCAGGGGTAGAACAGGACATAGGAGCTCAGCTTAAGATCTGGCAAGATTGTCCTTGTTTTTGTTTGTTTTGTTCGTTTTTAATAAACCATCATCAAGTAGGCAAATGTATTATTCAGTTGAGAAGCCAAGGGCAACAGCCGTGAAGACAGTCTACCATTTGCTGCTTTCTGGCAGATATAAAAGGTGTCCACAGCGGATGTGAACTTGTTCATCTGAGAAGACGGAGCTGGGACCAGCAGAGCCCATGATGCCGCACAAGCTTAAACCCCAAACTGGAGTCAGTCCGGCTGTCGCTGCCCTTGGGCCACGCCCCAGTTTCTCGAGGACACTCAAGTGCCTGCTCTCACTAAGGCCGGTGTCCTCCTTGAGGCCTGTGTCGGAGACCACCCTCTGCACCTGAGCCACACTCCCAGGTGTTGCCAGGTGGTAGCTGCTTGGTCCGTGTTCCCTGTTACCTGACAGGGGAGGAGCGCTGTGCTCAGGCTGCATCCTCAGAACCCAGAGAAACCATGGCTCATGCTGAGCAGAGGAAGCCCAGGTTCCAGGAGGGCCCCTCACTTGCCTGGGACCACACAGCGAGACACAGACCTGAGACCTGAGTAAGCTGCTGTCTTAGTGTGTCCTGGTCTCCCCGATGCCCCTGCCATGAGACCCCCAAGCTTCTCCACCAACCCCTCCTAGCAGACTCTACCTTCCCTTAGCTACAAACCCCCTTACCGCCTGCCCTCCCACCGTACCCTCCTGGCAAAACCCCCAGCTGGGACCCGCCCAGCTGCTCCCCTGCCTCTCACTCTTGGAGCTGTCCTCCTGGCTTGCTGCCCACCAGTCTCTTTCATCCACCCTCCCGAGGGCTCTGACTCATTCTCAGTCCAAGATAGCGCCTGCCATGCCCCAGAGTAAGCAGAGCAGCGACCGCAATCCCTTCAACTTTCTGCCACTGAACCTATAAACTCGCCTACACTGGCTGCATCGCTCTCTTTCCCTCCTGTTAGAATGGAAGGGCTGCCTCTCTATTCAGAGCTAATCCCTGTCCTGTGCTCTAGCTGTTTTCATTCCCTGCCCCTCTCTGTACCTCCTCTTTGTCAGCTCTTCCCATCACGCACCCCCCTTTGGCCCTGACCCTGTGTGCAGCGCTACTTCCACCCTCTCTCCTGTCCTCCGGAAGCCTTGACGGGGCACTTCTCTGCTTCACACCTCCCACTCTTCCATCTCACTGCAGCCCGGCTCTTCCCGTCATGCCGCTATAACACAGCGTTGGTCAAGGTCATTAATGACCTCCTCGTACTGAAATCCAGTGCACGTTTTTCAGTCCTGGTGTTCGGTTGGAATTGCTGTGCCATCCTGCAGGATATCAGAAATAATAGTATGGTTTGAGTGTAGATGGGAGCCAGCCACCCTCAACCCTGGTCCAGAGCGCTTGAGTCTCCCCCGTGCATCCTCATGAAGGCACGTGGGCGAGCCAGCCAACAGGAAGCGCCGTTGCTGGGGCTTGAGCCCCAGGGGAGTGCTCCCTAGTGGAAGACCAGGCTTGGATACGCTGGTGCCAAGCCTGGAGGAGTCCTGACCTCGGGGAGCCGAAGTCTTGACAAGCAACCAGGTAAGCCCACGGCGCTAGGACCAGCAGGGAAACCTACGCTGCCTCGGTGCATGAACAAACACAGTATTGCACGGGAGGTGCTCATCCTCAGGAGTCTCCTGTTACCTGAAGTTCAGACTGAGCCTCCTGCCTTGTTTCTGGCGACACTGCACTGTGGGAGCGTGTAGGAGGCACACAGGCACAGCCCAGGCCCCCGGGTAGGTGCTTCCTGCAGCCACGCTGGCAGTGAGAGGAGGAATAAGGGTAGAACTCTGCAGATCAGGCAAAGATCTTCAAAGTTGCAGCCCACTAGGTCTGGGAGACTGGCAGGACCTTACAAGCAAATCATTCAAGAGGGGCCATTTCAGACACTGCTGAGTTCTACTGGGAAATTTAGGAAGAATTGTGTTGAGGGTCCTCCCTGGTGGCAAAGGGGTTGGTGCACAGCATTGTGAGGCTATCCATACCAGGGAGGGGACCCACCTGGTGCAGCAGACCTCTCCTGGCTGGCCCGCTACTCCCTCAGCAGTGTATTTCAGAAGGTCCTCCTGTCCTGCTCCCCATTGTCCCTGGTGAGTCCTCTCACCCCCAGCACCTCTAGCCTGTGCCCCAGTTCTTGTATGCATAAACAAATAAAGCTTAAAAAATGTGTTGGGAGGAATTGGGCCTATGGCTTTGGCTGCTGTGCTTGGGCGTGGCCTCATGTAGGGTTAGAAAAATCAAGTCTTTCCACCCCACCACCACTGGTGTGATGATGGACACCTGCGGTGCTGCGAGCATTCCAGGGTGGGCATGCGCAAGTGGGCGCACCTGAGTTGGACACGGGCTTAAATGGGCGGCGTCATGTGGACACCAGGACCGACAGTACTGATGAGCAGCAGCAGTAGAAAGCAGCCGAGAGGGTGAGATGCGCCAGGGGCTGGAGGCCTGCCAGCCTCCCGGCCCCCCTGCCTGCCATGTACCTGGCCACTTCTGACAATAAAAGCATGAAAAGCCACCGAGGGCTCTAGGACTCTCCTTCCTTGACCCGTCCGCCCAGAACCATCCCGAACCTGCCCAGTGTGCTGCCCTTCGTGCCGCTGCACCTCACTAAAGAGAGGCAGACACAGGACTGGAACCAGGTTCCCACAGGTCCCAGAGTCCAAATTGTTTCCCTCCACCGTGCTGCCCCCTGTTCCTTGGAGCACAGGGACATGGTGGGGACAAAGCTGTAGGAGACTGTCATATGGGAACACTACTCAGGTGGCTTTTGAAGGGTCATAGATGCTGGTTCTGCAGAATTTTAGTCCTCCATATGCCCTTGGGCACACAAGCACAATCTTCCAGAGAAGCCCCATGGTGCAGTGGGAGTTGAAGTCTGAGGAGGACCCCAGCTCCTGGCACCCTGCATAATGGCCTCTAGTCTGAACACAAAGCTGTTCCCAGGACTCAACCTTTTCCTCAGGTGCTCATTAGCAAAGCTGCTGACAGCCGAGGTTCTGGTTACAAAGAACTGATGAGGCCACTTCCGTGCAGCAACCCAGGCCCGGAGGCCCTGCCCCGGGGCTGCCCTGCGTGCAGGATGCAGAGGCTTGTGGATCAACGTGCGGGGGCATCTCTGGCCACAGACGAAAACCTACATGGCTCTGATCACCTCTCCCCTTCTCGGCAAAGGGAAGCTAATCAGGCCCCAGCTCTCCCTGAAGCCCCAGGCACTGCGCACCTGTGACAGCTCGGGGCTGCTGGGCTTCATGTCTGCAGGAGATGATCAGCCCCGTTGGCTGCATGGGAGGCTTACAGAAACACTTCCCCCACCCACCTGCCCGCCCACCACTCACACTTCCCAAGCTGCTAGCCCACGCCACACTCAGGGAGCCAGGACATTCATGAGGTGGAGGTCACTCGCGCTGTCACCCCACCTTATGGAGCTGCAAAGAAAGGGCCACAGTGGGTCAGGGCAGAACGGGACGCTTCCCTGTCCAAGTCAGCAGGATGGCCCCCAGAGCACTTCTGGGGGTATAGCTAGGGGACTTCACGCTCCTCCAGGGACCTGAGCTTCCAACCAAGGAAGGGAGCGCCTCGGCCCCACGCTGTGGCTTTAGGTGTGGACGACCCTGGGAGACCGACTGTAGACTGTAGCGGCAGGAAGGGGCGGCACAGGCAGGTTCGGGATGGTTCTAGCAGACGGGGGTAAAGGAAGGCGTCTTGGAGTCCTCGGTGGCTTTTCATGCTTTTATTACAGAGGTGGAACCATTCTCTCAGAGGTGGCCAGGTACATGGCAGGCAGGGGTGCCGGGGGGCCAGGAAGCTGGCAGACCTCCAGCCCCCGGTGCACCTCACCCTTTCACTGCTCCTCATGACGCCGCCCATTTAAGCCCGTGTCCAACTCAGGTGCACCCAGGTGTCCATCATCACAGTGGTGGGGGGTGGAAAGACCTGATCGTTCTCTGACCCTACACCGACGCTTCCAGGCTCTGGGAAGGGTGTCGTAGGTACTGCCGGTACCTGGAAGTTTGAAGGATGGATGGTGTCTGGTCAGCAGCCCTAAAAAGGCCAGGGCCAACAAGAAGAGGGGAGTCTGCCCTAGGGTGCAAGTGGGCCCCGCTGGCCACGGGAGCCCAGTGGCTGCACAGCACAACCCAGGCCTCGGAGGGTTCCCAGCATTCCTACAGATTTACCCGGGAACAGAGCCTGGGGGTTTCTTCCAGAAGTCCCAATTCCGGGCTTCGGCCCCTCCCTCCCTGTCAAGGCGCACGCCCCAGCGCAGCCTGCAAATGTGGCATCGAGGGCTGGGCCGGCCTCCTGTCAGGACTCTGGATTAGGAGCCAGGCGGCTGCTGGCTTAACGGGTATATTTAGAAAAGTCAGGCTCACTTGCTCCCTGTTCCCTCGCAAAGTGTGAACTGCACCCATCACATGGAAATGTGATTCACTTCTCAGCAGCCAGGCTGAGCCGCTTCCCACCGCCTCCGAGCAACCGCCCGCCCCTCGTTCCGCTCAGCCCTCCTGCAGCCCTCTGTCCTTTCGTCCCAGTCTCCCTGGCAGAGGCCTGGGGGTGCTTTGGCCTCTTAGAGTTGGTAGATGGGCGTCTGCTGCCAGAGGCAGAATGTGACTGCTGGGTAATTGTCAGTGTGTTTGTTCTTAGCCTCTGCACTTCTTGCTGGCTATCTAGACACGTTCTTCCTTAGAGCCAAACCACTCTCAGTTCTCAACCCTGTTACCCCCACCCCAACACTGCTCCTCCTGGTCTTTAGAAACCCTGGAGCTCAGTCCATGCTGGGTCCTCACAGAAATGTGCTATTAATGCAGAGACTGCACCGGCCGCCTGAGGGTTGAGCACGTTGGTTATTCCCCCCCCCCCCCCCCCCCCAAATGATACTCTAAGTTGTAAATTAAGAGTCCATGTTTTTTAAAAAAGAATTTCCTACTTCTTTTTAGGAAAAAAAAAAAAAAGCCTGGGATTCTGGAACCCTGGAGGCTCCAATTCCCTAGGAAAACAGGGTAGAGGGCTGGCGGCTGCCCCCACAGTTCTCAGGTGTGGTGCCAGGAAGGACACAGAGCAAGTTCTTGATGATTACGGTAGGCGGGCCAAGAAGGCGTCCTGGAGCCCTCCGTGGCTTTTTCAGGATTTTATTGCATCATTACATCAGAGACGACCAGGTACACGGCAGGCGGGGGCCGGGGGGCAGGAGGCTGGCGCACCTCCCAGCACCTCTCACTCTCTGGACTCTCTGGGCCCTCTGTCCTCTCGCCTCTGCCGCTGCCGCTGCTGCCGCTCTCTTCTCTCCGCCTCTCTCTCCCCTGCTCTGCTGCTCTTGTTCTTGTTCCACTGGTGTCCTCGGGACGCTGCCCTTACACGCCCGTGTCTCAGCCCAGGTGCACCCACTTGCGCGTGCCCACATAGGCGTGCGTGCAGGACCTCAGGTGCCCATCATCACAGCAATGGCGGGAGGGCGGAGAAGCCTGAGACTTTCATTTACCCTACACCAGGGTACCTCACTAGCTGCTCATTCATTTGCGCGCCCTGCCTGGGTGCTGGGGGATCGAATTAAAACACAGGGTCCCTGCCTGAACCTGCAGGGCGGACGCAAAGCAGGCACAGGTCACAAAGGGGATGCAATTTCTCCCTTTCCTCCTTTAACTTCTGACTCTCTGCACTCCTTAGTTTCCCATGGGTACCTCCCTGTTCCTGTGCACCTCTCCAGAACATTATTTTCTTGACTGTGTACAGCCCCAACCTCCCGGCCCCTGCCTGCGTCCTTGCAAACAGCATCGCTGAGCTTGAGGGTCAAGCACGAGTTTGAGTCCTTCTCCACATTCTGCCCTCACCTCGTCCCTCAGCCTCACGTCCATGTAAGATGGGGACAGATCACCCCAGAGTTCGCAGCGTTGCTCTGCTCCTTAAGTGGTGGAAGGGGCTTGAACTCATTTCAGTGCAAGCAGAGCGGAAGTACCAGGAGCCTCTGCCACTTCCCACTCTGGACTCTGAGAACCAGTCCGAGGGCACAGGCTGCTCCCTTGAGGGGCCTGGAGGTAGCAGAGCCCCTGGTGCTTGAGGGCAAGAGTTCCCGATGTCCGGTTGAAGGACACAGTGAGCCCAGGCCCTGCTCGACCTGGGAAGCCAGACCAGTGGGTAAAGCCTGGACTCTGACCATGCTCACCCTTCCTGCCTCCAAATCATGAACTCTATGCGTGCCCCTCCCCGGACCACGGGCACATTCACTCCGAACCCCCCAGACGCAGCCCCTCCGAAGGGAGCCGGCAGCGCAGGCCCACCAGCCTTGCCTGCTAGGCTCAGCAGTGATGCAACCGCCCCCCTCCGACTGCTGACGGAACACTGAGCCATGCAAGCACCACGTCACAGAGTCCCCACCGTGTCACTCCCTCCCTGTCACTCCTGGGTCCCCATGTCCTCGTTTGGACATGGAGGGGCTGATATCTGGGCCGTTTCAGGACCCCCTGGCTGATACCCCGTTAGTGGAGTGAGAGGAGAAATCGTGTGTTTGCAGGAGCCTGTACAGTACCAAACCCACAGGTTCAGGCAGCAAGGCTGAGCCCATCCACCCTAGAAAGTCTGCACTGAGAGAACAGCTCCAAGGTCTTAGGGTAAGGAAAGGGCCTTGAGGGCATTTGGCCTATGGAAGCACACCCATGTCTCCCCAGAGTGTTATCTGCCCTTCGGCAACCGTAGGGTAAATGGAAACGTGAGCAGGCTTTTCCGTCTCCCCCCACTGGTGTTGATCACGGACACCTGCGGTCCTGCACGCACGCCTCTCTCAAGGAGCACGTGGGCACGCGCAACTGGGCGCACCTGGGCTGAGACGGGCGTAGAAGGGCTGCGTCACGAGGCCGCCAAGAGAGACGCGGAGAAGGGGAGAGCAGGGAGGGGAAAGGAGACAGCAGAAGCAGCAGCAGTAGCTGCAGAGACACAGGAGGCTAGAGAGCCCAGAGAGCCGGCCAGTCCCCTGCCCCCCCCCCCCCCCCCCCCCCCCCCCCCCCCGCCCAGCTCCCGCCTGCCGCGTACCCACCCGGTCGCCTCTGATATAATGATGCAATAAAACCCTGAAAAAGCCCCCGAGGGCTCCAGGACTCCTCCTTGACCGCCTGCCGGGGTCATGGAGAACCTGCCCCGTGCCCTCCTGGCACCACACACATCACCCAGGGTGCTCCTGACGGTATCCACTGATGACGGTGTTGCCAGGGTCCCACGGATATGGAAACCCATAGGCAGCTCCCCCAAACCCAAAGGCAGATGACTCAGCTCGTGCAGGCCCCATGCAAGGGCGACCGGGAAGAGGCACAGCAGCCAAACTGCCGAGCGGAGTGTGTACCCAGGCTCGCTCAGGGTTGGCGTTTCTCACAGGTGTGACCCTGTGTTTCTTCCAGCACGTCTAGGAAGTCGGTGCCGTTAGACGCCCAGCTTACCGGAGATGTACGAAGCCACAGAAGGGCTGAGCGACCAGCCCGACAGCAGGTGAGGGGCAGAGCCTGGCTATAACCCCAGGGGGGTTCTAGAGCGGGCACTCCTGGCTGCCTTAGGATACTGCTTTGACTTTAGCTGCAAGGCTGTCAGGTGCCTGTGCTGAACACCAGCTCCACTCCCACCCTAGAACCTGCAGCCCCGGGCGGCTCCCAGCCTGCTCACCCCTTTCCGAGACAGGAAGCGCCTGAGGGTGAACGCAGGGAGGAGCTCACGTTCAAGCCAGTCTGTCCCCGCCAGGGACAAGGCCCTCGCTCTCTCCCCCCACTTCTGTCATCCTGCTCAGCCCTAGACAAAGGCTTGCACCCGCGTGCCTGAGGCAGCTCCCTCAGCACCTGCAGCCTGGCTCCCACCCCGACGGCTTCTCTGGGGGACAGACACCCGCCCCTCGCTCTCAGAGAGCATTCCGCAGAACCTGACTCGGGGGAGCCACACTGTTGGCCCCGGCGGATGTCGGAGGTACAGCCGCCAGGGAAGGGGGGCGTGCCAGGCAGGAGCCTGAGGTGAAGACGGTAAACTAGACAGCCAGTATCTGCGCGCGTTCCGCCTCCCCAGGCACCGGCCCGGCCTGCACAGCTCTAAGCGGGCTCGTCACATATGAGGACATACGTGACAATTCTCCTGAGAGCGCAGGGCTGGTGCCCAGGTCTTTGCAGCCAGCATGTCCCCATGGTAGCACCCTTGTCCTCAGGGGCCCAGGGAAAAGCCGTGGGATCGCATTCCCTCAAATCTCCCCAGACTCTCTCACGCGTCAGGCCCAGGCCCAGGCGGCTGCTCTCCGGTCTCTGACGAGAGCACCAAAGCCCTTCCCTGCTACAAGACCTGCCGCTTCAGGAGATGCAAACAAGCCCTCCTCGGCCCTTGTCTTCTGTGACATCGAACACATGGGGCAAGAGCGCAGTGGAGCCTCAGAACTGAACCCCTTCCACCCCCACAGACTCTGGCTGCCCCCGAAGCCTTGACTGTCACCCCAGGAGTCCCTGATCACAGATCTTGAGCCCTGACAAGACTGCCCAGCGGGCCTCCCATTCTTCACGACCAGATGGGCCACAGAGAAAGCACAGGCTGCCCGCCTTGTCTCTACCCGCCCCCAAAGCAGGAGTCCAGTGTCTCCATTTAGGGAGTTCTGTTGGCCCAAAGGATGCCCCACACGGTGACTACGTCTTTGGAACCAGGCAGCTCCTGACGGGCTAGGCGTGCACCAGAGCACAATCCCACAATCGGGGATTGTGTCCCCGATGGGCTGACGGCCACCCCAGTCAAGGGAGGCAGCCTTCCTGGAAGTGGGTGCGAAGGACCTGGGAGATGTGAGGAGAAAGGGAGTGTCAGCGAGGAGCCTGTATATTGCGGCCTGAAATCAAACTACATGGGGGGTGGGGACCTTCCTGGTGGCGCAAGAGGTTGAGCGCCACACTGTGACGCTTCCACAGCCGCTGCAGCGCGAGTTCAATCCCCAGCCAGGGAGGGGACCCACATGCCTCAGCAGACTCTCCTGCCTCGCCTGCTGCTCCCCTCAGCAGTGTGTTTCAGTCAGTCTGCCTGTCCTGCTCCCCGCTCTGTCTCTGGTGAATCCTCTCACCCCCACCTCTAGCCTGTACCCCAGCTCTTATGTGCATAAATAAATAAAATCTTTATTAAAAAAAACTACATGGGGGCCATGCTCCTGCTGGAGGCTCTCAGGCAGGGGACGGAGGGGTCCTTACTGGTCTCTTCTGCTTCTGGTGGCTCCAGGTTTCCCTGGCTCATGGCCTTGTGACTCATCTGTACAGGCCTGTGTGTTCACACGGCCTTCTCCCCTGTGTCTCTGCCTCAAATCGCCTTCCCCTAGTTGCCTCCCATCGGGACACAGTGCTTGGATTTAGGGCTCTTCCCTAGAGATGAGATTATAATCACATTTCAAGATACTAAAACGAGACCTTAATTATACCTGAAGAACTTATTTCCAAACAAGGCCATATCCACAGGTACCAGGGGTTAAGATGATCTCTTGTAAAAGGACATCTCTTTTTGGGGGGCTGAAACCACTACACCAGGTTTCCTCCTCTATAAATGGGGGTAACAGTGGCACCTGCGTCACGGTGCATGAGGACATGTGGGGCTGGTCATCGTCCTTATCCTTGCCCACCCCGCACCACACCTCCCAGAGACTCGAGAGCTGAGCTGGGCCCCAGCCTCTCCTCACGCAAACAAAAGCTGTTGCCTACACAGCTGCCTCCATGGCCTCTGTAGAATCCTCCAGCTTATCCCAGGGCTTTGTAATGAGCTAGATGGAGACTGGTTATTCATCTCTTTAAAAAAAAAAAAATAACAACTGTTTTTGAGTCAGACAAAAATATCTTGGTAACGAGCAATAATATGTGTATAGAAACAACATAGAACAAAAATATTTCATCCTCATAAGCCCAAATGTTTCCATTTCTTCTGACAATTTGACTGATTCCCTTTACCTCTGTGTCTCTGGCATTGGGGGGCAGAGTCTGCCACAGGGGTGGGGCACTGGGATCTGCTGATTCACTGAGGGAGGGGGGCAGCCCAAAGGCCAGATAGAAATAAAGGAGCAACTGAATGTGCTGCCCAGGGACCCCTCGCTAGCGGGGGACAAGGGTGGATCCTGGGGTGACGGGAGTGTGACAGGAAGGTTCTCGGGCCTTAGGGGCAACTAAGGCACAACAGGGACTGTCAGCAGCTGAGTGACTGATGGTACTTGGCGGAAGGTGAGTTCTCGGCCCAGTCCCAGGCACCTGGAGCGCTCACCAGACAAACGCTGGACCGCGGGCTGGCCTCTGCAAAAGGCATGCCAGTTACCTTTGTTTTTGTGGCCTGTTTACTATTTATGGCTAATTGCCATGTAGCATAATAACAGCACATTTATAATTATATGGCAGATTAATTTTGTTATTAGCTTCATTTAATTATACTGCTGAAGTCTGTTTGCTAAGACTCCACTACCCCAAGACAAAAACAAAACAGGACAAAACGGAAATGTCCACACTCACCTCTGGCAACTGGGGAAGGTAGGTGGCACCTGGCCCAACCTCCACGACGGAAGCAGGGCCCCTGGCCAGGGTCGCCACTGTGGCCATCGCTAAGAACTGTCTTGTCTGGGGCCCCTGCCTGCTGGTTCAGGGTCTCACACCTGCTCGTGCGGCACAGCACCCCTGCCGATGCCCGCTTAACAGGCACACTGCACAGGCATCTTCTAAAGCCTCAGATGGGCACAGTCCCCTCAATTTACCTAGTCCTGGGGAGGGGTCATTAGCTCCAAAGCAGGGGCCAGGGTGGGATGACCTCAGCCTCCTTGCCTGGCATCTGAGTTCACTCCAATCGGCTCCATCCTGCTTCCCCAAGTTCCCCCTTCCTTAACCAGCAGCACCTTGGCCTTCAGCCTACCTGTTCCTTACCCTCCACCCTTCTCCCAGCCCCCGCCATCCTCATGTTCTCCCGTTCTCAGGGCTCTCCTGCCCCTGTTTCCCACGCTGTCAAGCACCACAGCAAGAATGAAGGGATCCTCGGGTTCCAGCCAAGAGCCAGGCCGGGAGGAGACAGGAAACCACAGAGAGAAAAGCCAGCAAGATGTGCAGCAAAGCTGTGGCCCTAGCGCTCCCGGGGGACAGACAAGATCCTCAGGGGACCCCCAGCAGACTTCCGTGGCGGTCCAGCCCGCCCTTCCCGCCCATTCCACCATGGACGTTCTTTCTCTCATTCGCCTCATCCCCTCTGTCCTGCGTGAGCAGGTTCCTGGGTCCCACTCCTCAGCGAGGTTAACCACAGCCCATCAGTCAGCGCCGAGGAAGGCCCGCCGGGGTCTGGGGACCTTCGCCCGCTCTTGCCTCGCCACCCACTCCAGCCGCCACCAACAAACACGCGCCCTCCGTCCCTTCCAGGACCTGCTACGAGTGTCTCTGCTGACACTCAGACCCATCTCGCTTGCTTTTCCAGGGGCTGCTGAGCAGGAGCACGCCATCACCTCTCCACAGACGAGGAGAACAAGACTGCTGAGGTGGGAGCTTGCCCGGGACACGCAGCTGCTGAGGGCAGAGCCAGGGTTGAAGCCAGGTTTGCCCTGTTCCACATCCCTACTCTTAATGGCTGCAGGTACTGCTGAGGCTCTTTTGGTCAGACCGGTGCTGGGTGCTGAGGATGGACCCACGGGCGCGGCAGAGAGGGGAAGGTCTTCGTAGAGCCCAGCAGGCACCCATATGTAAGTTTCCTTCTTCCGGGCCTTCAGGAGGCCTGATGTGGGCTGGGGTGGGCAGGGAGCCAGTAGCAACTACTCCATTTGCAGCAGAAGGGGCAGGCGATTTGGGAGCGCCAGCATATGACAAGGCAAGGGCCAGGCGAGGTGCTGGCACGGGGCCTTAGGGCGTCTCCCACAGCCTAAGCGGGAACGTCAGCTGGCCCTTCCTCCTTCGGGGTTGGCCTCCTGTGGACAAGCTTCCCGCAGCATCCTTCCTTTTGGCTTTTCCAGCTAGAAAAGATGTCTGCAAAACTGACCGGCTCCACCTGTTGCCAGGCCACTTGCGGGGCCCCTCCATAGTCAACAGGGCCACATCTGTGGGTTCATGAAAGGCAAACAGAAATACTGGGGCGTGGAGCTCTGAGCTCTGGCAGGGCAGCTCCTTCCCCCTTCCTCCTTCCCCCTTCCTGCAGCAGAGCCCAGGACCTGAGGTGAGGGCACCACCTCCCCTGGGAACTGCCTGCTCCGGCCCCAGCTCCCTGGGGAAAGCGGGGAGCTTTTTCTGCTGGCCAGGGGCTAGGGTGCCCAGTCTGAGGTCCATACCGGGAAGACAGGGAAGAACTACCAGGCTGAGTACCTTTGCTGGCCTAACGCTGGCAAAAATTTAGTTAAGGGAAGAACCACCTTTCCTTGAACGATTACTTTGATTCAGGACTTTTATTTACCCTGGGAGAAGAGGAGTTTCCATACCACCACAAGGAAACCAGTGCCAGAGAGGTTAGGTAATTTTGCTCACTAGATGAACAAAAGATAGTTCTAACAGGTCTCACTCCAAGGTCAAAGTCAGTGCCCTTCCCACCATACCAGATGCCTCCATCAGAAGCCAGACCCAGAGAACACAGCTTCCAGAGGCCCCTTCACGCCTCAGAGGGAAGGAAGGGGGGAGAATCACATGTAAAGGGAGTAGCTTCTATGCACCGTGTCTGCATAGGGCCACGCTGGCTGCTCTTCCTCAACCTTCCTCACAAGTCACCTCAGTGTGAGGTGAGCCCACAAAGGTGGAGGGCGATGGCTCGTGCCCCCCACCAAATCCCCACTCTGCCCCCACCCCATGACAGGGGGCTGCCATGTGCTCCAGACAAGGCTTCTCAAGTGTGGTCTGGGTGGGTGGCATCAGCCTCACCCACACTGAATCAGGATTCCGGGGGTTGAGGGCCCAAGAGCCAGCATTTCTACAATCATCAGGTAATTCTGACGCATACTCAGGTTTGAGAAGCATGAACTAGAAGGCAGGTGGAGGCGCCAATCCAGATAGTGAGACAACCTAGGGAGTGACTTGACCAGTGTAGAACTTGGCATGGGGCGCAACCCAAGGTCACAGTCACCCTGGACTGACAGCAGCGAAGGGGCATCCCTGTGGCTCTCCCCACCTGCCAGGGCTCCCGGCTTGTCAGCAGGGTCCTTCTCGCGGCACCTGGTTAATTCTCACCTCTCAGATTTTCTCTCTTTTTAATTTAATTTTTTCTTTCTTATTTTCTCTCAAATATCCCTTCCGAGGGGGCCTCCCCAACCCCTGCAGTTGTCCTTGATGCTCTGTATTTCTCAAGTCAAAACTGTATACGGGTTCAAAACTAACACAAACTGTACTTTGTGGGTCCCCTTCTGCGTTGCCCTCTTAGAATGTAAACGCCCAGAGGACAGGGATTTTCTCATTTATGGCCATAGCCCAGCACTGTGCTGAGTTCATAGCAGTAGACACTCGTGGCTGTTTGTTAGATGCATGACTCAGGGTAAAAGCTCGGAGGAGGATGCTCAGGTAGAAGACAGAAATGTGGAAAGTTCGTCTTGTGGCTTGCGGGCCTTTCCCCGTCCAGGAATTGCTCAGCCCACATAGGAATTTCACAGCCTGTGGAATCCTCTGCCCTCGGATCATCTCAGCTACCCAGCCCTGGGTGAGACAGTTTTTCCAGGCGCCCAAGTACTTCTGCTGTTCGCAAAGTTCCCTGCAAGTAAAAGTTTTCAACTCTCCCTCCATCGGCCTTGTGATCTCAAGGTTTTCTTCTTGCTGTTGGGGAAGCTCTTTTTTGAATCTGACTTCTGCGTTTCTGATGCCATTTGTATCCCCGTTTCTCTCTTCTCCTGAATGAAGACTACCAATATGAGAACCAGAGAGGAGTTTAAAAATGCTCTAAGAAAGTAGTTTGTTTTTTTAAAAAAAGATGTATTTATTTATGCATACAAGAGCTGGGGTACAGGCCAGAGGTGCGGGGAGGCGAGAGAATCCACCAGACAGAGCTGGGGGCAGAACAGGCAGACTGACCGAAACACACTGCTGAGGGCAGCAGCGGGCGAGGCAGGAGAGTCACTTCCCTGGCCGGCAGCAGGGATTGAATTCGTGCTGCAGTGACTGCAGTTTGCCTCATAGTGCATCGCCCAACCCACTGCGCCACCAGGGAGGTAGAAAGTAGTTTTTAAGTCTTTTTTTTTCCTGAGCAGGAAAATCCCTCTTCTAAAAAAGTAAGACTCTGGATCCTAAAAGGTCAGGCTGACAATAAGGGAGCAGCTTTGACTGATGCAGGCTTGGGACCCCTTCGAGCACCCACAGGAGCCCCATGGAACCTAATTTGAAAACCAGCGATGAGATTCCAACCTGAACTGTTGTGGATGAGAAAATCCCCGGAAGGGGAGTGACCTGCCCCAGCCAGCACCACTCTCCAAGTCTGTGCTGTCTTGAGGTTCACAGCCAACACTGCTGGACCGCAGCAAAAATACACCACTTGGTGTCCCCTGCCGTGCCCCAGCATCACGTAGGGGCTCCGTGTTTCGTGTTTTCTCCTGCGTGGTCTCTCTAACACTCCGGCGTGCCCAAAACCTCAATAAGAGACTGGCAGAGCAAGTCACATAAACATGTTTCCCAAATCTCCGAACCTTTGAACAAAGATGGCCATCACATTTCCCCATAGCGCTACCACACAAGGCCCATCTTTTTTGTGCTATCTACTCAATTCTTTTGGAGTGCATTTTGAGTGCAAACCACGTGATGACAAGAAAGGTCAACTTGGAATGCGAAAAGGTGGCACCTTCGTGCTGGGATTCGTTAAGCCTCTCGGCCCTAGGGACCTGGGGATTCATGGAACCATTTCCTTCAGGGATCACTAGCATAGTCCCCTAATTGGAGCGCTGAGTTATTAGCTGTGAGCTCGGTGTTCTGAGGGAGCACATTCTCAAGGACCAAGGAGGAAGCTAGGCCTCTTCTCTGATTGTCCACACACTCACCCTCACACCCACACCGGTCCTCCCTCTTCAGACTGCCAGGCCCAGAGCAGGGGCTGAGAAGTGTCAGGGCTGAACTGGAACTTAAACTGGTCACCATCTTCTTCTTTTTTTTTTTTTTAAAGATTTATCTATTTATGCATATAAGAGCTGGGGTACAGGCCAGAGTCGTGGGAGGTGAGAGGATTCACCAGAGACAGAGTGGGGAGCAGAACAGGCAGATCGACTGAGACACCCTGCTGAGGGGAGCAGTGGGTGAGGCAGAGAGGTCTGCTGCGCCACGTGGGTCCCCTCCCTGGCCGGGGATCTTCGCAGTGTGGCGTTCAACCCACTATGCCCCCAGGGAGGCTCACCCATCTTCTTTAGAGATAGAGCACTGGGGCCCGCCCCGGTGGCGCAGTGGGTTAAGCAATGCACTATGAAGCAAACTGCAGCCACTGCAGCACGAGTTCGATCCCTGTCGCCGGCCAGGGAGGGGACCCACATGGCACAGCAGACCTCTCCTGCCTCGCCTGCTGCTGYCCTCGGCAGTGTGTTTCTGTCAATCTGCCTGTTCTGCATCCTGCTCTGTCTGGTGGATTCTCTCACCACCCCCACACCTCTGGCCTGTACCCCAGTGCTTGTATGCATAAATAAATAAATCTTTAAAAAAAAAAAGAGAGATAGAGCACTGGTCAATATCATCACACTGAGGAAGTCATTAAGCTTCTAGTGTGTTCCAGAACTGATTCTGTTCTCCTACTCCTCGCAACAAGGATTGATAATATTGTTATCTCTATGTTGCACTGATTTTCAAATGAACTTAGATTGAACCAAATATTATTTCACCTAATATTTGCATACATCATTTCCTCTAATACTAATAATGGTTAACTCTGATGGAGTATTTATTCCCTCCTAAGAGCTTCATGTGTATGAACTCTCTTGATCCTCACAATCCTATGAAGTGGAGTGTTATTACGATCATTTTATATGTGAGGAAACTGAAACGAAGAATGTTTAAGAAACTTGACCAAAGTTACTCAGTTATCAGCCCATCATCAATTCCAGATAGTCTCAATTCAGTCCAGCATAGCTCATATTTCTTCTAAGAATCCGAGTAAATAATATAGGGAGTGGACTACGTGAAGTGACATACACCTGGGTTCACGTTGCAGTGCTGTCACAAAGAGGTGTGTGAGAAAGGACATGGGTATTAGCACTCTCCTTTCCAACAACAGGCATCACCTCACGATTCTGTGAGGGCAGGGATGTGAGAGCAGCTCTTGGGCGGTTCTGGCTCCAGTCTCTCATGTGGTGGTTGCTGGGATGTCATCCGAGGCTTTGGTCTTGAGTGAGGAAGCTGCTGCTTCCAAGTTTCCCCTCACAGACCCATCCCCAGGACTGCCTCCCTGACCAGCTTCCTGTGGGCAAGTGATCCAAGAGGGAGGGGCCAAAATGGAGGCCACAGACTTTATATAGCCTGATCTCAGAATCTACATTCCATGACTTCTGTGCTGTTCTACTTATTAGAGGCCAGACAGTAAGTCCAGCCCACACTGAAATGGTAGAAGGCTCCACAAGGACCACAAATACAAGGAGGAGGAGAGACTGGACCATCTTACAGGCCGTCTACCACACAAGTTGCCTAAGCTTCTAAGCCTCAGTTTCCTCACCTGTAAGATGGGCCTCATAATAGAACTTACCTCAAAGAAATCTTTTAAGACTTCATGAGAAAATGCCTATAAAGAGACCCAAACAGTGACAGGCAAATAGCCAGCGCTCAGTCACTGTCACTTGATGTTACCTTTACAGCTGTAAGCTGCTTGTAGGCAGGGACACTGCATCTTCTAGATCTCATGGGCTCCCCAGTGTCTGCCTAGCTCTCTGCTGCCGCTTCTTCCACTGTGGTGCCACCAGGCACTGACTGGCAGGGTCCCTGTGGGAACAGGCAAGAAGGAGCCATGCTGCCTGAGGGCACATCACCCACGGCATTTGAGGCTGAGGGAGGGCTGACTGAGGGCATCAGGAGTGTCCTCCAGAAGTCAGCGTGCAGGGACTCTGGTCCCTGCTGCCTCTTAGCCCGTTGTCCCCAGATGGGACTGGTTTTGATGTGAAACTTCCAGCCCTGCTCCTGAAGACCCTGTCTTGGCAGATCCCCCAAGCATTGCCTGGAGATGCTGGCAAAGGGGCAAGGACGCACTGCAGAATGCTAGACCACCCGCCTGTGGTGACAGTAGCTGTCTGTGGCTCCCTGAGGCTTGTCATCAAGAAACAACATGTTGCCCTCTAGGGTGCTTGGCGGTGGTGGCAGCTGCTCAGCATTTCCCTGGTAGAACTCAGGGAACAGAGCGGAGGGGAGGAAACTGCGACGGACCTTGGCAAAGGACCACAGGCACAGCCAGGCTGCAGACCAGGAACAGACCCAGCCTGGTGGAGAAGCAATGGGCTGTGTCCCAAGAGCACATCGCCTTGGATTTGATGCATTGCTCAACTCCTCGCTGCTGGGTGACTGCACATTTCATTTGCTGCTTCATTTCTCTACCTCCCACCCACAAAGGGACCTACCACCTCACAGAGAGGGCATGAGAATCCTCAGGGCTCTGCACGCGAATGTGCAGTGCTTGGCACACAGCTCTATGCATTAAACCATCAGGGCAGGGCCTCCCTGAAGGCTCAAGGGGTGGAGCTTCCGCAGCCACTGCAGCATGAGTTCGGTCCCCGGCCAGGGAGGGGACCCACATGGCACAGCAGACCTCTCCTGCCTCGCCCGCTGCTCCCCCCAGCAGTGTGTTTCAGTCGATCTGCCTGTTCTGCTATACACACATTTTAAGATTGGGGTATAATTTGAGGTAAGGAGAAATAGGGTTATATACTTCAAAATGAAATACTGAAGCTAGTATATAAAATTCCTTGAATTGAGGTATAATTAGTTTCAGGTGTACAACATAATAATTTGATATTTGTACACATTCTGAAATGATCACCCCAATACATGGAGTTAACATCTGTCACCGCACAGTTACAGAATTATTTCTGGTGATGAGCACTTTCAAGAGTTACTCTCCTAACAACTTTCAAACACACGGTACAGTGTTACTGACTACACATTACATCCCATCCCTTGGCTTATTTATTTTATAACTGGAAGTTTGTACCTTTTGGCTCCTTTCATCATTTTCCCACTCCCTCTGCCCCTCTCCTGTTTCTTCTGGCACCCACCAATCCATTCTCTGTGTCTAAGGTCCTTGTTTTGTTTTCAAATGTCACGTATATGTGAAATCAGTATTTATCTCTCTCAGTCTGATTTATTTCACTCTTCAAGGTTCATGTATGCCTTTGCAAATGACAAAATCCCTTTCCTTCCCTTTTTATAGCTGAGTAATATTTCACTGTGTGCAGTCAGGCAAGTTTTAATGTTCCAGTCAATGACTAGAAGCTTTACGAAGTGGTCCCTACACGTAGCCTCAGTACGTAGGCTCTACTCTCCAGGGCTGTGTAGTCACACTTGACGTCTGAGCGATGACAAAGTCATCTAACGATGCATCTTTCAGAATATATTCCTTTAAGAGACACATGACTATGTATATGAATATGAATACGTACGTATTTTTCCTTATTAATTAATGTACTTTGTAAGTTTTTTTAAAGTATCGTAAGTGTACCAAAGACGAAATTTCTTTTTTTTTTTTAAGATTTATTTATTTATGCATACAAGCACTGGGGTACAGGCCAGGGGTGTGGGGGGTGAGAGGATTCACCACAGAGAGCGGGGAGCAGAACAGGCAGATCAACGGAAGTACACTGCTGAGGGCAGCAGCGGGCACAGCAGGAGAGATCTGCCGCGCCATGTGGGTCCCCTCCCAGGCTGGCAGCAGGGATCGAACTCGTGCTGCAGTGGCTGCGGTTTGCTTCGTAGTGCGTTGCTTAACCCACTGCGCCACCAGGGAGGCCCCAAAGACGAAATTTCATGATGTGAACGCACGTGTAACAGGCATCGAGACCAAGAAATAAAACAGGAGCCGCACCCCGCGCGCACACCCCATCCACTGCCACCCACCGGGAGGACCCGCTGCTACCTTCTAGGGCATTGCTTTTGTGCTTGATCTAAACGGAAGTAAATGCTCTGTCCTCTTTTGTGCCACTTTTGGGTCAACACAATGTTTGTGATATTCACCCGTGTGGCCACACATAACGGTAGTTTGTTGGTTCTCCTGGCTCTGTAGCGTTCCGTTGTGTGAAGCTAGTCTAATGCATCTGGTCACCTAACCACAGATGGACCTTTGGGTTGTTTTCACTTCGGGGCTTTTAAAAATAGTGGTGCCATGCCTATTTTTTTTATAAAGATTTTTATTTATTTACGCATACAAGAGCTGGGGCACAGGCCAGAGTCCAGGGAGGTGAGAGGATTCACCAGAGACAGAGCGGGGAGCAGAACAGGCAGACTGACTGAAACACACTGCTGAGGGAAGCAACGGGAGAGACAGGAGAAGTCTGCTGCACCATGTGGGTCCCCTCCCTGGCCGGCAGCAGGGATCGAACTCGTGCTGCGGTGGCTGCAGTTTGCTTCATAGTGCGTTGCTTAACCCACTGCGCCACCAGGGAGGCCTGCCATGCCTATTTTTATTTGATGGGTTTATGGTAGGATTTACGGTAGAATCAGTCAGAGATCATCCTATTACAACCTCAGCGGGTACTGCCTGTTACTTTCCCAAGGCATTGGTGCTAATGATGCATCGTCCAGCAGCGAGCAGGAGCGCTCTCTGCTCCACATGCTTGCACCCCCTTGGCGTTGTGACTCTTTTGTTTGTTTTGGGCATTCTAACGGGCGTGTGGTGATGATTTTCATCATGACTTAATTGTGATTTAAATTTGTATTTCATGACGACAAGTGAGGAGCGTTTCTGTGTCTTGGACTCTTGGGTATGAGTCTAATTTCCGTCCTGGGTGGGGCCACACTGAAGATTTGACTCTCCCCATTCCAGAATTTTGTATTTCACTAGTGGGTAAAGGGTAAGGGCTCAGCTACAGAACTGCTGATTTAAACAGAGCAGAGGACCTGCTGTGCCAGGTACCACCGCTGAGTTCAAGCAGCGCCACACCCCCTGCAGCAGGCCCTACACCCGAAGTCTGCGCATGACCTGCTCTTGGCTGGGTGAGACGGGGAAGCCAAGTGTGGCCAGTGTGTGTTTTGCTGCTACTGCCGAATCTCCTGGCTAGCTCAGGGATAAAGCAGTTTGGTTCTTCTGGGGTGATGGCAACAGATTCCAGGCTCAGACTCTAGTTTTAGGAGTGTCACAGGGCAGGCATGAGGCACCCATTTTGCTGGTGAGAGGCACGTGGGGTACAGCTCAGGTGAGCTGGGAGTTTTCCCCGGTGGCTTCCCAAAGCCCCAGATGCCTGATGCTGGCAGAAGCGGTAGCATCCTTGGTGAGCCAGTTCCACTATATCGGGGAGGCATTCCCAGAAGCCTAGCTGCGTCCACGCCACCAGCCCTTCCGATGAGTTAGAATAATATTTGAGTCTGAAATATTTTTGAAATTATTTTCTGCTGGAGTGATTGTTGTACCTGCGATGTAACCCTGATTGATCTATTGGGATACACTGATACCACCAGTTCAGGAGAGAAATTTTAAGTCCAAAAAATAGGAAGAACATAGTCCTAAGATAAAAGGACATGTTCCTTAAATTTCAATAAGCCAGTCTCATAAAACCTCATTTTCCTTTTCTCATTTTGCCAGGGGAAATGTCAACATTGGTGTTGACTCTAAAGGAAGAAGTGAATTAAAGGGAAGAAATAGTGACCCCTGGAATGGGACACGATGAAGCCCGGCACTATTGCTAAGCTACCACTTAATGACTGCTTAACCATACTACCTAAGCCAGTAATATCTGCGGTCATTTAAAAACCATAAATAATCTGGTTTCTCTGGGTTTTTCCACCTTGACCAGGCACTGGGAATCAGAGGGCTTTTGGTGAGAGGGAATTCTGGGGACTGTTGCTGTAGCTGGGTCCCAGAAGATAAGGTAAGTGCTCATTAATAATATTTGAGTAGTTAATCGGTATTTTTATTTATTTATTTTATGATTTGTTTGTTTTTGCATACAAGAGCTGGGGTCTAGGCCAGAGGCTCAGGGGGCGAGAGGAGTCACCAGAGAGAGAATGGGGAGCAGAACAGGCAGATGGACTGAGGGAGCAGCGGGCGAGGCAGGAGAGGTCTGCTGCACTGCGTGGGTCCCCTCCGTGGCCGGGGATCGAACTTGTGCTGCAGTAGCTGGTGGTAGCTTGATAGCACTGAGACGTAACCCCTGCACCACCAGGGAGGCCCCCGTTATTGGTCTTTTTAACGGTGATAATAGGATCCAAGGGAAACATGCCCTGAGAGGAGAGAGCTGCTGATTTCGGTGAGGAGCTGTCCCCAGTATGTGGCCGGGCAGCGGGGCATGGGGTGCTGGGGACCAGGAGGGTCTCTCTGCTCTGGCTCTGCTCAGCTGCTGGGAGAGGACACCTCCAAGCAAAGGCGGCCAGGGGCTGTGGTCACCGGGGCAGACGCTGGGGCAGGGTAGGGGTGGCGTTTGATGGTGTCAGCAGAGCCTGGCTAATAGGGTTGAGGCTGCCGTGATGGAACACTCTAGATGTAGAAGAACAGGCCAGCTTTGCCCCAGAGATGTAGGAGATGCTGTCTCTCTCTCTCTCTTTCTCTCCCTTTTTAATGATTTATAATGGAACATTGCAAACGCACACACAAGTAGGGAGAGTACAGGGGGCCCCCACGGACCCATCATCCAATGACAATAATCATCAACTTGTCAGCTCAGTGATTTTTAAGCTGTTTTCATTCTCTGTTTCTCTGCTCAAATAAAACCCTGTTTGTGTAGCTGAATGAAATTATGAAATATTCACTTTTGTTTTCCTCCCTACCTTTTCCAATTCAAGCAGATATTGTGAAAACTAGTAATATCTAGGAGAACTTAGAGGGCTTGCAAGGGAGGCAAAGAGAGAGAAGAAATTTGCATCCCTTTGCTAGGGCTGCAAACAAAGCATCGTGATAAAAGTGGTTTAAACAACGGAAACGTGTTGTCTCGTGGCTCTGGAGGCTGCAGATCTGAGAGCAAGTGCTGGTTCCTTCTGAGGGGACTGTTTGTTCCAGGCCTCTCTCCCTGGCTTATAGAAGACCATCTTCTGTCTGTCTCTTCATATGTCTCCCCCCATGCCGGTCTGTATGCCAATTTCCTTCTCTAATAAGGACACCAGTGATTTTGGCTGGGGGCCCACCCGAATGGCCTTGTTTTAACTCAGTTATCTCTGTAAAGAATATACTCTCCAAATAAGGTCACGTTCTAAGGGGGGTTAGGGTTCCAACATAATTTTGAGGGGGACATAATTCAACCCATAACACTGGCATACACTGAATTTGTCTTAAGGAAACACAAAACGAATTTCCCTAGGCTAGAAAGGGTTTTCCCAGAATGGAGGGCAAGCTAGAGAGAGGGTCTGCGAGGGGAGGAAGAGACAGGCAGAGGGGATTATCAGTTAACTTTCAAAGGAATGCCACAGAGCCAGCAGCCAGAGGACCCAAGGGACCACTGAACATAGATGTGGCTTTTAGTGGACACCTGTGTCCCAAAAGGGAGATGCTGCCTGAGAGAACGTTTGGGGGTAAACATTTCACCCAGCTTCTGGGAGTGAGTTCTGGGAATCAGAAATTAATTTAAGAATTTTAAAAATTCCTGAAATTTAGGAAATATTCCTATTGCCTAAATGGTTTAAAAAACATTCATTCCTAAATAATTTAGGAAATATTCCTAATTCCTAAAGAACTTAGAAAATATTCCTAAAGAATTCCTAAATTTTAGAAAATGTTAGAAAATAAAGGACTGGCTACTTTTTGCCTTCCTGAGTTTGTCGGCTGAGAATCAGCATTGCCCAAGCATAAAAGAGATAAAAGTAGAATTACTGTATGTGGCTTCACCCCTAACCCTGGCACCCTCTAGCCTTTGCAGCAAACCGAGGCAATCTAAGGAGTCTTAGGGTTAAGCTTAGTGTGAGGATACATGGGGTTCACTCTTTCCCTACTATTGAGCACCCAGGCCAAAGCTCAGAAGAGGAAAAGACCTGGCCAGGAAGCTACAAGACTAGATAACAGCCTAGAACCCAGGCCTCCTGATTCCCGCCAGTATACTCTTCTGGTGGCTTCCACAAAGATTTCCCGTGGACGTTGATGTTGTATCTTAGGTCCACACCCAGGTCTTAACTGGGAGCTGTCAATTGCACACCACAGCCTTACTGAAGTGGGCCTGGAATCACTGCTTGGGCCCTTATTACATTTCCGTTGTTTGATTTTGTTCATTCGAAGAGATGTGCAGTAACCTGTCTTCTCTTGACACATCTCCATTAATTTTCGAGGGCATCTTTGCTTTCTAGCCCAATGAGGCATTCCAGGTTTACTTTGTCCTTTTCCTACTCCAGGCTTAGAAGAATTATTTTATCATGGGGCCCTGGTTTCAAGTTGAGTTTCACTAGCAGTTTCTCAAGGAGAGAATCTGGAAAATTACAATGTGGTTGGGGAAGTCCTGTAAATGGGATCATTCTACAATCAGCGCCTTCCCACATACTAAGGTTATTCCCGTACGCGGAGATGGCTGACACCTTCCTCCTTGAACGTGTCTCCGACATATTTTTATACTTTCCTGCTTCAACCAGTTAAATAGATCCCATTCTCTGCCATGACCCCTCGCCAGTACAGTGGCCAGTGACAGGGAAGGGCAAGCATACAGCGTCTCTTGGCAATAGGAGGTTGGTTTGACGGTCACAATGACCCTATAAACATCAGGAGGCAGGATCTTGGTGCCTATCACACAATTCAGTGCCACGGCCTCCCATGACCACCGGACACGGAGGGAAAGCTTTGGAGAGTGGCCGCTGAGATAGACCATTGTGGTGGAAAGAGGGACAAACAGAGCTTGGGACCTGAGCTGGCTGCTTCAACCTACCCAAATTTTTTTAAAGAAAGAGGTATCTTAGGGATTTTCTTCCTTCTAAAAAGTAGCTTTATTGAGGCATACAGTAAATACACCATGTATATTTAAAATGTACAACGTGCTGGTGCTGGTGCACACACAACCGTCACCACAGCCGAGACAGCGACTGCAAACACTGCTCTAGTTTTGTTGACGCGCCGCAGCCGCCCAAAGACTTTGACTAGTCTGCAGACCTCTTAGCTCTGACTCAGAGACCTGAGGCGACAGAGGCTGTAAGCCTGCCCCCTTGCTGTCTTTGAGTCTGAGGCTGCTTTGCTTAAAGGTTAGTGACCTCACCTTGGACAGGTACTTGGCGAGGGGATGCCATTTTCTTTCATGCTCTACTCCTGTGCTTTTTCATTGCTTTTAAACCTGTAGGTTGTGGCATATTCCTGAGAGCCTCAGAGGACCAAGCACAAAGTCTGACTCGGGAAGAGCTGTCTGCATGCCCGATCTCAGCAGACAAAGCAAACTGTTAGGTCATTCAATTTCATCTCTCTGCCTGCTCTGGGTTGACGGAAAAGGTCAAGAAAGTTAGGTTAAATGCTGTGTGACAGTCGTCACGTCACTTGGCTTCTCTCTTCCTCTGCATCTCCATTGGGAGTGGGGGGGGGGAAGGATTTCTCCCAACACGCGCAGTGTGACTGAATGGGTGAAAATAAGACAATACATTTTTTACCCACCTGGTTCCTTTCTACCAGACAATTCCAAAGCTCCCTTCTCCTTGAATAGTTATTAAGACCGCTTTCTTTCGTTTTAAAAGCACTATACAAATGCAAGGTATTGTTACTATTTTCTCTTTTTAAGTAATTCTAGAAAGCCCAGTCCCAGGATTTCACAATCTGTCACACTCCCCTGGTGCTCCTGCCTGTTGCCAGGGAGAGAGATTATCTCGGCGTGGGCAAGGTCAGCCAGCCCCAGCATGCTCTCTAGCATAGCTTGGCCTGCCATCCCCAATCACAGACTCAAATCGGAGACTGGGTGAGTCTACTCCACAGCCAAGCAGAGTGGCCACTGGGAAGAAAAACAGCACTCAGCTCCACTCAGGCTGCGTTCGGCCACTCTAATCACCGCCCACGGCTGCGGGCGGGAGCAGCTCTCAGTCTGTGTGGCAGGCTGGCTGCAGTCTGTGAGAACCCCAAAAGAGGCAAAGTCTTTGAGAACAGAGACCTCATCTCCATCGCCCTGGGGGCCCTGCTTTGAACACAGCAAAGATGAAAGAGCAGATCCCATGGACTACTGAGGAGCTGGTACACTCAGCATAGACACAGAAATATTTATCACAATCATCCACATGCAAAGGTCCAAGACCTTGTTCTGTGCTAACTTTCAGAGAAAACATGAATTTATTAAGAACAATTTTATTAATTCACTGTTATTAAGAACTCCCATTTTGGGGCCTCCCTGGTGGCGCAGGGGTTAAAGCTATCTGGCCACAGGGAGGTGACCCACATGGTGCAGCAGATCTTTTCTGTCTTGCCTGCTCCTCCCTTCTGTAGTCTGACTGAAAACATAGCACTTTTTCCGTCAATCTTCTCTCTGTAGAGTGGGACCAATTTAGAAAAGGAGGCAAAGAAGAAAAGGAAGGAGGGAAGCTGACAACAGATGAATCAGCCCTGTCCACCAATAGAGGCAGCTGTTAGGGGGCCCCAGACAAGCTCCCCTCTTCTTACCTCATAGTACTGCCCCAGACTTATACAACAAACAGAGTAAGCTCCATGTTTTCTTTTCAGAAGGATTTACTATAGATCATTATGAGTAGTAATCTCCCCACAGGTATCTAAAATAGGGTTCCAAGTATAAAAACATTAAACAGTTTGGGGGAGACATCAGTAAATTGTATGAGGTTCAGATATGTAGTCAGTTACATGTGCCGATAGCCACTGGGATCATTTGAGATAGGGGATGGGACAACAGAAAATATGAGCTGCCTATCTGAGTCTCTCCTAATAAAGAGATGTGACCTTACTGTGTGTGTGTGCGCATGTGTGCGTGTGTGTGTGTACTCACAGGAGGGGTGTGCACATGGTGGAGAAAGTCTGTCTTTAACTACCAAATCCAAAGTTCAATGATGCTATCTTCCAAGAAGGTTGCCTTTGACTTTTCTAATGAAAAATTAATAGGCACTTACTTGCTGCTGCCTTTAATTACATTTGCTAGAGATGAGTGGCTGCCAACCAGGATGGCTCTGGCTATCTTCTGTGCTGGATCTGCGCTCAGCAAACTCCATTGGTTTGGGAGGAGAAGGCGCCATTTTGGCTGAGCAGTTGAAGAGGCTGAAATATCCTAGGTAGAGACTTTATCACAATTTCTGCTAACGGGCCCCCACCTATTAGCTTTGACTCACCCAGAAGCAGAATCAAACTGTTTAATGTTTTTATACATGGGCCAGGACTTCAAACCTGTGGGCTGAGGATGCCAAAGGACCAAGGAGATCTTGAAAGGGGACCACTAAGCCCTGTCTGTGGGCATGATAAACGTGCTCCCTATACAAATACAGGACCACTTTGCTAACATGTGTAAATGCTTTGAGATTAATATGAGCTTATTTAAATCAACTACTAAACTTATAATAGCTTTAATCATTATGTGTTTTCTTAACTAAACACACACACACAAGGACCTTGAAATTTTACCTTAAGAGATATCAAAGTGTGATGTTCAGTCATTTTTACTTTAATTGATGTTCAATCATATTTACAGAGTCATGGCACCATTACTTCAATCTTAGAACAGTTTCCACCATCCCATTTTCACTCCCCATCTTTTGCCTTCCTCCCCAGCTCCACACAGCTACTCATCCTTTTTCTGTTTAGCTAGATTTGCCTCTTTGGGATGTTTTGTTTAAATAAGATCATATACTATGTGGTCTGTTGTAACTAGAGGAATGTCCTAAACCTTTATGAGTTCATCCAGCCTTGTATATCTGTAACAGGGTGGTCCCCAGGAAAGGGGGAAGTTCCAGAATCCCAGTTCCGCCCTAAGTGGGTGGAGCGGAGCTGAGCAGGGAAAGAAGATTCTGCAG
>JAGFMF010012012.1:683580-715053 GCA_019455555.1 Galemys pyrenaicus | reverse complement strand
AGGTTTTGTATGTTTGTCTTAATGCGGCGGATGGCAGAACCCATTCAGAGAGGGCAGGCTTGGGGGTTCTGAGTGCTCCTCTCCCTGCCCTGTAACATATCCAGTTCCTGTACATATTCACAGTCCCCTCTCTCTTTCAAGAACTTTTCTTAATTCACCCAGTAGCTAGCACTATTTTTCTCTATAAACGCACAACCTCTTGTTTGACATGTTCCAGACTCAGCATAAGCTTCATGGCCCATCTCTGCCCATGCTGTCCTCTAAGTCCTTCTGGTGATTTCCTCATCAATGCTTGTTGGGGGTGGCATCTTGCTGTATATTTCTTGGCATTTCCCCTTTGCACCTCACTCAACTGTACCCAACATAGTTTTCTGCTTGAAATGGGTAATCAGTTTAGTGTGTTGGAAGAATAAATGACTCATGGGGTGTTCCCAGACTTTTAGGAAAAAAGGATTCAGGAGAATGTACAAGAAGGAAAGCAAAATCGAGGAGAATAGGAACTAAGGTAAAGCAAGGACTGAGAATTAGTGCCCAAAGGGCTGACAGCGGCCAAACAGGTGCAATCCTGTGTCATGACCACTGGGCATTAAAAAGGCTTTGGGCCACAAAGCATCTCCCACCTACCTCCAGCAGCAATGAAAGAAGCTATTAGTCACGCCTAAGGCATAAACCGCCTCCTTTAAAATGCAAATGTCAGCACCTGGGAGAGTGGCGGATCACAATGTTATCAGCCCTTCGACCTCAGCTACAGACTGAGTGCTCTGTATATTTCCTGTTCTCTGGGGCCTAAAGATTTGGAGGTTTTGGTTTAATTTCCTGGGATAACCAACTGACCCTCAGATGCCCAATGCCCCAACCTGTTAGCTGCCCTCTGATTTGGAGACAATACAAAGTTAGTTCTTTGTGGGAAAGGTAGTCATCTGGTTTGAAGTGTGGAGTGTGCTCTCAAAAGGGAAATATCCAGAAGAGGTCGACACACTGCATCATTATTATTTCTACCTAATGATGTGAGCAAGACTAACTTTAAAATTCTTTCACCCTAGAGAAAGTCTAGAGTTCAAATTTCCTTAACTTCTTCTTTTTTAAAAGATTTATTTATGCATACAAGAACTGGGGCACAGGTGAGAGGTGTGGGGGGTGAGAAGATTCACCAGAGAGAGAACAGAGGCAGAACAGGCAGACTGACTGAAGTACAATGCTGAGGGGAGGGAGACAGGAGAGGTCTGCTATGCCATGTGGGTGTGGGTCACCTCCCTGGCCTGGGATTGAACTTGTGCTGCAGTGGTTGTGGATAGCTTCATGGTACAGTGCTTAACCCCTTGTACCACCGGGGAAGCCCCTGGTTCCTTAACTTCTTTTGAAATTCTCATTCCAGGGTAGGGGTCTCCAGGGCAAAACTGCAGAGGGAGAAGTTCATTTTTTTTTAAGAAGTTCTTTTTTTTTTAAAGATTTATTTATTTACGCATACAAGAGCTGGGGTACAGGCCAGAGGTGTGGGGGGGGGTGAGAGGATTCACCACAGAGAGCAGAGAGCAGAACAGGCAGATCAATGGAAGTACACTGCTGAGGGGAGCAGCGGGCACAGCAGGAGAGGTCTGCTGCACCATGTGGGTCCCGCCCTGGCCGGCAGCAGGGATCGAACTCATGCTGCAGTGGCCGCTGTCTGCCTCATAGTGCGTTGCTTAACCCACTGCGCCACCAGGGAGGCCCCGGGAGAAGTTCATTTTTGAGCCCCGTTCCTGGTCAGCTTTCATTTCTTTTTTTTTTTTTCCTCCTTTTTAAAGATTTAATTTTTATTTATTTATGCATACAAGAGCTGGGGTGTAAGCCAGAGTCGGGGGAGGGGGAGGGAGAAAAGATTCACCAGAGACAGAATGGGGAGCAGAACAGGCAGATGTACTGAAACACACTGCTGAGGGGAGCAGCGGGTAAGGCAGGAGGGGTCTGCTGCGCCATGTGGGGTAGCTGATGGAACTCATGCAGCAGTGCCTGGTGATAGTCTGATAGTGCTAAGACTTGAAGCCCTGAGCCACCAGGGAGACCTACAACTGGCTTTCTTTTCTACCCTCTTCCTGCTGCTCCACTCCTAGGCAGCCCTGTACTGTTTGGGTTCCATTTACCTACATTGGCCCAACTGTTCTCACCTCCCTAATCCATCACTATTTCTCAACGCCCTTTTCCTTGGTGTCCAAACCCTAGAGGGCACTAGTGAGGGCACCTGCTGGCTAATAGCCACAGACCTGATGATCGACAGTCCTGACATACGTCCTGCCGGACTCCCCCAGGAGTATCTGAGCTATTTTTTCAGCCACTTTATTAAGATATATTTATTTGTCACAAAGTTCACCCTGTTGGGTTAAAGTGTGCAATTCAGTGGTTTTTACTAATTTATTGAGTTGTGCGATCATCACCATAATTCCATAATTCATTTTAGTACATTTTCATGACCCCGAAAAGAAATCTGGTACCCATCTGACATCACTCCCCATTCTGACTCCTCTCTGGTCTGGGCACCCGCTAATCTAACTTCTTTCTCTAGATTTTTCTGCACTCATTTTAAGAGAATGATTGTCATCCCTAATCACGACTATCTAATGGTGGAATTAGAAGCAGTGTTGGAGAAGGTATTTTTAGGTAAGGGAGTATTACGATGTCTGTATCTACAAACATTCCTAAATATTCCAAAATGTTAATATTCTAATTGCTAAAATAGAAATTTTCTACTCAAGAAAGTCTAAGGGATGAGAATGAAGTCTTAAGGGACAGCTGAGTGCTAGAGGGGCAGGTGTTTGCAGCTCTTGTAAAGTAGAGCCTGTTGTGACTGGGGTGCATCCTCCTCACCCCTCTTCAGCTAGCCAGAGGAGTCAGTCCTTGGGTCAACTCCAGTTTGATGACAACAGCCGGATGCACATCCGGAGTTAGTCCTCAAAACCTCTGGCTTTTGTTCCTGTGCTCCCCTTTTTCTTGGTTTTCTTCTGGCCTGGAGGACTGCTCCTTCCGCAGGGGCTGACCGCCGGGATACCTGCTCAGTCTTCCAGCCAATGGTACCATCCCACCCCCGTCTCTTTCAGACTACATCTGTCGTTGCTTTCCAACGGGTTAGTTTTGCTTTTCAAATCCATGTGGTTATATCTTTGCTAGAACTTGCCTCCCAAACGTCCTGGAACCAGACACTTCTCTCTTCCAATTCAGGGCCTCGTTACTGTCTTTAAAGTGAAGCCTGCTGTCTGCTGAAGTGTTCAAGAGCCCAACACACCTTTATATTCACGCACCGTTGCTGGTGCAATCCTTCCCTGGCACGCACTCCTCCCAAGCCCACGTACCATTCCCTTCTCTTCCTGATGCAACTCGTTTATCCAACACACAGCAAGGGGAACCTCCTGTGTGTCAGCACCAGATTAAGCACTGAGGACAAAAATGAGTAAGTCACCTACTTCGCCCTCAAGAAGTTCAGGGGACAGTGGAGAGTTTGTGAAAAACAAGTCAAGATAATAAATGTGACAAGTGTTCTTATAAGATAAATGGAGGGAAGCTGGGAGCTGAAGAGAAGGGCCTACCAGCCTGGGGGTGGGGTGTGGAGGTGCTAGAAAGTTGTTATTTAGGGGTGGGGAAAAGGTAATTTCTGCAGAGGCGTGGGGAGACGTGTTAGACATGAGAGTTGTCAGGTAGGGGGGAGAGGAGAGCTGTACCGTGGAATTTTCACTAGGGGTGTGATATGTATGATCAGAGGGAAACAAAGTGCAGAGCAGAATGGAAAGTGAGGAAGGAGCATGGGTCCAGGAAAGAGGAGTGACCAGGGAAGGCAGGAGCCAGGAAATGTGGAAAATATGTGAAAAGTTGAGGGGATCAGGGCTAGGAGGGGAGAGATAGTTCAGGGAGCTCGTGGGATGGTAATTCTACCTGTGGAGAGAATTCAGAGGGAGGTGAAAGCTTCTTGGGAAGTGACCTCAGTTTTAGGTCAATTAAATCTGGTGGGTAGCAAAGAAGATCTATGAAGAGATCTCCAGTGGACATAGGGAAGTTTGGAACTCAGAAGGAAGGCAAGGGCTGAAGATACAGATTTCAGAAATACCTTAGATAAAATAATGTTTTTTTTTTTTTAAAGATTTATTTATTTATGCATACAAGCACTGGGGTACAGGCCAGAGTTGTGGGGGGTGAGAGGATTCACCACAGAGAGCAGGGAGCAGAACAGGCAGATCAACGGAAGTACACTGCTGAGGGGAGCAGCGGGCACAGCAAGAGAGGTCTGCCGCGCCATGTGGGTCCCCTCCTGGCAGGCAGCAGGGATCGAACTTGTGCTGCAGTGACTGTGGTTTGCTTCATAGTGCGTTGCTTAATCCACTGCGCCACCAGGGAGGCCAGATAAAATAATGTTTATCCTTGACCCAGCGATTCTATTTGTAGGGATTTTGCCTAAGGATATAATTAAAGATGTGTGTGAAGATTTATCTACAAAAATTTTCATTGTTTATAACAGCTAAAGAGTGGAAACTTTTTATAAACTGCTATGACAGTGAAAAATGTCCAATAGTAGGTTGATTAAATAAATTATGTTATATCCATGCAACAGAATTCTGTTCATGCAATAAAATGGATATTATAAATGAATGCTTACTGGCAGTAAGAACATATCCACAAATTTTGTTAGGCAGAGATAGGCAGATTCTAAAAGTATAGAGTAAAAGTCCAAATTTCATTATACAAAAGATGGTGTTACTGGTTCTTTTTATTTTATTTATTTATTTTAAAGATTTGTTTATGCATACAAGAGCAGGGGTGTAGGCCAGAGGTGTGTGTGTGTCGTGGTGGTGAGGAGTTGAGAGGATTCACCAGAGACAGAGTGGGGAGCAGAACAGGCAGATGTACTGAAACACACTGCTGAGGGGAGCAGTGGGTGAGACAGGAGAGGTCGGCTATATCACATGAGTGGGTCACCCCTCTGGCAGGGGGATTGAATTCGTGCTGCTGCCGTGGCTGCCAATAGCTTCATAGTGCCGCGACTTAACCCTTGTGCCACCAGAGAGGCCCCCTAACGGTTCTTTTTAAGTAGTATGATTATGAATAATTTTTTTTCTCGATTCTCTACATTTATTCATACCTGTATTTTGTTATAAGGTGGTTATTTTAAACACTTGACAAAGTTAAAGGAATGATGTAGGGAGACCTCATAGAATAAGGAGAGTATCAGAAATGGCACCCCAGTTACCCTGCTCCCTCTGGCCACCTGGCCTCTGTCCCCACAGCTGACTCTCCTGGGTGCTCCTTCCCCATCATATTTGCTATACAGCTGCATGGCAGAGTACAAGGGACAGACTGAATTTAGATTTCATTCAACTACAAACACTGGGTGGGCCTTAAGCAAGCTTTTTAATTTTCTAGGTCCCAGTTTTTTCATCTTTATAGTAATCAGAATTGCATTTTCCCCAGAATGGTGATGCTAGTAAGCCATACCAGTTCATCCTGCCTTTCTTACTCATCCCTCCCTGCTAGCCCTGCTTGCTCCATTGGACTCCCAGTGTTTTTTCTGGCCCTCACGGTGGGGACTAGGGCCTCCTCTTTCTGAATCACACAAATGCTGTTTGGATCTCTGCTGAACTCTGAGCATACTCTGAGCTGGACTTAAGTCGCTTGTCCTGGAGCCAGTCTGGTCATCTCTCTGTCCCTGCACTCCCCAGCGCAGAGTTTTGCACGTAGGTGCTCTTAGCAATGTTTCTTGACTAAATGCGTGGTGCTTTTTGATTTAGCTTGCAGTGGATTATTACTCAAAGGCTGGATTGCTTAAGGGCTGGTTTATTGAACTCTC
Organism: Galemys pyrenaicus; assembly: GCA_019455555.1. Classification (NCBI taxonomy): domain Eukaryota; kingdom Metazoa; phylum Chordata; class Mammalia; order Eulipotyphla; family Talpidae; genus Galemys; species Galemys pyrenaicus. Next base: position 709,247 of record JAGFMF010012012.1, on the reverse strand, counting down.
TTGGATTTTTTCCCCTCCCAGTCTGGTAAGGTTTATCTTCCTATCCACAGAGATGAATAATGGAGAAAGGGAAGCTCACTCAAACTTCTAGACTCCATGCTAGGAGAGCTGGAGAACGAAGAAGAGTATGGTGAAGGCTGTTTTTCCGTTCCTGGTGGAGGTGCGGGCTTTCCATCCTCCGGGTGTTTAGACCTCCCTCTTTCCTACCCCAGAATTTCCAGCAGAGGAGCTTAGGAGTAAGGGGAATTGGGTAGGCGAATCATTCCACAGACCCAGGACCTCTCTGACCTGCAGTAAGTCCTCTGCACTCCTGCCTCTTTGTCGCTGGTGCTGTGCAGTAGCAGGTCATTCTCTGAGACCCCAGTCTCCTGCGGGACCTCCACGTAGCTCCTACCTCATCCTACCCTATCAAACCCTGCTAGGAAGGGAAGGCAGCTTGGTGCTGAGGAAGAACCTTTGGATTGCAAGTTAGGAGACCTGTGTGACCCGTGCATGCTAAGTTCTTGGAACCTCAGTTTCCACATCCATCAACTAGGAGGACGCATAGAGGCCCTGCTCTCTTTCACATCTCTGGGTAATGATGGGGATCAAATGAGATTGAAAAGAAGAAATAAAAAAGTATAAACAGGCAGAGAGCTCTTCACAAACGCCAGATGTTCCCAGTGCTGACTGTGGAACTCTCTCAGTTGCTGCCCACCGAGGCGATCTTGTCTGCCCCACCCGGGCTACATCGGCCTCACCCACTGCATCTCCATCTCTCCCGTCATTGCCTTCCTGCATCTCAGAGATCCTCAGTGTTCCCCGTCCATTTCCGGGTCTGGCTCACCGGCCCCTCCGGCCCCTCCAGGGGCTCTGGTCCCCGGCTCCCCGTGGTAGTCGCTGCCCGGGCGCCCCCCGCCCAGTGCGCCCTCCTTTGGCACTGCCGCCCGGCCAGAGAATCGCCCAATAAGAGCGCCGGACTCAAGTCTGACAGCTCAGGAAGCGGCCAATCGAGCCGGGCCAGGGAAGGGGGGGGACGCTGCGCGGGGGCTGAAGTTGGGTTGAAAGGGGGGGGACTGCAGGGGGATACAAAAGAGGGGAGCAAGGACTAGGGGCGCAGACCCAAACAGGGTGCGGGGGAGGTCCGCCGGCCACCCAGGCCCGGCGAAGGGACCGCGGGCCAGTCTCGGCTTCAGGAGCCAGGGAGGGAGGGGGCGCGGCGAGAATTTTAGGTGAGAAAGGGGAGGTAAGGCCCCCACGGCCGCCGGGCGCCTCCCGGGACCCAGCCTGAGGATGCCCGCGGGGCGCCGTGGCGGGGGCCACGGTCCGGCCGGGGGCGGAGGCGGCCGCACGCCGCTCTGAGCCGCGGCCGGAGAGGCGCGGGGGGCGGGGGGGCGGCGGAAGGAGGGGATGCGGAGGGCGCTCGGGCGGCGGCGGCGGCCAGCGGGCGCGAAGGGCGGAGCGGCGCGCGCGGCCGGGGCGGCGCAGGGCCCGAGGCGTGCATGGCGCGCCCCGAGCCCGGCTCCCGCGGGCCCCCCCGGAGCGCCCCCGGGGCTCGGCGGCTCTTGGGCGGGCCCCTTGCGGCCAGCTGCTTCTGAACCCTGGCCCTCGACCTCTGGACGCCGCGCTCCGCGGGAGAAGCCCGCCTGCGTTGGGGCAGAACAGCGGCGGCGCTGCGCCGGATTCCGCCCTCCGCCTAGTCCTTCTGCGCCCGGCCGTGGTGGGTCCGCTGCCGGCTGCGGGGAGCCTGAGGCTTGCGGAGCCGGCACGACAGCTCTCTGGGGCCGGCGCGGCCGGGCCTGCCCCGCTCCGTTTGGGGGAAGGGGGAGGCGAGAGGGGAAGGGCCGCGCCGCAGGAGCCGGCCCTCGCCCCCGCCCCCTGCGCGGACGCGCCGGAGGCTAGGCTCGGCTTTCGCGGGGGCCACGCTCCCACTCTCGCCGCGGAGGTGGGGGATGCGGGCGACGGCCCCCTGGGCTCCAGGACCCTCCCCCCGGGCTCCGGCGCTGTTGCTCCGCCCGCCGCCCCCTCCCCCGTCCTCTCCACCCCCTATCCCACCTCCCCACCCCTCGTAAGAAAATAATGCTGGCAGGCGTCCGCATCCCCCATTCGCTCCCAGTCCGCCGCGAGGAAAGGGCGCCCGCTTGGTCCCCAAGCCCCGACCCGCCTCGCCGCTCTAGCCGCCGCCTCGCCGCGTGTGCCGCTGGGCCCCGCTTGGGCAGGATCTGCTAGCGCCGCGCCGGGCACTGCCAGCCCCCGGGAGGCGCCGCCCGCAAGGACACCTCTCCGTCCCGCCGCGCGCAACTCCGGTCCTTGTCGGGCTCGACGCGAGCCGGAGCCGGACATCCCTCCGGCGCGGCGCGGCGCGGCAGCTCGGGCAGCCCCCACTCCCCAGCTCGGAGCCAACTCTCGCGGACCTGGGACTCCTGACGCGGATTCTCAGCCACTCCTCACCTCGGGGCAGTGCCTGCCTCTGCGCTCGCCCCCCGCTGCTCTCCTTCTCCGCTCAGGACGGGGGTGCCAAGATGCCCCGCTGCTGCGCAGGGCCCCGGGCCGCCCCAGACGTGTGACCCCAGCCTGGTCCCCCTGCTCGGCCGGCCGTCCTCCCCTTGGAGACCCCCGCCCCGACCCCTGGGGGAGGAGGAAGAAGACGAGGCCGAGGGGGGGATGTCCGGCTCCAAAAGCGTGAGCCCCCCGGGCTACGCGGCGCAGACAGCAGCGGCGCCGGCGTCCCGGGGAGGCCAGGAACACCGCTCCGCGTGGGGAGAGGCCGATTCCCGCGCCAACGGCTACCCCCACGCCCCCGGGGGTTCCGCCCGCGGCTCCACCAAGAAACCCGGGGGGGCGGTAACCCCGCAGCAGCAGCAGCAGCAGCAGCGCCTGGCCGGCCGCTGGCGCAGCGACGACGACGGCGAGCCTCCGCTGAGCGGCGACGACCCCCTGGCCGGGGGCTTCGGCTTCAGCTTCCGCTCCAAGTCTGCCTGGCAGGAGCGCGGCGGCGACGACTGCGGTCGCGGCAGCCGGCGGCAGCGGCGGGGCGCGGCCGGCGGGGGCAGCACCCGGGCGCCCCCTGCGGGCGGCGGCGGCGGCGGTTCGGCGGCGGCGGCGGCGGCGGCGGGCGGGACGGAGGTGCGCCCGCGCTCGGTGGAGCTGGGCCTGGAGGAACGGCGGGGCAAGGGCCGAGCGGCCGACGACCCGGAGGCCGGCGCCGTCGAGGGCGAAGATCGGTCGGCGGATGGCGGCAGCTCGGCGGGCTCTGGCAATGGCCCCGGCACAGTGCTGTCCCCGGGAGCCTGCTGCCTGGCGCTGCTGCAGATATTCCGCTCCAAGAAGTTCCCGTCGGACAAGCTGGAGCGGCTGTACCAGCGCTACTTCTTCCGTCTGAACCAGAGCAGCCTCACCATGCTCATGGCGGTGCTGGTGCTCGTGTGCCTCGTCATGCTGGCCTTCCACGCGGCGCGGCCCCCGGTCCAGCTGCCGTACCTGGCCGTGCTGGCCGCTGCCGTGGGCGTGATCCTCGTCATGGCCGTGCTCTGCAACCGCGCCGCCTTCCACCAGGACCACATGGGCCTGGCCTGCTACGCACTCATCGCCGTGGTGCTGGCCGTCCAGGTGGTGGGCCTGCTGCTGCCCCAGCCGCGCAGCGCCTCCGAGGGCATCTGGTGGACGGTGTTCTTCATCTACACCATCTACACGCTGCTGCCCGTGCGCATGCGGGCTGCGGTGCTCAGCGGCGTTCTCCTGTCCGCGCTCCACCTGGCCATCGCCCTGCGCACCAACGCCCAGGACCAGTTCCTGCTTAAGCAGGTAGGGGCCCAGCCGGCCAAGGGACTGGATTGCGGGGTGGGCAGGCCTCTGCCAGACCAAAAGAAACAGTCTGCCTTCACCTTTAAAGTGCTGAAGAGAGTCGGAGATGTGAGGCTCAACTGTGGTGTCCAGGACCCTCTTAACCCTCTCTGAGCCTAGTATCTTCATTTACAGACTATGGCCTTGTGTTGTATTTAACATGCTTGGCCCTAAACTGTAGCCATCATTGTTAGGATGCTAGTGAGGAAGGGGCATTGGTGGAGACTACTCTTTGGAGAGGCTCCCTCTCTCCCTGGCTTCTGTTCCTCTGCCTGAAGGCCCTGGTAAAGGTGGTGGTACCCTGCCTCCTGGGAGTCACTGCGGGTTTGTTAGCCCGTCCTGAGTAGAGGGTTGTGGAGTGGAGATCCCTTGTTCAGTCCAAGGAGAGGAAATGAGAACCCTGCTAGGTGTCCCTGAACCTGAGGAACACTGGCAAGTTTGTTTCTGTGACGAAAGTACCCTGAACCAAAGTGCCTTCTGCAGGATGGGAAGGAGCCGCTGAGATGTGTATGGTGTCAGCCCTTCCGGCCTAGGTGCAAAGCTTATGTTGGATGTCATGACCCACTTGGGTGCGCCTGGTTATTGCTTGAGAGGTGGGGGTATATGTTATCTATGATGAGCCTGAAATGGTGGCCTCAGTAGAAAATAACACTTCTGCCTGGTTAGCTGGTAACTAACTCCACTGAAGGCTTCTGGGAGAGGGGGGTGCTTGACATCACCACCTGGGGATGAGCCCCCGCCCCTTTGGCATGCACACCTTCTCTCTTCAACAGTCCCCGTCATTGTGGCTGCATGGACCTCATTAACTGACTCTTGCTGAGACTGCTTGCTGGCGAGCGGTTCAACTGTCAGAGTCAAACAGGCTGAGTCCTTGACTGTGGACCCACTGCCCAGCCCACCCCCTCTCCGGTGTCTGTCTCCTCTGTTAGAACCTCTTAACATTATCTCACTGTCACTGCCTTCCTTTTCCCCACTTCTGCATTTCCCCGGAGTTTGATCTTGTTGAGTACTGCCTCTTTCTTGAGGGGCTCCTCTGTACCTCTGGGCTTCCTGGGTCTGCTCCCTCCCACAGGGATAGCAGTGGTATGGGCTACAGGGCCTGGGTGCTAGCTGAACGTCCAGCGTGCTCTGTGCCTGGGGAGGAGACCCTCCCTGCCAGCTGCCAGGTTCCAGGTTTTGTTCGGCGAGGAGAGGATCGTGTATGCCTCTTCCAGTTCCAGCCCCCTCTATGCCAAGCCTCACCTCCTGCAAGCAACCCTCTCTGTCCGTTCTAGCCTACTGGCCTCTCCCTCTTTTGCATGGTTAACAGTGAAGTCAGAGCCACAGCGTGGAGCTTCTACTTATTCCCTAGTGCCCATTGGTGTTGCTCTCCATCCGGCGAAAGCCCCTGGGATGCGGGAGTCCTGAGATGTGTGTGTGTTTCCTCCTCCACCATCGCTCTTGTCTGGCACCTTGCAGGGTACTTAGTAGGGATATAATTACTGCTCACCAGTTTGGGTTCCAATGAGTGGAGAATGTGGGGGAGATGCTAAATGAAAGAATTTCCTATTTGGGATTAGAAAAAAAAATTCTTTAGAGATCAGCTTTGAACTTGAGAGAGAAACCTATTGAGAGGTGGTGGTTTAAAAAGTTAGCTACTGTCGTCAGTGTTTATAAAGATGTCACCTCTTTTGACCTGATCGGAGGACCCCTCTATCACATGGGGTTATGTCTTTGGGCAGTATTCCTGGCTTGGGTGGGAGGTAGGTCGCTGGGGTGGGTGTCGCTTTCCTGCAGAGGGGAAGGCATGCCAAGCACATGGAGCAACAGCGACTTCCAGGACCACTCAGGTTCTCCTCTGAACCAGACTTGGGACACAGGGTCTCACCGCAGCGCTAGGGATCCTGGGTTTGCGCTTCCGGGAGTCAGTCTGGCGTCAGGTCCCGGGAAAGCAGTGCTGGGCCCGCGGTGGTTCTCCAGCCCCACTTTGGCAGGCAGTGCCCTTGCCCTTGCTGCCGCTACCCAAGGGTCTCTCTGACTCCCTTTCCTCCCCACTCCACTGCTGCTCACCCCCTCACCAAGCCCACGTGACCTTTTGACCTTTGCTTGGCTATCGCTTTTGGGTGGACTGGCTTTCCACGATCTGTTCCTCCTGGTCCAGCACGAGGGAATGCACACATTCTTTCTGTTTGGCTTCATGAAACTTGTATCTTTTTGTTTGTGTTTGATTTACCATTCTGATTATGTCTGATATACAATTCATATTTCTGGAGCAATCCTGATGCTTGGTAGAGGATATTAGTGGGACCATCCAGCTTTAACCTTTGCCTCAGTTTACCCCACAAGGCAGGTGTTTGAGGATGGTTGGGTTACATACCTTGTTCTGTCCTTTGATGCAGACATGTCCAGAGAAGTAGGCAGCAGTGTGGTTTCTGAGGTCCAGGCTTTGGGGATTCCCTTAGTGGTGCACACAGAGGCCCTTAGGAAACTATATTGTCATTTTCCTCTTCTTTTCCTGTGAGTGTGTCCCCTACCCCACCACCCCGGTCCTCCATCATGATCTGACTTGGTATTTTTGTGCCTCACCAGCCCCTCTTATGTTTGGGGGCTCTGCCCTTTGCTCCATTTAGGAGGAGAAACGCTGGTGTCTCCTGATGGTTTTTCCTCAAGAGAGAACTGAGAAGCAAGGTGGGGCAGCCCTCCCTGGAGGGGGATGGTTCTTCCATCTCTACCTCTTCACTCTTCCCCTGGGATCCGACAACGCCTCCCCTTCTGCTCGTGCTCTCTCCTGCCTGCTCCTTTCCCCTCTCACTTCCATTCTCCTCCCTCCCCCTCTAGTCCCCTGTTGCTCTCTTCCCACCTCTTCTTTCCTCTGCCTGCCTGGGTGTTCTGCTTCTCCATCCCTCTTCCCCATTTACAGCCTCTCAGCCTCCCCTTCTGTGCTCCTCTCACCGTTGTCTCCTCCATGGGGTACAGGAGCAGCAGCCTCACAGGGTTGTTTTTGTCTCTTGTCTTTGCCTGTTACAAGTCCCTTTGCTACACCCATACCATAAATAACACTCGAGCATCTGCCAAACACATTCCTCACTTGTGTTAATAGGCTGCAATGATGCCGGAGCCTGTTGCCATGGCAACCTCATTTTTGTTTGACTGTATCCCACTCTGCTACATAAAGCCTCTGGACGCACTCACACACAAACAAGCACGCTCACACAACTATTACATATGCTTAGCTATTAAAGAGATTTTGGAGAAAACATCTTTGGCCAAGGAGATGAGCATTTCCGCTGTCCAGTGCCACTCATTATTACTCTAGGACGGAAGACCTCTTTTAAAAAGTAAGGAGTTCTATACAACTGTGGGGTATGATTATTCTGCAGCCACATTAGACCTGCCTGACATGGTTTCTGGGAATATTCCTGGGTCTCCGTGAGCTAGGGAGAGCTCTTAGAAGTGGCCCAGGAGAACCGTTAGAGATTGGCTTTCAGCTGGGATGACCCATTCCCCACCTGACCTGTCTTCCTCTTTTTCCTCTCTTCCCCTGCTCTCTTGGAGGACCTTGGCGATTTCCTCTATTTTTTCCTTTGTGCCCATTTGAATCTTTTCCTTTGTCGCCAGTTGTTCCAGAGATCAGAAAGGCACGGGCGCTGTGTGGGTGATGTTCTGTGACTGTGAGCACGTGTGATCTGTGGCGAGCAGGCTGGGGTGGCTGGGGGTGGGGAGACAGGCCAAGAATCAACTCTGTGGCTGCTGAGGTGTGTGTGCCTCTCCTGTGGGCTGACCCGGGTAGTGGAGGTGAGCCCAGGGAAGCCTTTGTGAGAGCTTTGAAAGGCCGTCATTGTAGCTCTGTCTTCTTTATTCTTGGCTAGTGGCTGCTTCCTGTAGTGGGTCACCTTTCTGATTCCTGATCGACCTTCTGACCTTGGCCTTGGGCTCTTCAGGGCAGTACCCTGGATACCCATGCCCCTCCTCATGAGAAGGCTGGGGACTAGACTTGAGTGGTCACCTCTCCTGATCCCTCCGAGTTGCAGCCTTCCCTTTCACAAAGCTTCCTGCCGCCCACCTGCTCAGTGGCCTGGTGATTCCTGCCAAGGAGCTGCCTCCTGGCTCTGGAACTGGGCCCAGAGGCCTGCCCATCTCGTGGGTCACGGTGGCTGCCGCACATGTTCTACTGGCAGCTGCTGCCTCCCTGTCCCCCTGAGTGGTGTGGAGGAGGGCACATTTACAAGGGCCAGGAATCATCTATCACTGACTACTTCCCCCACACACTGGCGTTTCTGGACAGGAGAAATCTGGCCAAGTGAACCAGCAGCAGGTTGGGGCTGGCTCTGAGTTTGGAGCTGAGGAGGGTCTGCTTGACTTGCCTTGAGGCTAATTGCATTTGCTAATTTTGTCTATAATTGTGTTTGATTATGTTGTCTCTTCTAGGCAGCTGGGCGGGGCTGGGGAGTACTGAAAAGGAGCAGAAACTTTTGTGGGTGGGGTCCCGCAGGACTTCTGGATAGGGGTCATCTTCAAGACCCCAGAGCTACCTCAGTTCCTTTGGGGAGGACTTCAGGGATGGATGGCCGAGACTCACTGCAGAGCAGAACAATCACTTGCTGCATTTGTGGGAATGTTCGCTGTTCGTAATCATTCAATCGGAGTCTTGATCTGGAGCAGGAGCTTGGGGTCTGTGTGCTGTGGACCTGGAACAGTGTGCGCCTGCCTGCCTGCTTGTAAAGAGAGCACAAGCAATGTTTTAAACCCCGTCAAGAAGCCTACCCTGCCTCACGGAAGAGTCAAAAATCATCATAGAAGGCCTGGACAGAAGCTTTCCTGGGTGGATAGGCCCAGGGGCACGAGTCACTCTGTTAGGGGGTGCAACCAGCAGGAAGGCAGGGTGTGTCCTGTGCATATACAGCCCCAACCTGGTCCAGCCAGAGGTGGGAGAGCTGTGGCGGGAGGGCGCTGGAGGTGGGAGCCTCCCTGCAAGTGCTGGCCCTTTGCTGGGTAACTTCTGGCACATGGCTGCCTGGTGCTTGATGCCTAGGTTAACTGTGTTTATGCTTCAGTGGGTCAGCTCCTGGGCCTGCGCTTCCCAGGAGCATATGCCCTGTACTGGGGATGGGAACAGTTTGCTCTGAGCTCTCACATGGTTGTCGCGTAAATCCTTCCGGTAGCGTTACATAAGGGTTTAAAGCATTCTCCTTTCATCCATGTGTATCAAATGAGGGGATCGAACTACGGGAGGTCAGGATGAGCATTCATTTTCTCTCCCCTACCCAAAACTGTATGAAGATAAATGGGAAATTGTACTGTGTTTTTCTTTTTTCAAGGCGATGTTCAAATGCACAGCAGAGGAAGGTCTCTCTTTACCACATTGTGCACTAAATCTGGGGGTTTCTAGTAAAGGACTGTGAGCTTAATGTGAGCCAGCATTTGGGGCCAGTTGTCAGAAGAGACCCACAGCGTCTTGGCTAGGTTAATGGGCATATGCCGCTTATAGGAAGACCGAGGCCCTGTCTGACAGACTGTCGCTCTGGAATTCAGAAGAGGGCAGAGCCCAGTTGGTAAGGGGACCAGAAGCACTGACCTCTGAGAGGATGGGGATATCGATCTGGGAGGAGAGGGCCAAGGCACTATTGCTGGGGTCCCTATAGTTAAATATTAGAAGAGGGCCTAAGTTTACTCCCAGTTGTTCCCAAGGGCCAGACAGGCAAATGGGTAGAAACAGCAAACGGATTTCAGCCCTGGGTAGGGATACATACCTTACTGGCTGTCGGTGCTGCAGCCATCAAATCAAACGCCTGCTGGTGCCAGCTGTGTCCGTGGGGGTGTTCAAGCACCTACCGGATGGCTGTCCACCAGGCTTGTTACTGAGGACTTGGAAGGTTCGGGACGCAGCAAGCAATGCATTTTTCAAAAAATTTCTTTAAATGTGTATCTTTTTTTATTGAGGTAATGTTGGTTTACAAGACTGTATGTGATTTGAGAGTATAGGTTCCCACCTCTTCAGCTGTAGGTTACCACACCCACCACCCTTAATCTCCGCCATCATGTGCTGGGTCCCTCTTCCTCCTCCCCTTGGTAGCCTCAATTCTACACTCACATTTCTGGGAATTGTTTTGGCTTGGTTTTGCCTGTTCCTTTGCTTTGTTTCTTTACATTCTGCCTTTGAGTGAAATCTTCCGGTATCTGTCTTTCTTCCCCTGATTTGTCTCACTTAACATAATGCCTTTCAATGGATATATATATATTTCTTTTTGTTTTGTTTTGTTTTAAACAGCTTGGATCTACTTTTCAAAGCTCCCTGGTGAGCTTGATGATTAGCTTTTATTTTCCGTTGGGAACACAGCTGCTCATGTAAGCCCCCCAATCCTAGTGTCTTACAGCAACACGGCTGCCCCCCAAAGTCCATCAGGGTGTCTTAGCATCATTGCTCTGCAGCCTCTGGTTGAAAGAAGCAGAGTCGCTGCAGACCTAAGTATCCACTGGGAGACGTTCGGGTGGGGCTGGTGAGTGTGCTGTTTGGAAGGATCTGTTGATGGGGAAACAGGTGGGAAGGATGGACTCCTGTTCGCTTCTCATTCTTCAAACCTGCTCCTCCCATCCAAATGCCTTCCTGTCTGAAGCAGAGTAACCTGTGGCTCACCATTGGTGAGAGGCTGGGGTGCGGTCAACAGAAAGACAGACCTAAGTTTGAGTCCTGGTTTATTCATTCATTTATCTGAGTAGTGGATGTGAGAAACAGGTCCAGAGTGGATGGTCCAGAGTATGGAGAATGAGATCAGTATGTGGAGTGAGGCCTGGGTTGGGAAGTAGGAGATGGTTGGTTAAATGAGGAGCAAGACTTGAAGAGAAGAAGATTAGAGCTGTGAGTGTGGGGAGGGGAAGAGCTTGGAAGTGAGAAGAGGAAACAATAGGATATAGTCATCAGTAAAAGGGGGGTAGGCAAACAAACAGGGGACACAGTAGTGGCTTTATTCTGCAGGCCAGTCTCATGTGTCAGCGTGAAATTATAATAACTCCCCTCCCCCACTGCTTGTTGTCGGAGGGTTATGAGCTGTTACTTCTGAGCTTGAGACATCCCGATATCACACTTGGGCGGTCCCCTGTCCCTCTCCTGATGGACTCCCTGAACTTTACCCAACACAGCTCATGCAATGCCACTTGACTTTTGGAAGGGATACTGAAAAACCCTGTGTCTGCTCCAGTAGGTAGATGTTCAGTGAGAGTTTGAATGAATGAATGAACGAATGAATGAGTGAGTGGTAGGGTGGGTGGATGACTGCATGCAGACTCTGGCTGTGCCAAAGCGCTAGACCAACACCTCCACAGAAGGAAGCAATGCAGCTCAGTTTGTAAACCTATTTTGGTGGATTGTAATCCTAAACTCTGAACAGGCCTTCCAAAACCCCTCCTGCTGCAATTTAAAACGTGTGCCTTCCTGGAAACAGAGATGTTGCCTGGCACTGCCGATACTACATCACTTCACAGATTTGAAAACCATTATTAAGTCATCCTTCCAGCTTTCTCCCCATTCATTCAGACAACAGCCATTTATTAGGTGCCTACTGTGTACCAGGCACTGTGCTAGGCCATGGGGATTCAAAGATGACTTAGTCTGGGTTTCAACTCCCAAGGCAGCCTTTAGCCAGGCATCTCTGTTAAGTGTTCTTTGGAGGGATATAAATAAATGTCTCACATACACAACTTTGGTTCTGTGTCAGAAAAGTTTAGGAAACACTGGGTTAAACAAAATACTGCAGAACTTTAAAGATTTTTAAATGTTTTCATGCACAAAAGTTGCCCAAGAGGAGATTGTATGAATCCTTTGTCAACCATATTTTACCCCCAAATCAGTTTTTCAAGGACCATAATGGGAGGGCTGTTGCTTATAACACACTGTTTTAGGCACTAGGAAGAGCCTTAAGTTTCTCAGGTTCCAGGAACAACTCCAGGGTAGGCCCAGGCAAAGTCATCCAGACAGGGGCAATTTGTTTGGTGGCTTCCCTCCCGGAAAGGAGATTGCCTGCGCTGGCTGGCTGCCTGTTTAAAGTCTCATTTTCCATCTGGGTCAGAAATTCTTTATAAAATAAAATGATGGGGCTGTGAAGGATGAGGGAGATGCCTCCTTGACTTAGTTTCAGTTTCTTTCTTTTTTGTTTTTAAAGATTTATTTCTGCATACAAGCACTGGGGTACAGGCTAGAGGGGTGGGAGGGGTGAGAGAATCCACCAGAAACAGAGTGGAGAACAGAACAGGCGGATAGACTGAAATGCACTGCTGAGGGGAGCAGCAGGAGAGGCAGGAGAGGTCTGCTGCGCCATGTGGGTCACCTCCCTGGCTGGGGATCAAACTCGTGATGCAGTGACTACAGACACCTCATAGTGCGGTGCTCAACCCCTTGTGCCACCAGGGAGGCCCTCTAGTTTCAGTTTCTTTTGGAGATTTTTTTTCTTTTGTATAATTAGACATTGGAACACGTTTGGCACGTTTGGTTTCTGTGTAGTGACCTTTGGTAGTCCTGGGGTCCATGACTGTCTTTCCAGAACTTTTGCTTCAGGCACAGGGTGTGGCTGCCCATGGGAATGTAGTGATGGGCCATTCCAGGTCATCCTGCTTCCCCAAATTTTGTTTCCTTCCCACCTTCACTTTACAAAAGGAGGAAGCCCATGAAGAATATTAATTATAAACAATGAATATAGATTGAGTCTCTACTGCAAGCCTGGCACTTGGCTAATCCCTTATACACATGACCTCATTTAATCTTCAGATCAACATTATGAGAAAGATTTTTATCCCTGTTTCAAGTCTGCAGAAAATGGGATTAGAGAAGGTGAGGGACTTCTCCAAGGTCACATAGCTAGTGAGCATAGCAGATGGTTCAGCACCCTGCCCATATGCCTGGATATGTGACCTTTCCACTCTCACCACCTGCCAGCCCCTGAGAACTTTTTCTGTACTAGGGAAATTATGCCCCCTGCACAGCTTTCCAAAAAGGCCTGTGGGGCACTGGTAGATAAATACCCAGCTCCCTTGCCCCTGGTGTGTGAGGACTATAATGCTAAGATCCAGGTCTACGTAGCTCAGTCCTAAAGCAACAATGGTAATAGACTTGATAGCATTCGTGTGTGTGTGTGTGTGTGTGTTTGTGTGTCTCCTCCCAGATCCTCAAATCCTGTTTCAGGATCTTTTCCTAGGGGAATCCAAATAGAGAGTGATGAAGCTGGATTTGTCCAGATGTGACTTGAACACCGGGGCGGGGGATACTGCTTACTGGGGCAGACGTGCATGAGGTGCAGAATTCCAGCCCTTGTCGGGAGCCCTTGCTCTTACTGGATAATGTGTTTGTCACTAGTGGAGTTGTTGCTAGGCTGGAGGGATGATGTGAAATTTGCAAAACAACTTAACTCATTTACTACATATATGTTTATATTTAAGGTTTTAAAAAATGTCTTATTTATTTATTTTCTTATGTCTTTGTTAATTTTTGGACAGTATTTGATTTCTCTCCTCCGGTGTAGTCCCTGTGGTTTTCCCCCTACCATGGCACCCATGATCCATCACTACAGACCCTGTGTTCTTCCCTTCTATGTTGTGGCCCCTCTCCCTCCTCCTCCCCGTTGTATGCCTCAGCTCTATGGCCAGTTTTGTCTATTGCAAGCTTTGTCTTCTTTTTTTCCTGATACTTTGTTTGGGTTTTCTATCTTCCACATATAAGTGAAACCATCCAATGTTTATCTTTTTCCTCCTGCCTTGTTTTGCTTAGCGGAATCCCTTCCGGTTCCATCCATGTTGCCACATATGACATGAGCTTATCTTTTTTGATCGCTGAGTAGTATTCCATTGTGTTTATATATCACATCTTCTTGATTTCTTTTCATCTGTTTGGGGCTTTTGTGTTGTTTTCATATCTTAGCTATTGTAAATAGTGCCGTAATAAACATAGGAGCACAGGTTTCCTTTCAGATTTATTTATAGTTAAGTTTTTATCCTTGAAAATGTATGACTTTTCTGTCCTTTGGACAGTGCCTCAAAAACTAGCAGGAAGACTCAGATACTTTCACATTCGATTAACATTTTATCAAAGACAGAGGCCATCACTACATATTGTCTCATTTACTTCCATGATAGCTCTGCTGAAGTGATAGGTTAGGATGGGGAAAACTTGGTTTTGTGGCCCAGAATCCCAGAGAAAACCCTGGTTATACACTTCTGAATGAAACTCTCTCAGTTTCCTTTCTGTGAACTAGGGATAATAAGTTTCTTATGGAAACAGAACAGAAACTGTTGTTTTGGTGACCCAGACAAGTTAATGCTTGTGAAGGCACGCAAAGTTACAGGCCACTGTTGCCGGTTGTGTTTTGGAGAGGAAAACATAGAGGTTCAGAGAGGTTAAGAGACTCAATCAGGTCACACAGCCAGTCAATTAGTCTAGGAGCTGAGCCGCTTCACAACCCCAGATTTCTGACTCCAGACCTGTGGCTCTTTCCACGTTGTGCTTCAGACGCTGTGAAGGCACAGCTGCTCTCAAGCAGCTGTTTGGTTTGGAGTGCATGTCTCTAATCGTTCTTGTGATGGCCTTCCTTTCCTCTGCCATTTCCTGAGTCTGTGGTGATCCCGCGAGGGAGCCAGTGCTGAAGTGTTCAGGGGTACCTGGGGCCGGGTGTTTGCCTACGGGGTCTCCGAGTGCTTCACGGCTGCGTGGGTCAGACCTCAGCCAGAGGTCGGCGAGGAGCTGCACAGCTTAGCTCAGGGCCTGCGGCCACTCACATCCAGTCCTGGGGGCGTAGGTGAAACAGGAGGGATGAAGGAGGTTGCGGGGGCACGTCAGGGTCTCTGTCGGTGCAGTCTTGGCGGTCAGAGCGCGTTCTCTGTGGAGTAACTCCAGCAGGTCTGCAGGTTAGCGCTGTGGAAGCATTTCTAGGGTGTACTGAGAGCCTAGCTCCCCACAACCGTGAATACCCTAAAAGTACCCCGAACATCCTGCTCCAGACCCACTTCTGTCCCTGCTGATCTTCTCAGGAGAACAAAAGGAACAGATAACTCATACCTGTGTACCGTTCTTCCGCTAAGTAGGTTTTTGAGGCCTTATTTTCTTTTGGGTTGGGAAGGCTGTTCATTTGTTCACTGTGTGCCCTAGTCCCCAGGTTTCCTCTGACCGAATCCCGGCTCCTGTTAGCACTTCCCTGCGCTGTGTGGGAGGGACCCCTCTGTCCTGCTGGTGCCCAGTGGGTCACGCCGCCTAGGCAGCCTGGCCCTGACATCTCAGCTCAAGAGACTGCTGAGGGGAAGGGCCCAGAGCTGGATCCCAGCGAGCAGGGCGGGCTTTTGGGTCCTCAGCTCCCTGGCGTGGCCACATCTGACACTGCGAAGCTAAATGAGAAACACTAGCTTCATCTTGCTGGGTTTGTCTGTCTTTCTAGTGGGCGGTGAACTCTTGAGGGCAGGGGCCTTGTCTGTTTTAACGTCCAGATGTTTAATGAATGTTACCGCTTGGGCCCCTACTTGCCATCACTGTGAGGAGAAGGAGGGCTCCCATCTCAGGCTCTGCAGGGAGTTCTGAGGATTAGCAGAGAGGCTCCTCAGGGTGCCCCCTCCCTGGACCAGAGCCAGATTGTCCCCCTTGGGGAAGGGACTAAGTCCTGGGGGTCCTGGTCTTAGAAAGCTCCGTTTATCATCTTTACGCTGCCCTCTCTTGGCTTCCCTGCAGCTCTGTCAGTGATACCTGGAGAGCACCCGCCTTCCCTCCCTCCCACCTTCTGTGCCCTTGCTGCTCTTCCTTCTGGTCTCTTCTCTTGCTCCCTGAGCCCTGCCGCTTTCCAGCTTTAAGCTGTGAGAAAGACCTGAAAGATTTTTAAAGAGGCAAGCTCAAACTTGAAGGACAATAAGCATAAATATGGGGTATCACGCAAGTCTTTTTTTTAAAGATTTATTTATACATACAAGAGCTGGGGTACAGGCCAGAAGTGTGGGGGTGAGAGGATTCACCAGAGACAGAGCGGGGAGCAGAACAGGCAGACTGACTGAAACACGCTGCTGAGGGGAGCAGTGGGCGAAGCAGGAGAGGTCTGCTGTGCCACGTGGTCCTCTCCCTGGCCAGGGATCGAACTCGTGCTGCAGTGGCTGCAGTTTGCTTCATAGTGCGTTGCTTAACCCACTGCGCCACCAGGGAGGCCTGCCACACCAAGTCTAAGGAGCGTTCTTCATTCTTTTCAAGGCGCCCCACGAGCTCGCTGTTCCGTGGTGTGTGGCAGCTGGGTGTGTGGACAGTCGCCTGAGTCTGTGCAGGCTCTGGTTCTCCCCTCAGCCACGCAGGACTGGGACTCGGCGTCTGGCTGCGTTAACCTCAAGTAGCCTAACAGAGCTGAAGGGCTAGGAAGCGGAAGAGCCTCAGTCGTTTTTACAGAAGACCCACCTCTGGGCTCCCCTGGGGCAGCCTGGGCCCCTGCATTTTGTGACGCCCACGGTGATTCTAATGTGCACTGGGGTTGAGAACTACTGCCCCGAACCTCCCCTCTCTGCCGAGGGGTCTTGTGCACGACAGGAATCTGATTTATGGCCCTATTGAAAGGCGAGCTGTTTATGTCTGGAGGATTTATTGTGGCGATTCAGTAAAGAGTGATGGCCACTAGACATTACTGCCGGTGTGTAACAGGGAAGAAAACTTGGCTGGTGGTTGGTATATAAAACCTTGTCAGGCGAGGCTGTGGCTGAGTTTATTTATGTTGCTCTTATCACCAGCAATTAGCCCCAAACGTGGCTCAGTAAGTGCCCTAGTGCAGCTCTGTGATAGCTGCGAGAATATTTTACAAAGTGACTGCTACTCCACGTGCTCCACGGCGCCATCTTGGGAGCGCAGCAGAAGTCCCTGGATGTTCCTGAAGGCCTGTTAGCTGCAGACAAATGCCTATTGATCCGTGTTAACTCTCCCCTGCTCTCCTTTTCTTGTGGCACTTCGTGTTTGAATGTCGAGAAATTGTACAAACCCCGTGGTCTCACCACCCGCGGCAGCGTCCGTTAGTCCGTGAATCTCTCCCTGCCTAGAGTGTAAACTAGAATATAGTGTCTGCAGTAGATGCTCAATAAATATTTGTTGTCTGGGTGACGGCATTTGCTCAAAGCTACACAGCAAGTAAATAGCAATGCTAGTCTAGCTCTACCACCACTATTACCTTTCTTCAACTCTTAAGCCCTGAAAAGCAAGGAATCACGGGGTCAGTAACTCTGCAAGTGCATTTTGTTGCATGTGTGGCAGCGGGTCCGGGGAGTAAAGAGCGGCGATGTGCGGGGCGAAGGTGAGGTGTACTGGGAGGACTTCCTTCCTGTCCACTCGGAAGTGACTTCTTTTTAGCACCTTGGGGTCAGGGCGACAAGTACAAGGATCCCCTGCAGCCGCAGTGTCCTGGGAGGACTGAGAGAAGCTCAGGTGACTGGGGTCCTTCTGAAGATGGGAGCGACGGGGCGTTTGAGGTTGAGGGCCCCAAGGCACCGTCATCCGGGGCAGGGAAGGTCTCGGGTTAAATCCCCCTGAATGGCCACATGTGGATTAAGATGTGGTCTTTTTTGGAAAGGGGTTATCTGGGGAGAGTTAATTTTGGATTTCACTTTACATTTATTTTTAAAGTGGAATATTTCTCCAGCATTGGTGACAATGGCCTAGAAAAGCCAGTTAGTCACCATCTGACATCTTCCCCTGTGTGGGGTGTTGCTGCCCCTGCTTCTTTCCCACCTGACGTCTGAGGGGCTGATTTCAGTCCTCTCTCTCTGCGGCTACTCCGGCTGCTTCGCTTGCAGTCGGGACTGCAGCGAACTCTGCAGGGTCTGAAGCAGCCTCCTCCTCTGCTCGGATCCTCAGGTTTTGAAGGGTGGCAGGCTGCTCCTCGCTTCTCCTTGAAGGAGGTGATGGCATCCAGGTGAGGCCTTTCTCTGCCAAATCCAGGTGTGTAAGACTCACTCCAGTCTTCCTTCCCCTGCAGTCTTTACGTTCTTTACTTTTGCTCTGTATTTTCTTCTGGGAGTAAAGGGAAAATCACCCTATGCCTGAAATTAAAGAACAGACCTGGTTTCTCTTAAGGGACCAAAAATATGTGGAACACCTCATCCCCCTCCCCCTAGGATTCTCTCCAGGTTTCACTGGGGAACAGAAAAGCCCTGGAGCCTCTGTGCTGTGAGGTGGGAGGGAGAAGAAACTGGCAGAGAATAGTAAAGGTCGTTCTGACCACACGCTTAGTTTCAAGATGGGGCGAGGGGCTGAAGCTGGCCTGGCGTGACGTGTGGGCATTTATTCACTACAGGCCTAGCTGTCAGTTCGGAGTCCCGCTGGACCTCCGCACCCCCACTGTAGTTAGCCCAACAGGGACAATTCCCAGGGACTGCCTGGGTCCTGGAGGGAGGCCGGCTGCAGCTGGGCACAGGTGAGCTCAGGAGCAGCAGTTGCACTTGGGTGAGGGACTGAGCTAGCGTGCTCTTTCTCAGTGAGGAATGCAAAGCCTCGGAGCCTTGGGTTTCCCGAAGCCTCTGAGCTGGCCACACATGGAACGCGCCACCCTGCTGGTGCCCACACTCACCCACTCACTCCTGCCCCCTTGCCCAGCCCCACTCGTCTCGGGAGTGATGTTCAGGTGGTGTCAGAAGAAGGTGCCTTCTCCCCTGTTCACGCAGATTGTGACCCTTTGGACACCTGGAATGCAGAGCCTGGGGAGCTACCTGAGTGGCAGGTGCTGGGGCAGGGGCAGGTGCCTCTGTACCCTTCTGCTGTGAGGGGTGGGGGGGCTCCGTGATCTCTTCAGCTAAAGCTGGGGAGAAGCCGAGCACAGACACTCAGGGTGGGAGGGGGCTCCTCCTTTTCTCCAGCTTCCCTCTGGATTTGGAGGCTCCTGACAGCCTGGTGTGGGGCGGGCTTCCTTTGGGACGAGCGTCTCCATTTCTTTTCCATCTGCCAGCCTCTGCCGCGGTCCTCGTGAGCCCCTAGGCTCTGGGCACGGAGAGGAGAGAGGAGGCTTCTTCCCTCCCCCGGGGGAGTGTGCAGTCAGTGGGAAATCTTCCTTTTGAGAACCCAGCCTAGAGAAAGGGCAGCATGACCAGCTTTCCCATTTGTCACGCTCTGCCCGCGTGCCTGGCACAGCGCTGAGCACTCGGTGACTTATTTGACCTTCACGATCTCCCACAAGGTAGGTATTCTTTTTTGTTTGTTTGCTTTTGGATAAGAACATTTTATAGATAAGAAAATCGAGGCCCAAAGAAGCTAAGTGATGCGCTTAAGGTGGCGCAGTTGGAAAACGGCGCCACGTGGGACTCTCACGCTTATTAGCTAATATTCCAGTAGCTTCCACACTTGTATGCGCAAGAGTCCCCCAGGAGGTCTTTTTAAATATTTGGTCCCTGGGCCCCTTGTCAAGACAGCATGGTCCAGTAAGCCTGGGGCAGTGCCCAGGAGTCTGCATCTTATGTAGGCATCCCCACATTTGAGGCAGGTGCCCGAGGGGCACTGTTCCACACTGCAGCACCCTGTCTCGGTGGAGAAAGGATTGAGGTGGACACGGTTCCCCTTCCCCAACGTGAAGACCCCTTGTAGATTTGGCAGTTGCGTGTCACCTGCCGAGGGGGTAGGCTGGGAGGGCAGAATAGGACCTGAGACTGGGCCAGGTGGAGGGAGGGAGGCTTTCTGCTGAGCCTGTGCCTGGTCGGCTCTCAGGGGGCAGAGCTGGAGAAGGCTTTGGAGGAGGCAAGGGGAGAGATGGGGAGACTGTAATCCGAGGGCAGGAGCTAGGGGCTGGCCTGATAGCAGAGCATATGTCAGCAGCCATAGAGAGCGGGTGACAAAGGGGTTTCCAGGTGGCTGCAGGGACCCGGCTGTGACACTGCCGTATGATAACCACAGACACAGCCAGTCTGATGGGGAGACGTCACCTCTGCCTTGATTTCTTCTTCTGTACAACAAGATGCGATGATCTGTAAAAGGGGCCCTGGGGCGAAGTAAGAAGGGACTTCACTCCGGAGCCTGGGGAGGGAGTGCTGTGGGGACAAAGATAATACAGACCGGCTCACTTGTCAGTAGGCTCTCGGACACCGAATTCCAGCAAAACAAGGTCTAACAAAATCCGTTTATCAAATAACGGCACTTCGTTTAGTGTCAGCTGGGGTATTTTTTAATCACATTGTTATCACGGCACAACTTGATGTCGTCTGGAGCTGCTGCACGGCCTCGGGGGTGCAGGGTCCCAGCCATCGGTGTTGCTTTCCTCGAGGAACTCCGGTGCTGGGCCCCTGCCCCCTGGTCCTCCTGGGGAGGGTCCTCGTGCTCCTCCCCTTGAGCTCAGCATGTCCCAGACCAGAATCCATCTTCACCCTCCAGGGACTTCCCCTTGTCAGCGGCAGTTCTGAGTCACCTCGTCCACCGTGTGCTAGCACTGGGTGGCCCAGCCGAAGGCACCGCAGACTGCCCTCAAGAGCACCCCTGTAGGTGGTGCCTCCTGGGTGCCACCTTCCATCTCAGCGCGTATTGCATGGACTCATTCGACCCCCACATCACTCTTAGGGGGATACACTGCTCTTGTCGTCATCCCCACTTTGCAGGTGAGGACTTGGGGCGAGGCAGGTTAGATAACTTGCTCAAGCATCCCACAGTGACCGGGGCAGCCTCATCTCCCGGCTGAGATCTGGGAGCTCACCTCCAAGTCCACTGTGGGGGCTCTCAGGCTGGAGGGCCCCCAGGACACCTGCGTTGAGCGGCAGAGACAAGCCATGCCCTGGGGGGCACATGTGAAGATGGGGCCAAGGCCGGCGAGCAGGTGGGGCTGAGCTGAGAAGAGTGTGGATGTCTGCATCAGATGGTTGGCTTTTTGGGAGGCAGCAGGGCTCTCTAGACGGTTCCGATGCAGGAGAGAGAATGGCCACAGCATCGCCTGTATTCGGGGGGGTGGCCTAGCTCCTGTGTGTGGAGCTATGGGGACCCCAGGGAGGGGGGGCTGTGGAGGTGGTGCTGGGTGGGGCTTGAGGCTGGGGAAAGAGTGTGGGGAGGCTTGACATCCGGCCTTCACACGGGGAGTCATGGGGGCAGCTGGACCCTTCCCTCTTTGTTTCTCGCTTTGGTTACCAGGGGTGCCAAGCCCGCCTGCTCATGCCCCTGGCCACCTCCCCCGCCTCTGGGGGGCTAGATGGCAGGGCCCGTGCTCACTGCTGGATCCCTGCACCTGCACAGTTCACGCCCAGCGCTGCCGCATCCCAGCTGTGTCTCCTCGGCGGGCAGCTCGCCCTTTCTGCGCCCAAGTGTGCTTCTCCATAAAATGGGATGTGAAAGGAATTGTTCCCCCTGAGGGTTGCAGTGGACACTGTGGTGATGTCTGCAGAACACTCGGCACAGGGACTGCTGAATAAAACACCTCCACAGACACCCCGGTCTGTCCCATCGGGCATCGTTTGTAATTTTAAATCCCCACACATTATAGGAGCGTCTGGAGTGTGTCTGCAATGCCTGTGTCTGACTGGCAGTAAGCAGGGTAGGAGGAAACTACAGGACCGCCCCAAAAAAGGCTGAGTGGAAGAAGGGTCAGACCCTGGATTTATTACCCCAGCCCTGCCTTATCCTCGACCTGGCTGGTGGCCATCGAGTAACCAGCAAAAACCTCCAGCAGCCAGGCTGCCTCAGGACCCACCGGGACCGGTTAGGGAGCTGGGCCAGGACTTGGCTAAGTGAGTATGAACCTGGGAATGGACTGACCCAGGTCCCCCCAAGTTTGGGGCTGCCAAATGGCCAGGGTGACCAGCGTCCCCTCCGAGAACTGGACTAAAGAGCTGACAGATAAACTGAGGATGGTTTTGGAAGGGTTGGTGCCCGGCGGAAGAGGGGCCACACATCTGCTTCTCCCAGATGTGCTTCCTTCTGTCATTTCATTAAAGACAGGCACACATGCAGCAAAGGATAACAAACCACCCGTCAACCACCAGAGGCCTCAGCATGAGAGCCCGCTGAGCTGCGTGGCCCGTGGGAGAGAAGGCCTGGGAGCAGTCAGCCGTGCCCCTGGCGGCCCCAGGATAAAGGACAGTTGGGGCACCGAGTCAAATCCCTCTTCCCGGAGTGAGTGTCTGGGTGGGGCAGGGCCCATGCCCTGGGCGGGAGATTGTGATAACGTCCAGAACATTCCCCTGGACGGCTGGACGTTTGGGGCTGGACACAGGGCCGGCCAGCTGGGTGGACGGTTGGAAGGCTGCTGGGAAGAGGCCTGTCGGTTTCCTGCCCGTTCATAACCTCGTGTGCCCCAGACCGGGCCCCTTCTCTGCAGCACTCCGTTACCCTCGCGCGGAGCCGGGGCCCCTCCTGGAGCTGGGGCTGTGTGCAGGATGCCTGGGGAGGGGCTGTGCCGGTGCCAGAAACCACAACAGACCCTGACCCTGGCTCATGGAGGCGGTCTTGAAATGGACCTTTTTTCTTTTTGGCTAAATTAACATTTGGCATTTCAGGGTGCTGGCCCCACGCCCAGCCACTCTGGCCTTCTGCCTGTCAGCTCCTTTGAGGCTATTTTTGCCATTCACTTATTTATTAACTATTATTGCTCCCCAGGACAGATGGGCACACACACCACACACTCACGTGCGCGTGCACACACACACCTTCACACCCTTCAACCTGGAGCCGCTGCAACGGCAGCCTGCACCCGCCAGGCCGAACATGGAGCACAGAAGGGAGAAAGGACCGGAAGGAGGACCCCGAGTCAGGGGTGCCCTGCGTGACCTCCGGCTTGTGTCTAGTCTGCTTGTCTCAGGCCCGGCCACCCACTCTGGGCTGGGCCCGGGCAGGCCGTGGTGCCCTCGCAGCGTGTCACCTGTGCACTGAAGGCCAGCGGGGCGCAGGGCGGGCAGCATGCGCAGCAGGGAATTCCCAGCTTGGGTGTCTGAGCCTTCGCTTGTGCCTGTGAGAAACGGGTGAGCTGCTCTGCGCCTCTGAGGCCGTGCGGGGGAGGGGGGGCGCCGGAGGGTGCCCGCCAGCCCTGGATGGCTCCTGCTTTCTCCCGCTCACTGGCCAGTCCCACCTGTGTTTCTTTCTCAGAAATGTCCGCTTTGCTGACCCCCCAAGGCCCTCTTCTCTGTCCCAGCAAGACAACGCGCTCCCAGGACTGGGTACTTAGCTGCAGAGGGATTGCCGGCTGCTCGGAGGTCCTGGGGACCTTGTGCCTCAGAGGGGTCCCAGTGTCAGCCCTTTTTGGAGTGATGACATGGAACTCCCTGTGGGGGGCTGGCCCATCCCTTCAGAACGCATGCTAGGGCACGTCTGCCTCTCCCCCCTCTCGCTAGCCGCTCTGGAGGGCAAGACCATGTCTCGCCCATCAGACTGGGGGCGCCCTGAGGAAAGGAGGGGGTCCCTTTCTCCTCTCCTCGCCAGGATCCCGTTTCTGGATGTGGGATGATGCAGTCAGTCTGGGGGGACACTTGGCAAAAGGTGGGATGCTGGCGGCCCTTCGGCTGCAGTGGGGGATTCAGGGAAGGAGAAACTTCCCACTTCCCCATGGAAAGACAGAGCCAAGAATTATATCCCTTTACTCAGGCGCTTCCCTCTACTTCCCCTTCTCCCAGGGGTGGGGTAGATATGGGTTTTATAACTAGGGTGGGGGTGTAGGGTTCAGGATTTCACAAGCCTGATAGCAGTTGAGCTCCAAGGTTTGTGTTAAGTTCAGGGTGTTGGTCAGGGAGGTGGGTGCAGGTGTGCGCTGGGTGGGTGGGCAGGACTCAAGACTGAGTGCCCTGTTGAGCGCCACTGCTCCTGAGTCCAGGGCTGGAGTGGCCCCTGAGCCAGCCTGTCCCTCCCTTTGAGGTTAGTGCTGCTGTCCCGCCCCAGGAAGGACAGTTGGGAGCTGGCCTTCTCTGTTCTGTGCATGCCGATTATGTGGGGCTCCTGGCAGAATGTGATAAATTCTGTACTTGAGAAACAGCTTTCTTAGTCCCTTGTGTCCTGGGCCTTCTCGGAGTATGGCCTCAGCCCCTGGGCTCTCCTGGAACCCCCTTGCTTCTAAGGGCTCCCGACAATGAGGAGGGACACCAAGCCTTCTTGGTTCGTGGTGGGCCCCCCTGGAACCCACTGTTAGATGGTCTGGGGAGAGGCAGGTGCTATAGCCAGGGATTCTGTGGGGTGAGAGGAAGGGGATTTGCAGTCCCCAGTCACGAGCTGAGCTCGCTGCTTCTGTCCTGTGGCCCTGTGGTTTAATGCCAAGCACTTGGGCTTTGCAGTCAGGCTGCTCCGGATTTGAAACCGAGCTCTGCCGCCTGCCTGTGTGCAAGGTACCGTGGAGGAGTGACCACAGCTGTGTGACCCTCAGCGCCCTCGTCCATTCGCACGAGGCCGTTGCTGTTCACTCCGCAGCACGGTTCCAGGCTTGTGTAAGAGTATGTGTGAAACACCAGCTCTTCCTTGCTGCTCGGGGAATCCCGCGGGAAGGAGGGGGGTCGACTTCATGTGCAGCTCAGCGGCCCGTAGTCCTCACACTCCTCTCTCAGTGGTCCGGTGCATCTTAACGTTAGCAAGAGCTGTTCATCTGAGCCTGGACTCAGCTTGTGCACTCTGCCGAGAGCAGGGGCGTGTGGCCCTGTTAGGCGTGTGCAGAACCCATCCAGGAGCCCTCTCTGTCCAGCAGGAAGCTTCTAGTCCAGGGCCTGCACAGTTTGCTCCAGTAAGGGCTGCGTTATCATGACCTGATGTCTGTGCCGTCCCTGGAGTGGCTGGGCAAGAAACACCGAGTAATATGATTACTGCCACCGTAATAACGACAACACCGACACCAACAAGCACATACAGTTATGGAGAAGGCTGGCTCGAGGGCCTGGCTCCAGGCCAAGACTCTGGTTAGCGCACCAGGGACAGCCGTGGGGCTTGAAGCCAGTAGTTTCAGGCATTTCATGCACAGGCTTCTCTCCCACAATTCCCCCATTGAGCAAAATTAAATAAAAACCCTCTGGACAAATCATAAAGTCCCTTCCACTGTCATGCAGAAGTTGGGTTGGATGTGGTGTGCTCTTATGCCCACTGGCGGGGGGGCTGGCAAAAGGGCCCCAGAAATGGAGGCAGGGGGCTCCCTCTGCCCGCGGTGCTCCCTGACTCCTGCTCTTCACTCACCCCCCCAGGCATCACCCACCACCGCAGCCCTGCCCCGCCCTTGGGTGGTGGCTTGAACCAGGGTGTGGGGCAGCTGACCCGTGAGAACTTCATGGTTCAGTCTGATGGCTGGAGTGGACCACACCCAGGCCCTGCATTTAGAACCAGGGGTCACGAGAGAACATCTGGGCTGTTCAGAACTGGCACAGATGCCATTCACACGGTGTGTGACCGTTGTTACCTGGCGACCACTGGGTTTGAGTTCTGTCATTCACAAACTGTGTGACCTTAACCTCTCTGGGTCTCAGCTTTCTCACGGGGAAGTGGAGGTAATAAAAGTAACCTCCCTCAATAATGTTATTATCTGTGCTTATATAGTGTGTGCCACTTGACGAGTCACAGCTACAGATCCCACAGCAGTTTGCCAAGGGACACTGTCCCTTAGAGCTTGGCTGTTTTGTAGTTACTATTATCTCGGTAGGAACAATAACAGTACTTTGAGCAACTTCCTCTCTTGGGGCCTGGTATAGGTTGAATTGTATCTTCCCCCAAAATTTGAAGTTCTAACCCATAACACCCATGACTTTATTTGGAAATGGAGTCTTTTGCAGATGATCATGTTAGATAAAGTCCTGGGTGGGGGGTGAGGGGAGGGGCAGGGGCAATTCACTGTGACTGGTGCCCTTATTTTAAAAAAAAGAAAAGGGGCCTCCCCTGGTGGCGCAGTGGGTTAAGCAACGCACTACGAAGCAAATCGCAGCCACTGCAGCACGAGTTCGATCCCTGCTGCCGGCCA
>JAGFMF010012012.1:581468-683248 GCA_019455555.1 Galemys pyrenaicus | reverse complement strand
AAATAAATAAATCTTAAAAAAAAAAAAAAAAAAAAAAGAAGGGACCTCCCTGGTGGCGCAGTGGGTGGGGGGGAGGGCGATGGGACGGTGTTCAGCACCTCTGCACTGTGAAGCATCTGCGGCACAGCAGTGTGAGTTCGATACCTGGCCAGGGAGATGACCCACATGCTCCCCTCAGCAGTGTATTTCAGTCCATCTGCCTGTTCTGCACCCCACTCTGTCTCTGGTAAATCCTCTCACCTCCCGTGACTCTGGCCTGCACCCCAGCTCTTGTATGCATAAATAAATCTTTAAATAATAATAATAATAAAAGGGAGGTATTTGGGCCCAGAGATAAGATGTGTGCTGGGGAACAGGGCCTGAAGACACAGGGGAAATGCCACCCACAATTCAAGGGATGCCTGGAGGGACTGAGCTGAGCAGGCTGGGCCCCGGGCCTGCTGTCAGAGCTGGGCTGCCCTTGGCTCTCTGGCGTCTGTCTCAGACGGGCCCACGCTCTTGACCTTGCAGGTGAATGGAACTGCTTGTTGGAATGGGGCAGAGAGAGCTCACTCCTCGCCTCCCACCCCTGCTTCCTGTCCCTTACCTCTGCTTCTTGGGGCGCTTCCCAGCTCACTTGCACTCCAAGCAGGAGAGTGGAGGTAATAACCCTGCTCAGGGCGAGTGAGGTTTTGGCCTGAACCATCTGTACTTCTTCCCGTGTCTCGGAGCCTGAACTCTGATCTCTAGGTGGGACTGGTGTGCCTGTCTGGGCTTTACTGGTGTGTCGAGAATGTCCCTTGACAAGCTGCTGTGGGATTTGTAGCTGTGGCTCGCCAACGTGCCATCGGGCTGTGCTGGACAGAGGAGACCCGTCGCTGGGTGGGTGATGCTAGCCCCGCGTGGGCACCTTGGCAGCCTGCCCTGCCTTCTCGCTATGAAGACCGGGTTGTTCAGCGTCACTTGAGGGAGCAGATACAGGTCCGGAGTGCCTCTGTGTGCACGGCCTGGCTTCCCGTGGCGAGGAAGCTGCTGGCCTTGCCCACAGGAACTTGCCGTCTGGTCCTGGTGCAGGGGTGGGCGGACAGCTGAGAGCGCACCATACTTAATCCTAGGGAGTAAGATGCAGAGCTGCAAGTAGGGAGAGGGCAGCAAGCGAGGAGAACCTCAGCAGCAGCGGTCAGGCAGCCGGGATATCCAGGCAGGGGACAGACCAAGGAGGGTTCAGGAAGGAGGTAGCATTTTTTTAAAAGATTTATTTACTTATGCATCCAAGCACTGGGGTACAGGCGAGTCACGAGAGGTGAGAGGATCCACCAGAGACAGAGTGGGGAGCAGAACAGGCAGATGGACCGAGATACACTGACACTGCTGAGGGGAGCAGTGGGCGAGGCAGGAGAGGTCTGCTGCGCCCTGTGGGTCCCCTCCCCAGGCGGCAGGGGTCAGTAGTGGAAGCATTTGACACAAACTCTGGAAACCTCAAAATGGCTGCAGGGAAAATGCAGAAGCTGAGGCTCTGGAGCTGGAGCTCTGGAGCTTGCAGGGTACAGGGTGAGTCTCCGGTGCTGGACCTTCCTGGTGGCCCGAGGGCAGGATTTTCCCTGGGCAGGCAGAAGATGAGGCTGGAATTGTAAGATTCTTGGCAGCCTCATGAGCTAGCATGAGAAGAGTCCATAAAGGTAGAGGTAGGAGGGGATCCTCTGAGGTTCACATGCAAAAGTGTGTGGTTCGGGAGCGCTTTAGAAGGGGATTGGACCGGGAGAGTTTGTGGGTGGGGTGTGTGTGGCAGGGTCCCTGGGGAGAGGCTGACTGGGTCTGGTGGACTGCTACGAAGCCTGAGGTGGTTGGGGGAGCAGAGTGGAAATGGGAAGGAAGGGGCGAAGGAGAGACTATTTTTTTTTTTTTAATGGACAAGTGAGTATGGAAGACCAGACAGAGTGAGGAAATAGTGTTGCGTTCAAAGTCAAGTGGATGTCAGCGCCCCGCTGGCCTGTGGGCTGTGAGGGGAGGGTTTGACCTGCTGTGCTTAGGGTCAGAACAAGAGCCTCAGATGGGGCAGAGGACAGGTCTCCTAGGGGGGTTTGGCCTGGAATCTTGATGGGGCAAGGAGGGTGCAGGTCCTCCTCTGAGGGCGCTTGGATGCTAGAGAACAGACCGGGTGGTGAACACGTGCCACTGGCCTTTCCGGGAACCAATAACCGGCATGGGTCCTGGCTCCCAGGGCCCTGGTGCTCTGTGGCTCAGATCTACTGAAATCGAAAATCCAGGTTCCCGGTGGAATTGATCCTCTGAGCAGCGCTGTCCTTGCCCACAGAAGAGTTGGTAGCCATGGCTGCTCCCGGGTCTTACACTGGAGGGTCCTTCTGCATCTTCCTCCAGTACATTCTACCCTACAAGTCTTCACTTGTATCATTTTCAAGTTATGTTTCATAGAATTCTGGAATGCCAGTGCCAGAAGTTTTGCTGTCACCTTCAACTCTTTCATTTTCAACAGAACGAATGGGGGGTGGGGGGCCAGGTGACTCCTCCCCTACCCTCTCCTCCAAGGTCACAGCTGGTCATGGTTGCTTTAGACCCATTTAAGTTGATTGGGATTTAGACCTGTGCTCTGACTTGAGATCCTGTCCTCTTTCCACATCACCTCCTTTATTTGCAGATTTTTGGCCTCTTCAAAATCAGGAACTTGGAAGCTTGAGCCTGTCCATCTCCAGCACTCAGGGAAGTGGACATCTGTTGCCTCAACGAAAGAAGGGCAAGGCCTAGCACACACAAATATTTGTTCAGTTAGAAAACTGCAAGGACTTGAGGAAGTATCCTCTCTGGGAGCGCTGGCTGTCCAGGGCCTGAGGGAGGAGGGCTCATTGGCTTTGACTGGACTGGTCTTTAGGCAGCTAGTCCCCTCACCTCTCTGTTGGGGAGCCTGGGAAGAAGGGTGAGGAGGAGAGGATGGAGAGGGAGTGAACTTTCCTTGGTACTGGCTCCCTTTTCTTTCTTGGAAATGCAGATATACTCAGGCCTGTAGCTTATCCTGACTTGGTGCAGTACAGGAGGGGCCCTGTACCTTTGGAGGCACTTCAGCCAGACTGGGCTGCCTGCTGAGGCAGATGGAACGGCTGTGCACCTTGGGTTTCAGCTCGAAGGCGGGGAATGTACTAGTCAACTTAGAATTCTCGTAATTCTAGAGGCTAGAAGTCTAAGGTCAGGCGCCATGGATTCTGCGTTTGCTGAGTTCTCTTCTGGGCCCTCAGATAGCCACTTCTCACTTGGCCTTTTCTCTGCACGGGAACTTGGGAGGAAAGCGCTCTCTGGTGTTTTCCTCTTACGAGGGCACCAGTCCGACTGGATGAGGGTCCTAGCCTTACGGCCTCACTCCATCTTCTAATACAGTCACATTTGGCAGGGGTGTTTAAGGCTCCAATCTGAATTTTGGGAGACACAGTTTAGTTCGTAACAATGCGAATGAGAGTCATGGACTGGCATCTTTCTCACTACCGGTGTGTCCTCTCTGTGGGCACAAAAGGAATGTCTGGTAGGAAATTTGCTCACAATCTCGATTTCTCTAGTAATTTCCCACTTCCTGTCATCGGTAGATTCTTGGAAACTGGGGCCCTGGTTGAAGTGGCTTGCAATGAAAACAGGTCCCCCAACAAAGTCTCACTCAATGTCCACTGGGCTTTTTCCCCCTCGTCTGCCCTTACAGCAAAACAAGGTTGCTCCGGGACCTGCTGTGCGTGCTTCTGTGAGAGGATCATCACATTCCATCACTTAACCTCTGATGAGGCCAGTGTCCGTGTGTCCCTTGCGCGTGGAGCTGACTCACCTCCTTCCCAATCAAAGCAGGGGCAGGGAGGGGCCTCTGGGAGGTGGGCTTGGCTACTTCTCTGCTGGGCAGCCTGGTGTCTTCCCTAACCCAGTTGGACATGGTGTTATGGTTATAAAATTTCCAGAGAAGGAAGGACTTCTTGAGGCTTGAATTCTTATAAAAAGGGCTGTTGAGTTAGAGGGCAGTGGATAGCAGGTCCTGGTGGAGAATGCCACTGTCTGCAGGATGGCACCATGGCCTCTGACCCCTCCTGCACCGTCTCTTTCTTCCTGGCCCTCATCTCCTTTCCTCCAGCTGTGCCCCCCTACTCCCCTGCACCTGCATTATAAACCCCTGTCCCTGGGTGGGGCCTTGTCTTGGATTTTTTTAATAAGAGTCATTTCAAGTAGAGTAATGAACTCCCACAGGCCCATCATTTAGATTCAACAATTGTCATGATTTTTTTTTAACCACATTTGTTTCATTCCTTTTTTTCTTTAATCCTTTCGCTGAAGTATATTAAAGCAAATTCCAACTGTCATGTCAATTTACTTCTATAGTCTTTGCATGCATTTCTGAAGAACTACCCAGATTTGATCTATGTGCCCTTCTCAGGTCAGCCAGCAAAGCCCAGTTTCCTTGCTGTGACTGTCCCCCCAGGGTGTGGAGTTGGGTAAAAGAAAGGAAAGCAAAGCGTAGTGTAGTAAGAAGGTGCATTCTGTTCAACCCAGAGGCCCGGGTTTTGTAATTAAACCGAGTTCTCCCCCGGTTGGAGCTCCTCCCCAAGGCCACATAGGCCCTGTGGGACATGCCACCCCCTCTCTCTGGTTGCTGGAAAAGTAATCATTTTCTGAACGGTCCCGCAGACACTGAAGAGAGGCTCATTAGTCCTCCCAGGGGCCCGCGTCACCCCTGAGAGGACAAGTGGCCCAGCTCAGAGAATCTGGGTCATTTCATCTTATGCCACGAAATCCGCCCCGGGGCTCGGCTAAGACATGTTCTGCCCAGCGAGACCGCAAGTACGCCGGTACCTGGAAGCCCTGGCCCGGGTGGGCGTGGTGGGGCTGGGGGAGAGGCTGCCCTAGGCCTCTGTCCAGGCCTGGTCCCACCCTGTCCCCTGTCCCCTGCTGAGCCAAGGAAGTTTAATGATTCTGTCTCATTCCTTTCCAACAAATGCATTTCTCTCCCTCCCTTGGCAACCTAAGCTGTGTTTACAGAAAATATCAGTCTAGAATAAACAGTTCCTGTCAGACCCGAGGGCCAGTGGGGACCGTGGGAGAACCTGCGGGTCTTCTCCCTGGTGGCTGGGAAGGGGCTGAGGGTCCTTCTGCGGCTTAACTCCTCTGCTCTTCCCTCAGAGGTCCCAGGGGCTGGTGGGAGCTTGGGAGTGAGAGGGCCTCACGTTCAAATCCTGCTTCTGACCTTGACAACCTGTGCAGCTTTGGGTATTGAGCCTTGAAGGTCCTGAGCTTCCTTATCTGTGAATTCTCAGAAGAGCTTCTTTAGAGATGAGCCAGGTCATGCCCTAAACTCAGGACTGGTCCTCAAAAATATTGCTTTCTCTTTGCCCTGTATTGGAGCGTTCCGCATCCCACATGGGGAATCACTCATCAAAGAAATCATTGGTTTAAAAAAAATCGCTATTGGCACTGTTTTTATACATTATCTCATCAGAACATCAGCAAAGTAGGAATTATCATTGTGCCCCTTTGACAGGTTAGAAAAGTAAGGTTCAGAGAGGGTAAGAAAATCGTACAGAGTTGCACAGCAAGTGTGAAGGTCGGGCCTGGATGTGGCCTAGCTAGTGGTGAGATCACGTGGAATGGCAGAGGCTGAGGGGGCCTAGAATTGTTTACCTGGGAGTAGAGACGGCGGGGTGGACTGAGAAGCACGCAGGCTCATGAAGCTTTGGTGTCCTTCTCAAAGTCACTCTTCGTTCTCCCCACCTAGCTGGATCCCTCAACAGTCTACACGCCTTTAACTCATAACGTATAGTCCAGACAGCCTTTGGGTTTTATTGGTTTTTTTTGTTGTTGTTTTCTCAAAATCTGAGCTGGCAGGGTCCTCTGAGGTCACCCTTCATAGCTGTGTCTGAGAGTGAGGCTAAGTGCCCTTAGGTGAAGCAAGCCGCCCAGGGGCGCACAATCCATCGTGGGGCTGGGTCTCGGATTCCAGGCATTGCTCTGTCCTCTGCACAGCCCTGCCCCTGCTCCTCTCCCTGGGCCTAGGGCCGTTGGCCCCTTTGGGACAGCATGTGGATTTGTGTCCCTCACCCAGAGCAGTCAGGCTTCATGAACGCTTGTCAGACAAGCCGTGGGAAGGCGAGCTGCTGCCTGGGCCCTTCTGAGGAGAGGACCAGAAATGCTTCCGTTTGCGACCTGAGGGCTTGGGGTGGAATGGCCACGTGGCCGTGCAGAATGGCTTCCCCGTGCCAGCCGCCCTCGGCCTCTGGAGGGTGTGCGGGCAAGAGTCTGCTCTGGGAAGAGCCACGCTGGATTGGGATTTGTTTGGGAGGATCCTGGGCAGGTCTGGACAGAGTTGAACTGTGACGGGTCCTGCCAACTTCAGGCCCAGGTCTCTGCGTGGAGACCTCCCCCACGTCCGTGTTTCCGTTTGTCTATGATATTTTGTCTGGGAGGAAGCGTCTCTCTCCTTCCTCAGGCTGAGACCACAGGCTCCGAGAACGGACAGCCCTCCTGGGGCCCCAGTGTACCCATGGGCCTGAGCTCATAGTTCAGGGATCTTGTCAGGGATGGGAAGTGTTCCTGCCTGCCTGAGATTAGGGTTCAGGGAAGTGACCTGTTTCAGGCATGCTCAGCGCCCGCCTTTGGCAAGGTCACTATTTGAAAAAACAGCTGGGCTCTTGGCTTGGCCCATCTCTCTGCCGGGAGGCAGGGGTTCCAGCCACCCCCCTCCAACTAGCAAGTTTCTTGCTATGAAAAGAGGACAGGGAAGAGGGGCTGCTTGTCTCTGGAGAGAGCTGTGTTGTGAAGCTCGTGTCTGCTTCCGACGCAGAGCACGAGTCCAGTGGGCTCTGTTACTTCTTAAAAATCGAGGTTTAACCAGGAAACCAAGTCCAAGGCCAGGCTGTGACGTCCGCCATGGGAGGCCGTGCTGGGCCTCTGCACCAGGCGAGTGGGGCCCCAGCGTCCTGACAGGCGTGTTCAGTGACAGGGCTATTTAGGGCACTCACTGAGTGAGCACATAACCATGACTGCCCTTTTCTTGTTGTTTGTTTGTTTTGTTTTTAGCCTGAGGAAGGATCCAGATGTTTCTGGTTCTCCAGATGTTTTTTGTGGTAGTGCTCAAGAACAGAGATAGAACATGAGGGGTGCAGAGGAGATGGGCCCCAGAGCCTCCTACAGAGCAGATAGCCAGGTGATTTGCTCTTGCTGGGGGCTCAGAATCCTTTGTCCAAGACCCCTGCAGTAAGCACCCCCCATTCTCAAGCAAACCCCTTTTTTGGTTTTTAAGTTTCAGAGCTGTCTGCCACCACCAGGGATCATCTTCTGTAATTACCATCTTCACGTTCTTAAAATGTCACCCCAAGACCCATCTCTGGGGCCTGGGCCCCTTTGGGAATCATAGTGTAAGGGGAATCCTGGCTTTTGGAGGACCTCACTTGGCATTCCTTCAGAGCCAGAGGAGACATGTGGGGCGGTCCTGCTGGGTGCTTTCTGTGTCGTCCTCTGTGTCTCCCACTCTGCCCTCCCCCACTTCCTAGTGGGGAGAATGCCTTCCCTCAGGGCAACCTGGTGGCTGAATCTGAACTAAGACAGGGCCTCCAGACTGTACCCAGTAAACCCTCTGGGAAGCCACCCTCTCCCCTGTGGTGCCATTCCCCTTCCTGTCGGGAAGCCTCTTCTCCAAGCTCGGGAGCCTCTAGCTTCACTCCTTCCTGCTGCCGCCTCTGATTCTCCCCTATGTGCGGAAGGTTTTGTGAGTGGAGGTCTTGTTGGGCCCTTCTAGAGAGGAGGCAGGTGTCCTGAGCTCCTGGATGCTGGGCCAGAGAGCTGGGCCTGGGGGCTGTGCTGGCTGCTCTGTGGGGAGTTCGATTTGGCAAGTGGGCCCTTGGGTTGCAGGGACAGGAACTGGGTGGTGTGGGGAAGGGTGATGGAGGCAGCAGTCGTCCACCTGGGGCTCTGTTGTGCAGTCAACACGGGTGGGAAGCCCCGCGTGGCCCGCTCACCTGTATTGACATGTCAGCCCAGCTGTCCCGTGAGGTTCAGCTGGTCTTGGGCAGGCGTGCTGCAGTCCCCTGCTGGGGCATCGCGTGTGAGTGCAGGAGCTGCTGGAGCCCCCACCCCTGCTGGAGCCCTCACCCCTGCTGTGCTTTTAGGTGGTGGGCTGAGCATTGGAGGCAGAGTGGGTGGTGCTGCACTGGGGCTCTGTGGGAGGTGGGGCATCTGGAAGGTGGGTCTCAGCCCAGGATTGGAGGCAGGGTGAGGAGAGCAGACAGGCTGGAATCCTGGGTGGGCTCAGGCCGAGTGCTCTGACCTCTGGCTGGGTCAGCATCTGTTGCTCTGGCGCTTTCTGTCTCAGGTTGGGAACCCTGGGTCAGCCTCTCAGAATGTGACCTCCGCAGGCGCTGGGGACAGGCCAGGAGGACTAGGCCCTTTGCACCATCAATCAATCCTGTGACTACTCTGGCAGCCTGTGGGAGAGGCTTAGAGGCGTCTGCTTTCTCCTTGCTGATTTAAGACTGATTTCTGAACCTGGAAGAGTTCCTTCCATTCAATTTTCCAAACATCTGTTTTGCTCTTCTGCTTGCTCGGTCCTCTGTGTGCGAACTCCATGATGGACGATGGGCTGTCCGTGAAGTGGGTGCTTATTCCTTAGAGGTCCAGGCAGAACTCAAGGATGGGAGGGAGAGGCCACAGGGCCCAGAAGAAGAGCTGTCTGAGAACTGGCAGGAAGGTTCGGGAGGCTGGGCTTGGGAGCAGAGGGTCTATTTGACAGGTGGGGAATCTGTATAGATGCTGGTTTGGAGACCGGTGGGGTCCAGGTGGCTGCTGCTAAGGAATTTGGGCCTTCCCCAGTAGGTGATGGTTATCAGCCTTTGAAGGTGTTTGGATGAAGGATGGATGCAAAGGGGGTGATAGAAAAGCTTCCATTATAGAGCATTTACTGTGTGTACTTTGTATTGTCTTTTTTTTTTTTTTCCATCTGTGCAGCTCTCCAAGGAGGTATTATTAATCCTGGTTTTCCAGAAAACTGAGTCTCAAAGGTCACCTAGCTAGTAGGAGGTGGAAGTGTGATTTCAAAACCAGTGTATGTAGGGTGTGGCCAAAGGCTCTGGAATAATAGGGGGTGAGCCTCCCCGAGCACATATTGACCCAGGGATTCCCGCCCCTGCTGTCTCTGCTGACACCTGAGAGGTGGGGGTGGTCCCAGACTGCTCCCTGGAGGTGGAGGAGAGGAAGGGAACTCTTCTAGGGGCGGAGCTGCCCTGGAGGGAGTCTTTGTAAGCTGTTTCCTGGGGAGTTCTAGAAAGGAAACTCCTAGTCACTCTGTCTCCTTAAGAGTGATGGGCTGTGTTCCAGCCCTAACCCCTCCCTCCTTCTTCCTCCCAGCTCTGGAGGGGTCCGGGGGGCGGTGGGGACCTCCCGCTGGGCTGATGGGATTCCAGGACCCAGCTGTGTGTGGAGAACTGAGGGAGATCCTGTTGCCACTTTCTATGTGGGACCTCAGGGCTATGGGGCCACTGCCTTGGGGAGTGCACGTCTTAGACTGGGAAGTGCCTATGGGAGGGGCTGTGGACAAACCTGGGGAGACACCAGCAGACAGATTTATTAGAGCTCTGCCCCCTTTAGGTATTTGCCTTTTCCAGGTTGCTGGACTGGTAAGGGGAGGGAAGTTAATCAGGAAACTTTCTCAGCTCAGCCAGCTGGGGCCTGGAGGATGGGTGGGACTGGTCCATGAAGATGTGGTCTTTCAGGGTGGTTTTCACACCTGGGGGTGGGGGTGAGGGGCATGGGGATTGAGGGCAGATGGAGGGGTGAGAGGTTGGAGTGTAAGGAGAGCATGGGAGGAGGGGAGTGTTGTGCTTTAAGGAAGCAGGTGCTAGAACAGCTCACCTGGAGGCTTCTGGCCTCACCTCCAGAGTTTGACTCCTGAAGACGGTGGGTGTCGTGTTTCTCCGCAGATCCAGGGCCTGCTTCTGCTGCTGGTGTGGAGGTCCCACTTTGAGAATATCATGCTAGAGAATTCAGTGATGATTTGTGGTGCCTTTCCCCCACCCAGTCTTGCTGCTCAGATAGTTCTGTCCCCCTCTCCACCGTGAAGGCCGTGTTCTGCCCGCAGGCCGAGGCTCAAAGGACACCTTCCCCATGACCACACCGACAGCAGCATGGGCTGGGCCGTCTGTCCCCTTCTCCATGTGCTGCCTGGCTTTAGAGAACTGACTGTCTCACTCCCGCTCATCCCTTGGTCCCCTTGGCACCTGGGCAGCCCTGGCAAGGAGAAGAAGCAAGGCCGAGTGAGTCTGGTGAAACTGGGCTGTGGTAATGGGTACGGCATTCTCAGAACCTGGAAATTGAGGCTTAGATGGGGAGGAGTCTCACAGAGGCCTCAGGCTGCCCCGAGGCAGAGCCAGAACTAGACCCAGGCTTCCTGGGCTCCTCATGTAAACTGGGTGGGCAGTGTCACGGAGAATTCCACAAGCTCAAAGCACCGATTTGTTCTAGAAGTCTTTTCTGTATCTACGGAGATAGATTTTTTATATATGTAAGTGGAGTCGGCACAGCTACAGTTTTGTATCTGTTGTATTTTCTAACCAAACCTTTCTTTTTTTCTTAAACTGAGATGACTACTTTCTCTCACTGTATATGTTTGAGGAGTCCAGGTCACACCTTTTCAGGTGAAGGCTACCCGACATCGTGCCCGCCGGCGAAGCGCCAGTGACCGCTGCCACGGTCCAGTGCGCCCCGTCCACGCTTCGCTCCCACCTACCTGCTTGATAACCTCAGTTATCAAAGTCAGAATCTAAGGGTTTATTTTGCTTTGGTTTTGTCTGTTCCTTTGCTTTGTGACTTAACATTTTGTATACTGATTTTCTTGCTGAGTGGACCGATGAGTATCTTTGTGTGATGTCCCTTATTTAACCCTCATAGCAACACTGAAGGTATTTTGACCATATTCATGCAGCAGAGATGATTTGCTTCATGTTTCCCAAGCATGGAACATGAATCAGTGTCTGGAATTTTCCTTGTGGGTTCAGAGCTCTCTGTACTATCCCAGGCCACCGCTTACGTATACTGTTAATATGCCCACTGTACATTGTGTATGATTGGTGGATTGTCCAATCTAATTCTTTAAGTGAGTGAAATTTACATAACACAAAACTAATCGTGAAAAATGTATAGCTCAATAGCATGTAGTACATTCGCAGTGCTGAGCAACCACCACCTTTGTTTAGTCCCAAACATTTTACTACTCCCAAGGAGAACCCCATCCGTGTTAGTAACTCCCAGTCCTCCTCTTCCTCCAGCTCCCGGCAGCCACTAGTCAGCTGCTCTCTACATTGGCCTACCCCAGATCTGTCCTGTCAGTGGCCTCACGCAATATCTGCCTTCTTGTGTTTGGCTTGGTTCACTTAATGTGATGTCTTTGCAGTTGACTCATGGTGTAGCAGATCAGTGTGTCATTCCTTTTTAATGGCTGAGTACTATTCAGTTGTGTGAATACATCATATTCCATTCTTCCTGGTGCCCAGAGGGATCCGAGTGGCTATGCTGGACGCTAAAGTGTGTAATGCTAATGGTTGAGAAAAGAGCGTTGTCTGGGGACTGCCTGGGACAGTGGGACAGTAGTAGGGTGTCTCAAGAAGGTAGAGTTGATGGTCAGAGTTGGGGCTGGGCATGTGGCCTTGAGGGATCAAGCTGGCAGAGCAGGATGTTGAAGCTTGGCAGGGAGGAGTAGCTGACAAGTGTCACTTTCCTAGAACAGCGGAGCAGTCAGCTGAGAGAACTGGGATGGCGGTGAGGCTTGGGGTTTGCTATGCTTCAAGTTGAGGCATTTTGATGCACTACCAAGGGGTAATCTGGTGCCCAGGTGGGGAAGATCCTGGGTTCCCCAAGAAACAGGAGCAGAGCTGAGGCCTGACCTGCATGGAAGATGTGCAAGTGGCAGGCTGGCTCAGGCCAGCAGTGCCCAGAGGAGCTTGCATGGGTGGAAGGGGAGAGAGCCTGGTAAGGAGCCCGGCGGGGTGGAGCTGTGGGAATGCAAGCTTACTCAACCCGAGTACCAAGTGTCCTGGTCCCACCCATTGTTACCTTTTGCTCTTCAAACCATTGTTTGTGCTGTCTGACTGATCGTGGTTGAAATGGGGGAATAAGCCTGACGCTAAGAAGTGAAATTTCAGGAGGAGAAATTCCTTTCCTCACCTCCTTGTCCCTTCTAACGCAAATGAAAACACCCTCGTGCTGGTTTATGGCACCAGGCAGTTATCTTTGTAACTGGAGGCCCCTGGATGTGGGTGTTTTAAAATTGGTTTTGTTATTATCTGGGGACGGTGAGGCCAACAGATGAGGAGACGACTGCCATGGAAAGACAGCTGATCACCCACAGTCCCCAGGAGGAGGACACAGCATGCTATGGAGGAGCCACCCTGGGCCGCACCCAGGAGGCAGGGGGCAGAGGGAAGGGGAAACACGGGAAAGAGTCTTTAAAGTGGCTTCTAGGGGAAGGCGAGGGCAAGGCAGGGCGAGCAGGGTGGGGCTGGCTAGCTGGCATCATCTCAGAGGGCTCCGGGGCCTGGGGGCTGTCCCCAGTGGTCTGGTAGTGACCTGGCCCCAGGGTGACGAGGGCAGGGGCGTAGAGGCCAAGTGTGAACATGGTCCGGCAGGTGGCTGGGAGTCTGGGCTCTGGGTTGGTCAGTTTGCACAGGGAAGACCCGCACAGGACCTGGATGAAAGTCATTGACTTTCAAGGAACTGACTATGCCGCAAGAGTGAAAGTGTTTGAAATACTAAAAAATAAAAGATCATGGTCCATGCTGTGGAATGCCAAGGGTGGTGTGTTTGCACCATTCCACTCCGTGCCAGCACGGGTGCATCGCCCCTCACGCCCTGCTCCCTTTCCTGCCTGGCTCAGCTCTCTGCTTCTGGAGGAGAGAACAAAGTTGGAATTCCATCAGCTCTGTCTGGGTGGACTCTGGACCTGGAAGCATTTGCATTCAAGGAAAGAAGACTGGAAAGATGCAGACACTGTGGCCTGAATCAGCTTGTGTCTGCCTGTCCCTCTCCATCCGCCGCGCTAGTATTCAGGGAGGGCCGTGCTGAGAGCCCCGCTGGGAGCACGCAAAGGGCCTCTGAGGGCTCAGTCCTCGGCCACAAGAATCAAGGCCATGACCGCAGAGGACAGGCCAGGGAGACTACACTGGCTGCCACCCCCTTCCCACCGGACCTTCACGAAGGGGTCAGCCTTCAGGGGCTCCTTCCAGCCCGGGGCTCCAGTGACAGGCAGTTCTAGCCTGCCAACTCCCGTGCCCTCCCTCGTCCACTCTGTGTCGTGTAGCGCCCGGAGGCAGGAACATTAGTTCTCTCTGTGCTACACCAGAAAATGAGGCCCACAGGAGGCCAGAACTAGTTGTTCAAACCCCAGAGTACACCTACCCGCCCTCTCGACCAGGGGTCACTGGGAGCCCAGTGAAAACAGGGAACATAGAAAAAACACAAGTCTGTCCTTCAGCCCCGTCACGTGAGTGGAGGGATTCACAGCCGGACGGGCCCACGTTTAGCTGTCTCCTCCAGGGTGCTGCTGGGGCACTGACCCCTGCACTGGTGACTTTCCCACAATGCTACATCTGGTCCGAAAATTCCCTAGGGCTGATTTCAGAATGGCTACACACACACACGCACACGCACACATGTGCGCGTGCACATGCAAACACACACCACAGAGCTTCAGGAACCCTTGTCTAAGTGGGTGGAGGGTCTTCTTTTCCAAACTGCCTTCCTACCCAGGAGGCCTCTGCAAGTGTTTGTTCTGGGCACAGTACACATTCTTCTCTCCAGAGCACAGCTGGAGAGTTGGGGCAAGGCAGAAACCAGGCCCCAAGCACGGCAGGGGATATGGGCTGCTTGCCCACCTCTGGCCTCCTCCTGCTGACCAGGCCCAAGCAGGAAGTCTAGGGTAGGAGGTGGTGAGACAAGAACAGGAGGTACCACGAGGGCCTCCACCACCCGAGGGTAATCCTGACTGTTCTGGCGTCTGGCAGGCATAGTCTCTCTCCGAGGTCGGCAGCTGTGGAACCTCATGTCCCTTTTGGGTCTTGTGTTCTCAACACCGGGGTGCTTGGTCGGTGCTTATTAAATAGCTGTGGTGCTACACTTACATCTCCTTCCGGAGTCTGCAGTGGCCTTTCTGCGCTCGGCCAGGCGGAGCTGTGACTCAGACAGTGTCTCTGTGCCGTGTCTGCTGGTGCTTTGCCATCAGCCCTTCCACTTCTCTCAGTTTCCTGGGTGGGCATATCTCTGTGTTTCTTCCCTAGGTTCCAAGTCTTTGAGGGAAGAGATCTGAGTCTTGCTCCTTTCTCATAAACTAACCAAACTCGAAATGTTTGTTCAGTCAGGAAGAGGAACACCTGCCCGTTGCTGACTGTAATCAAAGTGGTTTGTGAGGAAGACGGTGGAGACAGTAGAGAGAGAGAGAGAGAACGAGAGAACTCCCTTCTGGATAGAGGGATCGGAGAGAATACCCGAAGGAGGAGGGGCTGTAAATGGGGGTGGAGTCAAAGAGAAAGGGGATTGTGGTGGGAATGAACAGAGTAGAGATCATCACAGGGCATGCAGAGAGGAGGGACCCAGAGGATGTGAAGGGGGCTGTGTGAGGAGAGGCCCTGCCAGGTTTCATTCTTAATCCTGTGGACCATGGGACCCTCTGGGAGCCTTTGATGGGTGTGGTGGATTCATTTGCATGGCGGTGGTGGGTGTGTGGGGGGATGTGTGGATGGGAGGAAGGCAGCACCCTGAGGAGGGTGGCACTGAGCTTGAGTCCTCGCCTCACCGGCTCTCTCTCTCCGGAACACCGCCTGAGTTTTCCCTTGTAGCGATTCTGTTAGGTGGGTGTTATTATCATACTCTGACTGGTGGGAAACGGCCCAGCTTACGTAAGCTGCGCGTGCTGGAGCCACCACTTCTACCCTGGTCTCTGTGCCCTTAGTGCTGTTTGGTCTCCTCAGTGGTGAAGAAATCTTTTGACTTCATTGTCCGCCAAAGCAGTATCGAGAGAAGCTTTAATGGTTTTCTTTTTTTTATTGCCTATCTTTAATTACATAATAAATATAACATAAATGCATTCTTCTGCCAAAGAGAAAAAGTAGACATGACAGGAGGCCCTTCTGAACCTTCCTCCAACCAGGTCCTAATGAGCTCTTGCCTTGGTCTGCAGGGGTCAGAAGAAACCCTGGCCTGTATTACAAGGCCCGCCTTGGCCACCCACCACTGACTTTGTCAGCCGCAGTGTCACCAGGCTCACTGGCAGTCCAGTGCTGTCAAGCTGCCAGATTGGATCCCAAGAATAGTAACTCTGGGTCCCAGCCATTTTCTGCAGCCCCAGCATTCCACCTCTGGGCCTGGCCCAAGAGAGTGTTTGGAAAGTGGCGGGCTGTCCTCTCTGCCATCAACCCTAAAAGGCCCTGCCTGTGGTCCAGGCATCCCTCGCATCCTTTGCTAACCAATTGTTATTTTGCCGTGTCTTCCTTTATCTGAACCCTCCGGGAACTTGTTTTGTTCTCAGCCCAGCTCGGCTCTAGATGAGCCCCGGGTTCCCATGCACTCGGTAGGATAGACTTTCTCACTATGTCTCCTTCGAGCTCTCAGAGGCCCCCAGCACTGGTCTTGGGGGGACTGGCGCACGAGTCTGCCTTTGCATGGTCCTTGTCCACGCGCTCTCCCCTCTGGGCTGGCTCCAGACTTGCCAGGCCTTGTCTGAGAGGTGACCTGGGCAGCGACTGGGCAATGACCTGTCAATTCCTGGAGTTGGGGAGCGGGCAGCATGGGGCCATCCAGGGGCCATCGGGTCGCCTAGTAGTGTTTCTGCAGGCCCTCTAGATAGGCTAGGCTGTTGGGGCTGGTTTGATAGTAGCCCCACGCTACAGCAGGGGCCTTAGAGGACAGCTGGGGAGCTTGGGGAAAAGTTGTTCCTGCCATAAAGAATGTTGACCAGGGGACAAAGTCAGGACTCCAGATTTTTTCCTTACCCCCAGGAAAATGTGTCTTTCCCCGTTACATTTGTTCTAGTGAACTCTTACAAAGGTGTCACTAGACAGAGCAGCTGATAGTCACTCAGACAGATGTCTCCTTTCTAGGCTCAGCTTCCCTCCCTTAACCCCAGCCACTAAGGAGCCCCTGGGCCCCAAGGAGCACAGGTGAAAATCATCTCTGGGACATAGCTATGTGTTCGAACATATAC
The DNA here is from genome assembly GCA_019455555.1 of Galemys pyrenaicus. Taxonomy (NCBI): domain Eukaryota; kingdom Metazoa; phylum Chordata; class Mammalia; order Eulipotyphla; family Talpidae; genus Galemys; species Galemys pyrenaicus. Next base: position 667,053 of record JAGFMF010012012.1, on the reverse strand, counting down.
TTGTTTTTATTCTAAGTGCCACTAGCCTCACTAATGGTCCTTTTTTTTTTTTTTTTTCTTTTTTAGTAGAGAGATGGAAAGTGAGTTGGTCATTCCCCACCAGAATCTGCATTATGTTGCTCCCTGGTCTCCTAGGACTTTGCTTTTCCTGGGAGGACTTCTCAGGTACTTGGTGTTTCCCTCACCAGCCGAGCCGCAGGTCTGGGCTTAGGGCCCAAGTGGCCGAGCCCCTCTGTCCCACCCAGACCAGTTGGAGCCACTAGTGCTCTTTGGGAACTTCAAATCAGGACCCTCACTTATATTTCCCTCCAAGTTACTTGTGCATATTGGGAAAATGAGAAAAGGAGCTAGACCAGGCCCCCACAGTCCCCGGCATTGTGGAGACTGCCCTTCCCATTTTTGTGAACTACTATGTGTGTGCCCTCATAGGGTAAAAAATTTATTTTTCTTTTATAAATTTAATTACCATTATACAGTACCAGCTTTTTAATATCCTGCTTTTTTTCGCGTGGGCAAAAGCACATTCTATACTGATGCTCTGTTCTATTAAATAACTGCATAGTATTTCATTAAGTGGATTTTGCCATATCATAGTTTGGTCATTCTCCTACTGTTAGACATCAACTTATTTCCAGTGTTTTATGTTATACTTATAAGCAGTGCTGAGATGAAGGCTCTTGCACATAAACTTTTTCCTTATTTAGGCTTACTTCCGTAGGATTCCCAGAAGTGGAATTACTGGGTCAAAGAGTTTGAACATTGTAAGGCTCTTGACCCAAATTGCCAAATTGCTGTACAAAAGGATCGCGCTGGTTGGCATTCCTACTAATGGGGTGAGCGAGTGCTTTCGCAGCTACATCTGGAAGCATCCAGTGCCTTATATTACAGATGAGGAAACCGAAACACAGGGATGTGAGAGGGTGCTGGCCCAGAGGCTCACATTTGCTTGTGAGCAGAGGGACTTCTGGAACTCAAGCCCACAGGCTCCCATGTCAAGCCTCTTAACTGTCCCACTACCTTCTCTTTGTTCTAATAACATCACCATATTTGGAGCTGTGCCCTTGTCTCTCCTGTGGACTCTGCTGCTTCTGAGCCATGCCCACTGCCCTTCCTGCGCGTGTGCTGTGCACAGTATCTGGGTTCAGCAGGGCCCAGTCCTGGGACTGCATTTGCACGCTTCACTTACCCCCTGGTCTTCTATTCCCTTTTCTGTTAACTGGATCTATTAATGCCCCATCTTCCTGCTTCGGAAGATCAGTATGCAAACTAGCTCATGTGAAAAAGCATAATCTGTAAGGAACAATACAGGTGAAATGTACCATAACTGCCTATTCCTTCAGCATTCCTGGGATGGGAGATTCAGCATTAGGATGCTAAGGGCCTAAGCAAATTAACTAATTCGTAATACCTGTTTGTTCCCGAGAGCCCATGAGGCGTCAGGGAGGCATACATACTAAAATAAGAAAAGTGATGCTGTACTGTGAGTCCTCATTTAATGTCACAGATAGAGAGGTTCTTGGAAATAGTGACTTTAAGAGAAACTGTGTCAATTTTGTCATAGGCTCATCGGGATAAACAAGAGTTAAGTTCCAACAGGATATTGCTTAAATAAAGACTCAAAACACTTCTAACATCGTGCAGTTATTTGTATTCATTCATTTGTTCACTCACTCGTTCATTCATTTTCAAACCTGCCTATTCCAGCTCAGGGCTGTGTGGCTGGAGCCTAGCCCAGCAGCTCGGGTCCCAGGGTCATAATCACTCTGGACAGGATCCATCCGTCGTAGGGCACACTCACACGCACCCCCACACTCACTCAGACTGGGCTGATTTAGACATGCCACATCTTTGGGATGTGGGAGGAAACTGGAGTATTTGGAGAAAACCCACGCAGACATGGGGAGAATGTGCAAACTCCACACAAACAGTGGCCCTGGCCAGGAATTGATTTTTTTTCCCCATCAAAGTTATAATGAATCAACGTTGAATGAAATGACATTATTTGAGGACCTGCCATACCACAGTGTGTATCTAATTAACAGTGGTGTACTGTATGCATAAAACATTGTTATGGGGTAGATTTTATGTTAGTGTCCTTTACTACAAGAAGCCGTATGGAGACAGCCAGGAAAGGACACCTAGTATGCCCTTCAAAAGTCAAAGAGAGACTATTTTAACATGGAGCCTGCAAGTCAGCAACACACCCGCAGCTCTGTAGACTACCTTGTCCAGCAGGAACATGATGTGGGCCACAAATTCAAAACTTTTTTAGCAGCCACATCAAAAAGAAACAGGAAACTTATTTTTTAGCAATAGATTCTTTTTAACCCAGTGTATCCAGAGTATTACCATTTAACATGTGACCTACATCAACAAGGTAGTTTACGTCTTTTTAAGGTAAGTCCATGAAACGGGTATAATGGAAACGATGATGCTCACATGCATCTCATTTCAGGTGCTCAGTAGCCATGTGCAGCTGGCGGCCACTGTGTCTGACAGCTCAGATATGGAACATTTAGCATTGTAGAACGTTCTAGTCCACCTAGCTCCTCTAGACGTTCATCCTTCGACTTGTCTTGGCAGCTACAACTGTGGTGTAAGGAAGTCGGGGTGGAGATGGGGGGCTGAGGCCCAAGAGAGGCAGAGAGGTAGCTCCCCCACTCTGGCCCCCCGGGACTTCTAATGGGGGTGTGGGGAGCTTGAACCTCAGGAGTGCTTAGTCTGATGGAGGAAACTACATTGTAGGTCCTCTGGGAGCTTCTGCTCTGATGGGGGAATCTTTAAGCTTATAAACGAGAACTTTCCCCCTTGAGGAGCTTAAGTAAAGTTAAAAATGTGACTTATAACCCATTCAGATGTGACTTATAGCAACCTCCCTCCTGGTAGTTGCAGTAGTTCTAGTGAAAGATGAGTAAAGTGGGTAAAGGAGGTGACTGTGAGCCACGAGGCAAAGGCCTGGGCGAGGGTGCTATCGGCCTGAGCAAAGACAATATGGCAGGAACAAGACATTTGGGACAGAGAAAAAATGGGCGCAGTGGAGGTGGGGAGGACCTGGAGTTAAGGTTGAAGTGTATGTGTCTGGGGTGTAAACACTGTAATGGTTTAGATGTGATCTGATAAGCCGGGGCAAGCTATTTTAGGCACTTGAGCTGAGGAGTGAGTGGATAGAAATGGTATTTGAAGAAGATTATCCTGGTGGTGGCTGTGTGCATGATGGCTTGGAGGGGGGAGATGGAATTTGGACCTGGGTGACGGGGGTGGGGGGGGTACAGAAGGCGTGGCAATGATGGATGGGAAAGTGTTATTCAGATCTGTTCTTGCAAAATCTCAGGGAATGAACACCTCCCAGGGCCCAGGGTCATAGGTGTCAGCCCAGGCCCCTGAGGCAGACCCAGGGGTGTGATGGTGTGAAGACATGAGCGATGACATGGCTGGGTGCATCTGCACTCTTCATCCCTCGTAGCTGGAATGTGTGGGTCCCAACGAGGGGCAGGTAGGAGTCCTTGGTTTTGGGGGGAGGGGCTTTGTTAGAAGTCACCTGGGCACCTGGTTGCTGATGAGACCCGCTCTTCAGGTGCCAGGAGAGCTGGTTGCCATGGCAATAGGCACACGTTGCCAGTGCTCGGAGGAGGAGGGCGGCAGATGGCTGCTTGGGTGCTGCAGGGTTGAGGGGGTGGCACACCCCAGACAAGGGGGTGCTGAACCCTAAAGCACCTGTGAGCAGCTTTCTCAGTGCCAGCTGCCCTGTGGACTTGCGACAAGACTTCCCTTCTTACTCTTCTCCTGTCCCTTCTTCCTCATTCTCCCCAGCGACCTCTTCATGCTGTCTCCCCCACGCAGTCCCCGTCTCCTGTCTGGAGGATAAAACAGAAGTTGAGTCAGAGCTTTACTTAACTAAAGCCCTCTTTCTCAGCCCTCTTACCTTCTGGTTTGAAAAAGTCCGCTTCGCTTAAACTCAGAGGGGAAAAAAATAGGTGCAAATGGGAAAGGACTCCCCCCTCCGACCCGGACAGCAAAGGGACTTAGGCGGACCTCAGCTGAACTTCCAGACCTGCAGCTTCAGGGCAGGCATGGATGAGTCCACCATTCCTTTCCTCATCAATCTTTGACATCAGGGGAGACTCCTGCTGGTGAAGTGGGAGAAAAGAAGGCCTCGGGTTCTGCATGTTTCTGCACCTCTCCCTCTGCTGTGCTGCAGCAGAGAGTAAGGAGAAAGTCAGTCAGGCAAGGCTCAGTGGAAACTGTTGGCAGGACTGTCTTCCCTTGCACCTAGTTCCACCCATTCTCAGGAACACCAGGACAGAGACAAATTTAGCCCTTCTATTTATTGAGCTTATGATGAAAAAATTAACATAAAACCCTTATTGGGCAAGGGGGAATTCCTTCCCAGCTGGACCTCCTTTCTTGCTTTTCCAATTCCAAGAGATCACAGCATACGTGATTTCCTCAGAGTAGTGGGAGGGTGCAGCACGTATTGGGGGGGGGGGTGTCTGCAGGCAGGTGTGTACCCCTGTGAGCGTCTAGAGAGCAGGGCCCCCATCCGCTGTGGTGTGGGCTCGGATTTTCAGATCCAGCAGCGTTTATCGAATGCCCTTTAGGTGCGGAGTGCCGAGCTGTGCCGGGGGAAGCAGCGGGCGCGTGCTGTCTGTCTGCACAGGCGTGCTGTGTAGCTGGGCGGGGCGGCCGTGCAGGCAGCTCCACGAAGCCCGCACCGGCGCTCCGCGGGGGCGAGCAGGGGCCTGTGATCGGGAGCCACGCAGTGCAAGGCCAGGGAACACGAGGGCAGCTGAGGCTGGCAGTGAGGGTGAGTGGGCGTGTCTAGGGGAGAGGAGGCAGAGCGGGGTCGGAGCATCGGACCATGTGGGGCGAAGGGCCATGATGGGGCCACGGTGAGACCAGTTTGAGGGGTGTCACATGCCTTGGGCAGTCTGCCAGGATGCTGGCCCTGAGATGCCCAGCTGGGCACTGGGCAGTTGCCTGAGAGCCTTGCGAGGACTCGGGAGGGGGTCTGTGCCCTCGACAGTTCTGCTCACCTCTCAGGGCCCACTGAGAGTGGGCCAGCCGCCCTTCAAAGAGTTTTCACTGGAAAAAATGAACTTTGCACAGTAAGGCCTCTTCTTTCCAGAACCCGTGGGGAATAGGCTGTTCTGTGTGGCCTGCTTTTCTAGATAATTAAGAATTTATGTCAGCATTTATAACTGTAACTATTTCAGTGTAAGTCTTCCTAAAATACGCGCTTTGTCCACCTCTTTAAATAGTTGCCGATGTAGTACAAACTTTCTGGGTGACTCGGGCCTTGGCTGTGTAGGTTAATTATTGTCTTCTGGTACAACACAGGGTGGACCTCGTGAGGGTCAGCAGGACGTTTGTCCCTATCCTCAAGAGCCTCAAAGACTTTTTTTTTTTAAATAATCTTTGCATATCTAAAGAAAAAATATTTTCAGTCTTTTGGTCATTAAGTAGACTGTCGCTTGTCACGTCTCAAAGTTATCACAGTGTCTGCCCAAGCAGCCCTTCACCCTGCCCACCCCTCCTCCTCACCCTTCTTCCAATTTGCTATTTCTAAACTGCACGAGCTTGACAGTTATATTATTAGAATTTGTGGAAACTAACAGTTGTCAGGTACTTAGTGATAACCTGAGATTATCACTTGTGAGTAAAGTTCATGAATGTGAGTGCATAGTCTAAGTGGCATCTCTTTCGTCCGATAGGGTGCCTTCTTGGCTATTTCTGGGTTCTCAGCTGTGCTATAGAAGGAGGAGGTGCTACTGTAAATACACATTCCTTTTATTCATTCGAAAGCAATCAGGTCCCCAGAGGGAACATGTAAACAGTTGACTTGTTAAGGTGGTAAGATTGGAGGCAATGTCCTTTATTGTTTCTGATTTGGGTGAGAATTTTTTAAAAGAGTTTAATTTTTTATTTATTTTTGTGTAGAACTGGAGTTGTAGGCCAGAGACAGAGTGGGGAGCAGAGCAGGCAGATAGACTGAAATACACATCTGAGGGGAGCAGTGGGTGAGGCAGGAGAGGTCTGCTGAGCCATTTGGGTCACCTCTCTGGCTGGGGATCGAACCTGATCAGGTAGTCAAGGTAGACCTTTGCAGTGATAGCACTGAGACTTAACCCCTACACCACCAGAGAGGCCCTAAGTGAGAAGAATTTTAAAAATCAAATTGAATTAAGAGTATAAAGGGAAAAAATGTGTTTTTTAAAGTTAGAAAAACAAATTAAAAACGCTACTATCTTAAAATGTGTTGTCCATAGTCTCCAGGGGTTCTTAGCAGCAAGGCTGGAGGGGGGGAAAGCGGGAGGAGAAACTGGGGTGCACCAGTCCAGGCTAGTGGCTAGGCAGCGGTGGAGGCTGGAGGTGGCCCCGTCTGCAGAGGGCCGTCCTTCCTGACAGCAGCTGCCAGCCAGCGAGCACCTGGTGAGGCCAGCCCCCACGGGCACTTTGCACTTGTTATCTGGTTCTCACGTGATACCACACCCATAGGGGCTAACGTCCTTGCCAGGGTTAGCGTCCTTGTCCTCATTTTACACAGTGCCCAGCGCAGAGGACAAAGTGCCCATGGCTGCAGAGCCCCAAGTCACCACCGTCTCTCCCCGGTGCTCCTCGGCACCTCTTGGGGGATGACTGTGTCGGTACAGTGTTTATGTGTGGCAGGGGGTGTTTATGTGGTCAGCACAGTGTCCATGTGTGGCAGGGAGCGCTGTTCCTGTGGGAGGTCCAGGGGCTGGATCTGGGGTTTGGGTGCCTGGTTGCTCTCCTGTCTGCCCTGGTGGTGGCCTGACCATAGGGAAGTGCCGAGTCTTCCCACTGGGTGCTCTTGCCTAGACCCAGCGTACTTAGTCGTGTTCCTTGAGCTCCTTGGCGTGGGGGAGACTCAGTGGCTTCTTCCTACCCAAAAAGTGGTGACCTGTGGGGGGATGGTGGCGTGGTGGGTGGTAGAGAGGGGTGTGTGTGCATGCGTAAAACAGAGAGAGGAAGATGGAGCGAGGAACAAAATGACGTCTGTGGCCTAGAGGCCAGCAGACCTGGTTCAGACGCCACTTGGCCACCAGCCCTGGCTGATAGGCCAGCCTCATGCCCTTTGGGCCCGGCTGCCAAGGCACGAGATGAACACTGGAGAGACTCTCAGATCTGGTTGATGAGAAGGTCCAGGAGCACATCCTCCCCTTGAGGCCTGCAGACAGCAGCCCGTCAACCACCCCTCAGACCTCAGAGCCTGGCAGGTTTCATCCACCTCGAACCCATGGCCTTCCCATTCAAGGCCTAGTAGAGAAGAAAATCTTTTTTGCATTAAGAGCTCTCCTTTCTGATCATAAAAGCTGTATGTCATTTGAAGACAATCTAGGGGTGTGGAGAGGGAAGTGTATAAAAAAATGTAACCCCCTGCTTAATCTACCACAGTTTGATATGTCCTTCTAGTCGTTTAAGACTGGCATTAGTAGAATACGGGATAGACTGTTTTGTGACTGGCTTCCCCCACTCCTGCTGCTACATAGTGGATTTTTTTTAATTACATAAAGTAAATTAGATGTGAGGAGGAGGCTTCGGAGCAGGCAGACCTTCAGCAGCCCATGTCGGCTGCTGTGCTTCTGTGCAGGCCTCCGGGAGTGACCCCGCCCTGCCCGTGAGTCCTGGTCTCATGGGGAGGTGACAGAGGGTGCTCTGGAAGAACCGCGGGTGCCCTGGGGTGCCAGAGCTGTTGCTGGAGCACAGGTCTGGTTGCTCAGAGAGCCGGTTGTGGAACCACTGGCCAGCTGGAGCTGACCACTCTAAGCCTGCAGGACTGTGGTGCTCCGGCCCAGAGCTCCCACATAAGACGATGGTGCACTCCAAACTATGAATGGCGTCCCCTGGGATTGGGTCAAATACTGAGATTGGGCCAAAGCCTGAGGGGATGGCCTGTGTCCATGTTAATAGGAGCCCAGGCCCTGCAAATGGCTGAGCATGTTTTATGGGCTAGTTTATTTTGGTCCTGTTCCCGTTCCATGGCACTGGGACCTCGGGATGGGGATGGCTGGAGCAGGGAGCCTGGACCACCCCGGGGAGTCTTTGCTCCCCGGCCTTCCTGGCTACTTGTGAGCTGCTCTGGAGGAAGGACAGTCCTGTCCCCCATCCTTAATCCTGAGCCCCGGGGTCTCGCCCTCCTTCTGGTGGAAGTCACAGTTTACAGCCTCTCTTCCTCAAGAGGTGATCTCTCACTTCTCTCATTTTGTCCGAGCTGCACTTGCCTTCGCCTCCATGACTCTCGGGGCCATCTGGAGTTGTTTAGACCGTCTGTGGCCATCAGGCACTGGCCCCTCTGAGCAGCTGGGGAGGATGAGTTTGGCCTAGTTCAGTGGCCCGGTGGCCTCAGGGGTGGCACGTGCTTTGAGTTCTCAGAATGCAGCTTACTTTTCTCACCCCAGACCACACGCATTCTTGTTTCCTTTCCCATCCACCTCCCCTCATCCCACCCACCTGGAGGGATCGGCCCCAACGCCTCCTAGCTGCCGGGAACCCTGGTCATTCTGTTTGGGCAGCTGATCCCCGTGCGCAGGTGCACAGGGAGGGCACGGCCTAGTGTGGCAGATGGGGCGCGTGTGACCCCGCCCAGGGCTGGACCCACTCCCTGTGCTTGTAGTATTTGCAACAAAGTCAGCTTCCGTCAGCTCTTTCTGGGAAGAAGAGCTCTTGAACTGCCTACCTTGTGCCCTCATGAGCCTCTATTTATATTCTCTGGGTTGAAGGTTGAACAAATACTCCCTTTCAGATGGAGATTTTGGGGGACCCTGGTGCACCTCAGTTAGAGATAAGCCTTCCTGGAGGGACACCTCAGCCTGCCGCCCTGAGTGGGTAGAGCAGGGCAAAGGAGCGGAACGAGTCCGTCCCACGAAGTGAAGTGTGGCCCACCTGGGTCACGCTGTGTCTTCAGCCCAGGTCCACCACGGGGTTAAGAGGGAGGTGCCTCACCCACCTCCGCTGGAGTCCAAATGCGGCTCCTTCGTCCACATTCACTGCTTACTCCCCTAAAGCAACTTCTTATCCTCCTTTGGGTTTCGGTCCCTCTGAAAATCTAGGAACAGCCATCAGCCTTCCTGGCAGGGAAATGCACGTCTCTGCGTACAGACAAAGACTGAAGCCATTTAGGGGCCTGGGCTCCAGAAGACCCCCGGCCGGTGCCCCAGACGGAGGCCTCACAGAGAGCCTGATCCTCATGGCTCCTTCCGCCGGTAGGCACAGGAGGGGCTGGGCCTTAAGCTGCAGTGGGCGATGGAGGGTGAACAGAAGGCCGAACTGAACTGGGTCACGGGGCTGCTCCAGGGCCGCCAGAGCCACGGCCTTCGGGACAACCAGCTTCCTATTCAGTCTCCCCTTTTCCACAAACAGCAGAAAAAACGCAGGCCAGGCTGTGCGCTTTGTCCGCTGGGACGTGTCGTGGGGGTGGGTTCTGTCCACCGTGATGGATGACTCAGTGTCTGCACAGCTTACAGCTGAGACCGAAACCGGAATCTTGGTGGCCCGGGGCCTGGCGGCATCCGCACCCCCTCACCCACTCCCACCTACTCCGTGTGTCCCACCATGCGCGCTTCAGACCCGCCTATGGCGCTCCCCACTGTGGCCCCCACGCTCTTGAGGAAGGATGGGGCCTTTGCGGCTCCCGGAGAGCCAGGCTCCCCGGCCGGTCTGCACCTTTTGTTTCTTGTGGGGGTGGCTCAGCGCCCCAACAGCTGTGTGCTTTCCCTTAGAGCAGTGGGGGTCAAATGCACTTCTCTCTGCAGATTTTCCTGCTCAGAGCTGTGGACAGAGAAGCACTTCTTGGGAGAGTTGATTGACCCTGTGGTCAGCCAGGGGGAAAGTTCCAGGTTTTTCTAACCGTGGGGTTAGTGTCCCTCTCATCTGCTTGTCACATGACTCTGCATGTGGTGTTCTGCTGGGGGCATCACCAAGAGCAAGAAACAGACACGGGCCTGTGGCCAACAGGGATCTGGCTGTGATGTGCAGGAGGTGGGTTCGGAGGGAGGGAGGGGGCATTAGTGCTCCTGGGTGAAAACTCTCCATATACAAACAGACCCTACTGTACTGGGGACAGGAGACTGAAAGCTCTGGGACAAGCCTGCCAATCTGATCCCAGAAGAAATCTCTGAAGCGGTGCTCCTGACTCTGCCGGCCCCTCCCAGGGGTTCGGCCTCTCCTGGCCAGAATTCCACTAAAAGGACCTTCTAATGAGATTGGGGGTTTTAGTCATAGCCTCCTTCCCAGTGGCCAGCTGGAGCCCTCCCCACTGTCCCTGTCGTGTTCCCTGTCCTTTGCCACTACCAACTCCCGTTGTTTGCGGAGAAACTCCCTGCCTTGCTAAGGACCCCATCCTCGTTCCTTCTCGGCTGACCTCCTGGTGCCCTTCCTGCCCAGGCCCCGTCCTTCCCAGGGCACCCTCCACAGGCCTGGCCTCTGTCCCTTTAGACCTCGTTCCCCTTCCCCTTTCACTCAGCCTCTCCTTCCTGGCAGCTTAGGTGCTTCTCCAGCACACACCCATTCTCATTCTCTCCCCGGCTGGCCTCCATCTCCCACCTGTCATCGCCAGCCCTCTCAGCTCTCACTTCTCCCTAGACTCACCGGTTCCCTCTACGCCCCCATGATGGAAGCAGCCCTTCCTGCGTATACTGGGGTCTCTCAGCTGCCTCATAATTGAGCCGCCTCAGTGGCTGGTCTCCTGCCTCTCACTGTCCCGGTGCAGCCTCCTGGCTGACTCTCCTGGCTGCTCCTGCTCGGTCTCTTTTCCTGGTCTCCTACCTTAAGCACTTCCCAGGGCTCCATTCAGGCTCTTCTTCTGGCCCATCTTGCCCGCCTATGATTTGAGTAGGCGTTCCCATATCTGTCCCTCCATCGGACCTCCCTGGAGATCCATGCACAGAATTCTGGCTCTCTGCCGCTCCTCGGCTGTTGGGGTCCTCAAACCCAGCATGTGTGCCGCCTAAATCATCTGTCCCGAGGGCCGGCTTCTCCACCACTCACTTCTCTGGCTTGCTTTCTGGTGTTACCATCCCCCTGTTGCCCAGCTAGAAACTGCAAGTCATCCTTTCCTCGCTCCCCCACTTTGATTTGGTCATCCGGTACCTATAGTTTTGATTCAAATATCCTCTCTATTCTGCACCCCCTGCCGCTCTCCCCAACCAGCAGCGCTTGCAGTAACAAGTCTCTCGCCCTCTTTGAGGCACCTGCCACACAGCTATAATGCTACATTTTCATAACTCAGGGCTGAGTACATTGCTTCCTGGCCATTCCTGCCCTGAATACTTGCTGCTCCCCATATGCCCTTTTATATCTTCTCTACCACCTCTCAAAGCTACTCGGAACACTTTTAGTCCCTCCCATTGCTTCCTGCTTTGCTCATCTGCATTCAGAGACCCAAGTTAAACATCTCCTCCAGGAAGCCTTCCTGGGCCACACCCTGACATGCAGGATCAGTTCTTGGCTTTCCCTCTGGGACCACGTGTACACCAGCGGCTGTGCCTTTCTGCTTTTGTCTTTCCCTGCACAGCAGATGCATCAAGATCTGAGGCTGGTCTTATTTATTGCTGATTTCTCCAGCCTTAGCAGAGTGCTTGGCCCGTCATTGGCCTTAGTACATATTTGTCTAATTCATGTTGTATGAAGATAAATTCTCCCATGCATCTGCCAGTAGGCCTTTGTAAGGGAGGTTACTGTGTCACTTGGTTTGAAGGTCCCTTGTTTGTGACTGGGTGAGTCAGATCAATGTCCTCCCTCACCAGAGCAGGCTTCTCTCTGCAGGCTGTGGGGTTTTCATGGTCTCCCCACTCTCAGTGTGTTTGCATTCTGTGGTTTACGTCCAGCCTCCTGCAGTGCTGGTCACATTGCGGGTCATTAATACATATGCCCAAATCAGTGAATTTGGCCGAACTGATTTATTTCCCTTGGTTAGGTTCCCAGCCCCGAACATTTTATGAACATGTAGAAGAGAGCTCAGAATCTAGGCTCATTTAAATAACACTGTAATATCCCCTGGGCTTAAGTATCACCAAGGAGGCAAATGTATTGGGAAAAAAAAAATCACCAAATAAATTTCAAAGCCCCAGTCAAGCTACAGACAGGAACACCTAAATCTGTGTGTGTGTGTGTGTGTGTCTCCATCTTAATTCTCTAGGTTTTATATATTCTAATTTTGTAGGTCCTTGTATTTATACAATCCATCTTAATTCTCTAGGTTTTATATATTCTAATTTTGCAGGTCCTTGTACTTATGCAATTGATAGGACATAGCCTTAATGCTGGTTAGTATTTAATTAATTTTTGTTGAATGAATGAATGAGTTAATAAAAAAATAAAGGGGCTAAAGCTCCAGGGAGTTCTCTACTTAAAGATGTAGCAATTTCTCACGGGTCTCTGTGTGTCTGTTTGCAGTGCTGGGTGGTAGGTCTGGCTGCCCCCCTCTCTGTCTGGAGTGGGGGGTTCTACTGGAGACGCCTTCCTCACACACAGGCTCGTGACCTTTGCTCGATTGTGCCGCCCTGAGAGAACGCACATGGGCTACTCTGGACCCACAGGCGTGTAAGCTGGCAGGCAGCAAGGCACAAAGTTCCTGCAGGCTGGAAGCTAAAGGAGGCTGGTCAGGATCATTTCTTGAGGTTCATTAGAACTGTCCAAGCAGGGTAGGGGTCCCCCCCCCAGAGGAGCATATTTGGACTTGAGGTTCAGGAGCTTGGAGTAGGGGGACCATATAAATCAGCTTCAAACCAGGACACTTTTGAGAATGGAAGGGCACTATTAATAAGTGCTCCCTGAAGACAGGTCTGGCGCCAGTTGTATCCAGAGCGCACCCAGAGTAGCGAGCTGTAGGTCGTGGGGAGTGTCTTGGGATGCTGAGGGACTGCCAGCTTGGCAGTTAGGGTCCCTGGGACACTGCACCCTCGAAGGGTCTGGAGCTCAGGGTTCCTGAGTGCTGGAACTCCAGGGTGACCTTCAAGGAGGATGCCTTGTGCAGAGGGTGGGGAAGCAGGGCTCTGGGCCCCGGGAGGTGTGAGGTGTCGAGGTTAAGTCACCTGGTTTGGCAGCCCGCCCTGTGCCCTCACACCCACCAGGAACTGGGCCACCTGGGCTCAGCCCGTGAGTCCTGGAGAGGGCTAGGTCTCCCAAAAGCCACTCCCCAGAGGTGACCGGGCTCTCGGGCTCGGCCGTGTCTATTAGTCCTCCCTGGGTCTGTCAGTTTAGACCAGCCCCAGAGTCTCTGCGAGCGTCAAGTCTTCTTTAGGGGCATGAGGAAGTCTTCCTGAAGTGCTGCTAGGGATGAAAGGCCGATGTCGGCCATGATGGCGCATCTCCTCTGGTCCACAAAAGGAGTCCGTCGAGAGGGAGGCGCGGAAAGCGGAGAATAGGGGCATCTTCATGATAGCCACTATCTAATCCCCCAGTCTGGAAGGTGGATGCTGTTGTCTCCATGTTGATGAGAAACTGAAGGACAGAGAATTTACGTGGCCCAAGGTCACACAGCGAGTAAGTGGTGTGGAGGCGCTGCAGTGCAAGCAGACGCCAGCTTTTCTGGGCTAACTCGGGGGTCCACGGGCGCTGTGTGGGAGTCCTGGGAGTGGGAGGAGGCCGGGATGTTGGCAGGTCTTCTCTCGCCCCTTTTCCCACCTCCGTCTCGCCAGCTAGGTCTCCAGTAAGCAGAAGAGTCAGAATTTCTGGCCCTGAGACTGCATGTCTGGCTCAGGCTAAGTGAGGCTTATTTATAAAAGGTTTTAATAAAATAAGCATTTGGGCTCTATTGACATTCCCTCCCTCTCCGTTCTCTGAGCCCCCTCCTTGCTACTCCCCCCCACACCACCGCAGCACTGGTCGCGTGTGTCTGCAACGGACATTTTTTGCCCCTAGAAGGACGTGCTCTCCTGTGGGGGGTGAGGGTGCGTGCTGGCCCCGGGGTGACCTCTGCAGGAAGGGCAGCTTGCTTTGGAGGCGCTTGGCTTGGGCATCTTGCTTGTTTATTTGTTTACTGAAGGCGGGTGGGGCGTCGAGTAAGGAGAGGGGGCCGTGTTCGCATTGTTCGGAGACATCTGCTGTTTGCCGTAACTCGCCAGCCAGGCGGAGCTGCTGGGCGGCTGGCTCTGCGTGTTCCCTGTAAATATTATGACTTCGAGGCCCGGGGCGGGGTCCCAGGGACTTCAAGGAGACTGAAGGGCTGGTCCTCCACGTGGTGCCTGTTAGCCCCTCCAGGCTGGGGGTTCAGAGGAAGAAGTGCGGTGCTAGGCAGTCAGGAGCCCTGGCTGGTACTAGTGACCTCTGTGCTCCTGGATTAGAAACGTTCGGCTCGAGGATTACTCTCGAGCTGAGCTTCAGAGTGGGAGGTCGGGAGAGAGGAGATGCCCTCGCTTTTAAACTAGTTTCTGCATCTTTCCATGGAGAGGGGCAAAGAAGTGAATTTGGGGGCAGTGAATTTTCAGTGACCCAGTAGCCCCCTGGAACTAGGTGCTAGGGTCAGAGAAAGTACAGGACATGTGGATGCACCTGACTTCAAGTCCCAGTTCTGACCCACACGTGCTGTGTGACCTGGGGTAAGACGCTTGACGTCTCTGAGCCCAAGGCGCTATGTGAGAAGGCACAACAGTGGTAGGTATGAGCAGGTGTGAAGGGCTCCTACACACTTTTAGTCCCTTGTCCATAGAGGGCCGTGCCAACCCCGCCCAGGAGCAGACACGTCTTTGGTTCTGCTTCAGGAAGAGCCTCTATAGCTTCTTGTTGTAGGTGTTCCTGGCTTGGAAGGTTCATCCTCAAGTCCAACCAAATTCCTTACTACTATGTTCTGTTGAGCCATGCTGTTCTATTCTCAGAGGAGACAGCTGGTCCCGTCTGTAGTTGTGAGCTAAAGGGATGTTTATTATTAAATCTCCCTCAGGGTCTTTTCTTGGGACCTAGTGACCCCAAGTCCTCTGAGCTGGGAATTGTAAGGGTCACATGGTTATTATTATTTGATGGGACTTTACTGGGCCAGAACTGAGAGAGTAAATACTTTGGGGTCCCCTCCCTCTCACAGGCAGGAAAGAGCATTTACAAAGCATGCTTAGAGGGTGTGTGTGTGTGTGTGTGCACGCGCAGGTGTGCATGCATGGGTGCTGGTGCATGTGTGGATGTGCATAAATGTTTATAAATGGGTGCATATACACGTGTAGATTTTCTTTTCCTTCTGGGTGGCCCGTAGTTTAAACTTTCTTATCTGAGATACACAGCAGGCTTTGGGCAGAGAGCTGCCACTGCTGGTGCGGAGCCTAAAATTAGCCCAGTGTGCGGGCACTGTTCCATCCTGCATTCCTCTCCCCAGGAGCTTGTCCCTCTCCTGGAAGGTGTCAGCCCAAGCAGCTCTGCCCCGCCCTCGTGTAGGGCCGAGCATGAGTCGAACACTCCAGGAGACCAAAACCGTCTCTCCCCTCAGCTTTGACAAGCCATGAAGCAGAGCTGAGAGTGGGCTGGCGAGCCTGCTCCCGGAAAAGACCTCCCTGACCTACTTCACATTCCCGAAGGGGTGACCGGTGGCCACTGCTGAGGGAGTGAGGGCTCCTCCCTTCTTGTTGCACAGGTGGCCATGACCTGCCTGTGACTTGGCTTGACTGAATCTGTAGTCCTGGCGGCAGAATTCTGTGTCTCCAACATGCCTTGCCCAAGAGCCTTTATTCACTCACTTGTGCTGCAGTGTGTGTGTGTGTGAGATGCTTCTCCTTTGAGCCTTTATTCACACACTTGTGCTGCAGTGTGTGTGTGTGTGTGTGAGATGCTTCTCCTTTGAGCCTTTATTCACACACTTGTGCTGCAGTGTGTGTGTGTGTGTGTGTATGTGTGAGAGAGAGACAGACAGACAGAAGCAAAGGCAGAGAGACAGACTGAGACAGAGACAGAGAGAGGGAGAGATCTAAGAGTCCCTCACATGTAGTGTTGTGGGGGTGCCACGCACGGGCCCAGGCACCCCTTCTGCTCCAGCAGGGTGGGACTTGGCCACTGTCACGCAGTCCTCGGTCACCTGGCAGCAGCGTGGTGGGAGGAGGCTCCATGAGGGAACGCAGGTGCCAGAGTGGATTCCATATTGAATGGAGTCTTTCACTCGCAGGTGTTTTTCTTTTTAATTTAGTAAAAATGTAAATAGCATGCAGGGTATTCCTGATCCAGAGATGTCTGGTTGAGTCCTTTGAGATTAAAAGGACCTGGACTTAAATTCTGACCCTGCGTTTCTTATTAATCTCTGTAGTTGAATTGGTTTCTCCTTTACGTTTCATTTTCTTCTCTACAAAAATGAGAATAATATGGAATAGAAAGAAAGAAATAGATGCTATCCCAGGCGCCTTCTTGGGCTGGTGTCTCACTTCTGTTCAGGGAAAGTCAGTCAGGAGTTGCCTAAGACCCGAGTCTCCAAATGGGTTTCTCACCTTTGTATTTCCAAGCCCCTCCCCCTGAAGCCCCCATGTCTCTGAGCCCCCATGAGGCGACCCTACCTTCACCCACATGTCTTTCCCACGCTCTGTGCTATCACAGAAACCTCCTGACAGCCTCCATTGTCTCCTCACCCACTCTCCCCTCACACCTTCTCTCCCCCTTCCCCTCGCCTCCATCTCCCCCACCCACCAAGCAGCAGCAATTGCTGTCCTGGATTCTCTCAACGTTCTAGTTCTTGCAAACCCACCAGCTTTGTGGGCCTGAAGCCTCTCACCTCCTGCCCTGTCAGTTCCTTTCTTAACCATGAGGCTCCGCCCCAGCACATAGAGACTCAATGATATTTCAAAGAAGTCGAGAGAATTGCCTCAGAAGTCCTTAGGAGGTGATGGGAGGTCACAGCCCCAGGGGAGGCCAGAGCTTGCCACCCCCCTTCCCTGCTCAGCCTGGTTGTGGCTACTGAAATCTAGCCCCCTTCTTCCTGCCCCCGGTTTCGGGTCCTCTATACCAGCACCACCCCCTACATCAACCCCACCCTGCAAATCCAGAACCTCTGCCAGCAAAAGTCCAGGCATGGTGGCACAGTACCTCCTGTGTCCCTCTGCTGGGTGATGGCCACGGATGTGAGTGGTGAAGGGAGCACCGGACCCTCTCCTCGTATGAAGTGAGCAGTAGCACCTGATGTTGTGCCCAAGCGCCAGCCCATAACAGCTAGTACCAGGAATTCCCTTCACGGGGAGGGTCTCAGCCTGAGTTCCTGGAAATTGGGGTAGGATACTCTGGAAATGAGAGCGTGGAACTGGGCATTGACAACACTGCCTTTGTTTGCTGTTAGGACAACCACAGAGATGTCATCTTGCAGCTCTAGGTGACTTTCTTTATTCTAACTGATGCCACTTGCACTTCTGTCCTCTCTCCTTCAGTGCTTACTGTAATTTCAGGCAATCCGGCAGAGTTAGTGCTGAGCACCTCCAGTTTACTGTTGAGGAAGCAAAGGCAGAAGAGGACCCAACCAGAGACATTTGGCCACTCAGGGCAGGGCTAAGACCTGAGCCCAAGGCTGGTCTTCTCCAGGGCTCCCTCCCCCTGGCAGTCCTCCTGCCTCTCTGGCAGATGACCAGGAGAAGAGTTTCAGTTTCAACACTGTTGCAGCCTTCCCTACAGTGTCAAGCTGCCCTCCTGCAGGTCGGGGCCAGCAGAATCATCTGGAACCTCTGAGGAATGAAGTGGGGGTGGTCAGAGCACTTGGGGGTGGTCTCCTCATGCCCCTCTTCATCCATCTCTGCCCCCCACTCTCACTCCAGTCTGGAAGGCCATTTGCTGATTTCTGCCTGGGGCCTCTCTGCTGGGGGAACTGGCTCCCAGGCAGTGTGTCATCTCAGGGTAGAAGGCTTTGTCCTCCCAGTGGGGACATGGGGCCAGCGGAGCCTTCGGGTCGCTTCGGGACTCTGGATGGAAGTAACCTTAATTAGGACCAGCGCAGCCGTGGTGGGGGTGTGTTCCCAACTCATTCCCTCTTTATGGGCACTTGGAAGACTGTGTTCCCGAGCCTCCCTCCCAGTTAATTTCAGGCCCTAGGACTGAATTGTGGCCAGTGGATTGTGAGTGAAAGCCATGTACCGTATGGTGTAATGCCACTTCCAGGCTGCCAGTGGAATGGCCTTCTAGCTTCTCTCCTCTTCCATAGTGACCCCAGGGTGGAGACACCTGCCCTCTCTCAGATCTTTTTATGAGCCAGGACTAAAGCCCCTCAATTTGGGTGTGTGTTTGTTCCAGAGCTGTAGCCCAGCCACCTCTGACTATCACAGCGCCTTTTCCCCCTTTAGTTCTATATATTTGACTTCGATTGTGGTCCCCATGGCTTTCCCGCCGCCATTCACCAGTGCACCGTGACCTCAGTCCCTAACACAGCACCTCTGAATCGATGGGCAGATGTCTCTGCTGTCCTCGTGGCTCGTGCGTGATCTCAGCCCTGGCCCTGCCTGCTCAAGTAAAGAAGTAGAGTGTCAGCCGCCCCAGGCTCTGAGCCGTGGTGGCACTGTGAAGATGAGCGCTGAGTGAACACACTGGAGAAGGAAGGATCCTGGCCTCTGGGTGAGGAGGGAGGGGATCGCCTACTGTTCCCAGCTTTGTTCTGGAGTGGAACATCTAGCTTTCATTTTGGAGAATGCCCAGGAACTCAGCACCGGCTCGGCTTTCTCATCCCTGCATTCATTTTGCCATGTTCACTTGTGCAGTGTTTCCTGAACGTTTATTTAGATGCCGGGCGCTGCGCTAGGTGCCGACGTCTCACCGTGGGCACACAGGTCATGCCCCACCGCCACAGCCGAGCGGAGAAATCACGCACTGAAGAGAAGTCACAGGGCACATTCTGTGCTGTCCGCAGCACTGGAAGGAAAGGAGTCACGGCTTGGTGCGGCACTGACCTCGGTGGGAGAGGTCACATTGGGAGGTCACAGAAGGCTTTTCAGAGGAAATGAGTGTGTGGCCTAGAGGCAGATTGGGGGTAACTAGGCAGAGTGGGGCTTTCTTGGGAGAGGGACCAGCACATGCAACAGTCCTGTGGTAGAACAGTCCTGTGGAGCAAGAACTGAATCCGAGGGTAGTGATGGCAGGAGGGGGTGCGGGATGAAGCGGGAGAAGCAGAAGGAATCATGGAACAGACACCCATGTTGAGAGCTAAGGAGCTGGGATTTTATTTTGAGAGGTTGGGAAGTGATCAGAGTTGGAAGTGGAAGAGGAAGTGTGGTTCACACGATCACATTTGTGAGTCAGCAGGGTCTGCTTGGTGGCCGTGTAGCACTCCGGTTTTGTCTGCTCTGCTGGCGCAGCTGGAGCCAGACAGGTGTGTGTGCGTGTGGGTCGAGCACCTGTATGGCTGTGGAAAGGCCACGGTCCAGGGTTTCCATCTTGCTGGGACATCTCTTTGTTGAAGTAGCCACTTCTGCACACATGAAAAGTACTCCATGCTTAAAACACCAGAGGTTGAAACTTCCCCGGGGGATGATGGGAATTCACCGGATGCAGATTCCAGTTCTGGGAAGAATGCTGGTGGAGAAAGGAACTGTTATCTAAAATTAGGCTTTGGGACTATTTCAGCGAAACATCCCTTTCCTGGCTCCTGCTCGCTGAGGGTGCAGGGGCTGTATACTCCCTCCTACCTGCCCACTGTTCTCCAGCTTCTTCTCTGGCCCATTCATCTTTTCAGGTCGCCAAGACCCTACTCTGGGGGGTGCCTGCGCTAAGACCAAGGGGTGCATGGTCACGTATTTGGGCACGCACATAGCAGGTGGTTGGGCATTGCTGACTTCGGCCGCTTCGCCGATTACGTCCTGAGGCTGGAGCAGAGGGAGGGCCTAGGAGCAAGCGCCTGCCTTCTGATGAGAGTCAGACACGACAGCCGGGTTGAGAGTCCTGAGGTCTTGGACGGAAAGGACTCACCAACCCCAGAAGAGATTCTGATTCCTTTTACGGGCCCAGAACCTACCCCTGTCCACCATAGCTCAGCTGTGGTCCCCTCAGCTTCAGTCTTGGCGGGCCCCCAGACTGAGGACTGCCTTACTCACCATCCTGCAGAAACAGGCAGAACTGCCACGAGGTCCTTGAGTCTCCCCCGAGCCCCACCACAGCCCCTTGTTCTGAAGAACAGGCATGCCGAAGACTCCCAGGTCTGTTGCACACTTGCTCCTGGACAGCCACAGTGATTCAACTTTTGCACGAAAGCCCCATGTCACTCTCCCCACCATAACTCCCACCCCGCCCTGAAGGCTTGCACGCACAGTAGCTACCTGTGGGCTCTGCAAGACTGTCTCACAGTGAGCGCCTAGGAATCGCCGGAACTGACGCACTGGTAACCAAGGAGTTTGCCTCTTGGGGCTGCATGAGGCCTTCATGGTCATCCTGCCCAGTGTCCCACCCAACCACCTGTATGTCAGTGCCCTGTCTAGCCCCCCAGGATGCAGAGTGCCCAGCACACTGGGTGGACCCTGAGTGAACCCTGAAGAACGCAGTCAGCCCTGAGTGTGACTGGGCTGCTGGCAGCCTCCTGCCCCTCTGACCCCTTATGCATCCTTGGGGCAAACTCTTAGTTGTGAACCTTCTTTCTCGTGAAACCAAGATGGCGCCTGCTGACCTTGGGTGGGAAATACCCCTCTTTTTCCAGATCACTCCAAAAACTGGGAGCAGAGTGGCCCATTTGGCTGGATGGCTTAGCCCAGAGATGGGTTGGGCTGGGATGTGGGGGTGATCCCTTGACACTGGACTGTCGGGGACAGTCTCCAGGAAGGACACCCTGCGGAGAGCCCTCTTGACTGAGATTACTGGCAGCAAGACCTGGGAAAGTTCAGCACCTGGTTTATCTCTGTTTGTCATCTGCTGAGGAAAAATGAGAGTGCGCTTCCTTCTTGGAGGCAGAGCTGTTTACATCTGCAGGATCTTGACACACGTGCATGCTTTCATGCTCACAGCTTGGGAAATAATAAGTCCCCCACTTTGGCCTCTGTGGCGGTGAGCAGACACTAAGCAGATCCTGTCCATTTTTCCTGAGGACAGATGTGCTGCCGTGGGGCGCGGCTGTGGCGGGGTGGGGTCTGTGAGGGTCTGGGAGTGGGAGGCTGTATGTAGTAGCCTCATGCAGCCGAGAGAGCCCTGGGCCGCAGGTGAAGCTCAGCTTATGTGCACGGAGAACTGCTCAACCCTGAGAGACACAAACGTGTCCATCCTGAGTCACGCTCAGTATTTCAACCCGAACTCCTCATCCGCCCCATTATCGGTGCCCTTCTCCATTCTCCCATCTCTCTCAAGTGTCCTTAAACGTTTGAGTCTCCCTGGGCTTGGGGTGCGGAAGTCCAAAGTCTTGTGACTATTTCCCGCCGGGAACTTCTTGGACCCAGCACTCCCTTCCTGCCCCTGCCCGTCTTCGCTTCTCACGGCAAGATTCCTGGTCCGCAAAGCCAGCTTCCCAGTGGGGGCTGCTGCTCCTCTTGCCATCTCCTCCCTCTTCACGGCCACACACAAGCGAGCTCTCTTCCTGGGGGCTGGGCAGCCCCCAGCATAGAACTGAGGGCTTGGGCTCAAGCTCCAACTCCGCTTCTTCCTACTGTGTAGACTGGAGTAAGTTGCTCAACCGAGTTACGCTCACTCTCCCTGTCTGTAAAATGGGAATTCTGACTGCTCCCACCTCAGAGGGTTGTCTAGACAAGGACTAGAGGACGTTGTGCTTGCACATGGGAAGCTCTCAGTCGACACTACCTGTTACTAAATATCATTTCATGCCAGCCTCTCCCCTTACCACCCTGCGGTGGCTGCTTGCCAAGTCAGGCTTCCCAGTCTGATCGACAGTGGCTTGCCATCTGGGCTACTTATCGCCTGTCACTCTGTGCCTACCGGGGTAACCTTTTCTTCTCAGCCTTGCTGCGATCTTTGAGGGCTGCCGTGTTCATCTGAAAACTCCCCCTCCGCCTCAGTTCCTCTTGCAACCCTGCCCTTCCCTGCAGCCTGTCTTCCCCACAAAGACACTTGCTGTCCGAACCCACTCATCTCGCTCTTCATCCCCTGCTCGTGCAGTTCGTCGGTGCTCTGTACCTTACCTGATGGGCTTTGAAGGCAGGGGCCACATCCTGAACAGTGTAGCATACCCTGCAGGGCCCACCACACTGACCTCTCCTAAAATGGAGAGTGGACTGCCCTGATCAGTAGGAACTTCGCCCTCAAATATAAGGAAATCGATCTTGATTTTATAGGACCCCAGATGTCAAGAGACATTTACAAACATTTCAAGTGACGATGCAGTAGAAGTGGGATTGAACTCCAGCCCAGTGCCTGTGCTTTTCCAGGCTTGATGGTTTGCAAGCCCGGGGGCTCTTGGCCCCGCCAGATGCCACAGCTCAGCCATTGTCACTGATGAGCTCTCGGGCGAGCTGAGCATGCCTGCAGCAGGGTTTGTTTTGACAAGGGCAATTTAGTTTAGATGGCTGGCATTGGAGGTGCGCATGGGGCCCTCTGCCCCAATTCCTCCGGGTCCTTCTGTGCAGGGGTTCACTGCTGATTCCATGAGGGTGGGGCGAGGGATCTGTCCCTCTGCCAGCCTCCATCTCCCAGTCCTATTCTGGCTCGTGGAGCTGCCCTGCTGAGACTGGTGGGCTCCAGGGGAGTTCTCCCTTCCTCTGGGTGTCCATCCCGTTAGCTGCGTGAAGCAGGGAAGCCGGCAGCATGGCTAATACCAAATGACAGGCTTTCCAAATTATCCTGGATGGCTTGGAATGCACTGGATGATTTGTAGCAGACTTCCTCTCTTAATTATTTTGGGCTCCTGCTGAGGTCAGGTCAGACTGTATTCTTGTGTACATGTCGACTGCCTGGAATGGCCATGGTTAGGACGCACCGTTGCTCCTCGCCGTGTTTGCTCGTTCTCCTCCGCACCCGCTGTGCGCTGGACGCTGTGCGTGCTGCGGAGGCTCTAGGAGATAGATGCAGCCCCTGCACCCGGAATGCTGCCTGGCTCGCCCCGGGTAGTAATGCTGTGGGTAATTCCCAGGGTGGGTGCGGACCTTTGGCCAGAACAAGCAGGCGGCCGGGTGTCGCAGTGCCCGCCTGTCCGAGCACCTCTGTCCTTTCCTCTGCTTGCCAGGGTTAGGCCGCCCTGGGTCAGAGGTGGCTTTGCCAGGCCCTGCTTTCTGCTGTAACTGTGGCCCCGTTGACAGACATCAGAATCGCAAGGCTGATTTATTCGGGGTGCTTCAGATCTGACACTGCACAGGGCGCACCCCAGGCTCCCTTCCAGGGGCAGCTCCCAGGAGCACGTGGAGACCTTGATCCAGCGGAACGTTAGGATCCGGCCACGGTCCTGTTGCCAGCCACGAGCAGACTGGGCTCTCCCGCCCGGCTGGTGGTGGTGGGCCTGCACCTGTGGTTTGTTGGTGGCAGGGCTGCTGCGTTCCATGCTCTGCCATTCAGGACGTGCATGCGGCGGGGGAAGCAGCTGGTGTTGCAGGCTTGGGCTCCCCTGTCTGCCTTCTGAGGACTTGGCTCTTTCCATCCACCTCTGAGCCCTGGGAGGAACTGGGCTTCCTCCAGATGGGGAGGGGAAAGGACTCCCTTGGGTGCTCTCAGCTTGGGGGTGCCACGCATGAGCTGATATCCTGCCCTGCTGGGCATCCGGTTGCTTTCCTGTGTCCTGTGGTGATCCGGGGGAATGTTCTTCTGCTCCTGAGTCCTTGGGGTGCAGTAGGGACGACCCGCTGGGGCGCCGGGCCGGCCAGCTGTGCGTGCAGAGCTGGTAGGTGTTCTGGCCAGGAGCACGGGGTAAACTGCCGCGAGAGGGCAGGCCACGAGAGCGCCCCTGTCAGGAATGGCAAAGACCCTGCATCCGTCCTGAGCTAGACGCAACCGGCCAGGGCTGGAGAAGCAAAGGTCTGCACGGTGGACTTGCCAGAGGGTGGTGTGGGCTCCAAGGGACCTCCCAGGCCGGCAAGACTGAGTGTGCTCTCACTTTCTTCCACCATCTCAGTTTTTGAAGAAGGAAAGGAACTTGGATCGTAGAAGAGAAGGAAGAAAAGGAATGCAAGGATGAGAGGGGACTTGCTGGACTGGAGCCCAAATTCTCCTTCTAATCTCACTGGAACCCTTCATGTAACCCCCACTTCCTCCCTCCCTCTGCCCCTGGCCTGGCTCCGCTGAGGCAAGGCACTCAGGCCTGTTTGCTCTTCTGTGCTTGGCTGCGTGGCAGTGCTGAGGGACCGTCCACAGGAAGCTGAGGTTCGCATGCCAGTGCTGCCCGAGGCCTGGCAGCTTGCTAGAGCCTCCTGAGAAGCCTGGGTCTTTGCTTTCACTTCCAGGGTGGTGGCTCCCAAACACTCCCCCGAGTCCTTCCTTTTAGGCAAAGGCACACAGACCCTCTGGTGGACACCTGATGTCTCCGGACAAGAACCCACAGAGGCCACCGGGAAAAGGACGGGAACCCCTCTGCAGCAGGGTGGTCTCCATCTCTGGGAGGCCTGTGCCCCTTGTGGGGAGAGCCCACAGGCGCAGAAGCCACAGTCCGGCCCCCAGCCCCCAGCCCTTGCCCCGCCTGCAGGCCAGGGTGCGAGGGTCCTGTGCCTGGGCACAGCGCTGAGTCTCGCTGGAGCCGTGAGAGCCCGGCCAATGTCATTCTCCCTGCAGGATGCTCTGGGAGGAAGCACCCAGAGCTGTTCTGGCACTTCGAGACAATACCGATCAAGGTTCTTTCTTAACCGCCCCACTCCTTTGGGGGACTGGAATAGATTGGTTGGGGGTTCCCAGTTTCTTGTTTTCATTCCATCTAAACTCATATAGGTGGTGGAAGAATAATTGCTTTTCTGACATTTTGCATCATTGCCCTACTTAGTTCACCAACTTGATCCTCACACAGTTCTTGAAAAGAGACGGTGGCCTCTCTATTTCTCGGGAGAATCAGCCCCTTTCTAAGGTGAAGTCACTCACCCCGTAAGCAGCTGAGCTGGGACCTGAGCTCAGGTCTTCTGGCTCCAGCTCCCGCGTCCTTCCCCGCGCCTGCCTCGCCTGCTTGAGCTAAGGCAGAGCCTGCTCCCCTTCCCTCCGGGCCTCTGCTTCCCAGTCTGTGAGTGCGTCCACGGTACTTCCTTCCGCCTGCGAATCCAGCCGTTCTGTCTGCTTTGTCTCTGGTCTGGTCCTGGGCTTAGGCCCAGCCCTTGTCAGGGCCACTGCCTTGGAAGCTTCGACTGTCTTTGAAGTGGCCTCCCCATTTCACACGTCTAACCCTGTCCTGCCTTCCCTCATCTTGTGATTCTGTACGTGCTGCTTTCTCCCTGTGCACCAAACCAGTGATGGGTGAGGAGGCAGAAGCATGGGATCTGGCTGCCATCCTTCCAGAAACCTCTGCTGTTGGCACCACCTGGCAGCTGTATCTACAGTTGGTGCTTAGGGTAAAGGCTAAGCTGCGACCGAGCGGCAGGGCTTTAAGAAGATGCGAGTGTATTTCTGTTGCATGTAGTCTCAGAGCGAGCGGGTCCATTCTGGGGACTGGCTCCCGGCCCCCTCCTCACGGGACATGTCCTCATCTGTCTGGTCAAAGCCAGGCTTGGGGCCTGGAACAGAGTGTAGAAAAGCTGTAGGTCAGGCAAAGGGCACGTCTGATGGTGGAAAAAATGACATGAGAGTCGCACATATCGCTCCACCCACCTTCTTGGTGGTGGTCACACATGTCATGTGACAGTGACCCCGGACATGGTCACACGGGGGCCCTAGCTGAAAGGTTGGCGGAGAAATGTCTCTGGCTGGGCAGCTACGTGCCCACCTGCTCTGCGTTGTTTTGGAAGAAGGGGGGAATGCCTTTAGGTGGACGACTTGGACAACTAACGGTCTTTGCCAGAGCCTTCAGATGAAAAACAAATAATAAAAGGCCACTCTTGATTATCTACTCTAAGTGGGAGGTAAGAGGTGATAGTGTGGTAGTCTGAACCCAGCAGGCGGACCCCGAGCTGAGAGTGCGCTTCTGGGGGAGGGCCATGCAAGGCGCCTCAGCCGCCCGCAGACAGCTGCCTGCTCTTACAGGCCTGCGTGGGCCGGGGTGGTGTTGCACGGCCCCTGATTCCTCTGCTGGCTCTGGGGAAGGAGCCTTGAGTCTAACTCCTCATGCCAAGGAACTGGGCCGTGGCCTGGCCACCCTTTCTACCCTTGTTAGGAAAGCCAGGAGGGAATCGAGAGCAAGGCCCACTGTTGACTTCTCTGTGCGAGGATGAGTCACACGTGGAGATTCCCAGGGCTGCTGGGACCAGTGAGCTGAGCCTGAGTCCATTCTCCTATTTTGCATAGAATGAAACCTCACAGGGCCCAGAGGGTTTGACAAGATGGCCCAGCCTGTGAGGAGGAGTCACCCAGACTCTTTCACCAGCCTCAGGTCACAGGCACATCCTTAGGGAATTTTCCTCCATATGGTCAAGGTCAGCCAGCCTGTCAGGGATTCACCAAGACTACACCGTGTCTCCCAGTGCCCAGCCCCACAGAGCTGTCCGTGGCCTCACAGGGACGTGTGCACTTGTCTCAGGGTCACCCCCTGGTCTCCAAGCCCCCCGTGGCCTTGGCACCTGTACTACCCTCGTTTGTCCCTCTTGCTTGGCCTCATCCGTTTTTCGTTTAATTCTGACTTGGGCCTTGTCACTCCTGTGGACGGGGATCTATAGCCCCTTCTCCTGCCTTGTGATGGATGCTCGGTGTCGCTGGAGGCTGCACTGTCTTCAGCTGTGACCTGCAATATTCAGAGTCTTGAAAGGATCCTGTGGCCCTCAACTCCCTCTTCACCCGCGTGTTCACTGAAGTTGTTCTTGGTGCTTGCTCTGTGTCAGCCTCTGTCCAGAAGGTTGAGGGTACTTGGTGAGTGCAGGAGGCATGGCCAGTCCTGTGGGGCTTTCCTCTAGCTCAGGTAGAGGCCACTCAGACTGCTGGAGCCCCAGCCTCTCCTGCTTATACCTGTGACAGGTCTGCACTGGTCCCTTAACTAGTGTGCTGTGTCAGGTCCCTTTTAGAGATGAAGGCATTGTCGGTTATGTGACTTGGCCAAGGTCACAATGCTTGTGACTCCCACGTCTACTCTAAGTCCCTGCCTCCCTCTCTCCAGGAACCCCTGGGGTAACCTCTGGAGCCCTCAAAGTCCTGCTGACAGAGCTTGGCAGGCCTACTGTGTCCCGAGCTGCCCCAGGGTGCAGGTGCCCTTATGTCCTGGGTATCCCCCAGGTTGCTGGCCTGCCGTGCACACAGATGGACACACGTGTCCTGCACTCAGGCCGAGGACAGGTCAGCGGCTTGGTGGCAGTTTCACGTCCCTTTCGCAGCCTTTCTGTCTTCCAAATTCTGCGGAGCTAAAATGGAGTCTGAGGTGAGAGCTAGAGAGAGGGAAGGAGGGAGGAAGCGCAGTCAGCGAGTGGGAGAAATGGAGGGGTGGGGAAGGCCGAGGAAGGCCACCCTTCGCCTGTGTGGGGTGGAAACCAGAACTCAGTGTTGGGTGGGGGTACTCTTTTCCCTGCCCTGAATCTGATTCCAGCGTTTTGTCAGCCCTTCCCTCCACCTACACAGCCCGCACCATCTCAGCTGTCGAGCTGCTCACCTAGAACAATGGAAGCTTGTCTGCCTTTCCTGGAAGGGGGAGGAGGAAGCTGAGGGTGGGGAAGCTTGGGGGTGGGGGTGAGTGTGATAATTGTTTTCGGAGATGAGATTTTTGGAGGAGAGGAACTTCATTGCGCTAAGATTATAAATAAACTTTCAGCCCGTAAAACTTCTTGCCAGGCCACAAAGCAAACTCTTCTTCACCCCAGAAGTCAGAGAACTGCAAGAGAAGCAGTTTAGGGGTGAGGGAACCACCCTCCAGCTTCTCTAAAAAAGCTTTTCCAAGGCTCTCCCTCCCAGCCAGTCTGTCTCCCCAGCCGCTGTACCCCAGCTCGTGTCCTTGGCACGCGTGGGAATGCAGCTGCCTGTGGAAGCGGCTCCGGGGCTGTGATTCCCACGCCGGAGTGGGTGGGGCGGGCGCGTTGCCTGCTGCAGACTCGAAGGACTTGCTTCCTCTGGGGTTCCCCAGCACTCAGCACGGGTCACACGGGACACCTCCGTCCTCCTGGCAGGTCTGACGGGCTGTCTTAGAGCTGCGGGCATGTGCGGCAGTGCCAGCGCTCCTGTGCTTCAGGAGAGTGGGGCGCAGATCCTGAAATTAGGGATTTCTCAGAGAACCCTCTCAGTGGCATCGCCAGTCGTGCTGACATGTGAGGACGGTTGTCCTCCCCGAGCAGCGGGAGACCGGACCGCGGCCACACTGTGGACTGTCCCAGGTGGCAGAGACCTTGGCCCCCGCCCGCTGCCTCTCGTTGCGGGAGGGACGCTGCGCTGCAGGGAGGAGCCGTGTGCTGCCAGAGCCGTGATGCTCCTGTTTTCTCCTTTCGAGCCCAGGATGAGAATTCAGCTTCCTGGACCTTCAGCCCTCTTCCTGCATGCCACTGCCGCCAATGCTCATTCACTGCTCTTGGGCTGCCCCTTCTCCATGGCTTTAAATTCACGCTTGGGTGCTCCCAAGGTTCGTGATACGTTAGAGAAGTTGACTTTCAGTTTGATGCGCCTGGCTTGATGGTCCTGCTCCCCGGTCCTGAATCCCACCCGAGACCTTCTCTTCCCTTGGGGTCCTGGGTCTATGGCTGAGCCTCAGCCCCCAGGCACCACCCCCTTCCTTTTCTGTCTCCACATTTCGTGCTTCTAAAAGCCAGAGAGCAGCTGCAGTGGGTGAGCCTGGACCCCTCTGAGCCGGACAGATGAACTTGCAATGACCCCACCCAGCGGGGCCTCAGGTCTGGCTCGGGTGAGCTCCCCAGCTGTCAGTCGCCCTCGCCCGTGATCTCCATTCACCGACAGAAACACAACAGGTACCACGCATACAATGTTAAGTTCCTCAGTAGCCAGGAAAGCAAACAAAAGCAAAAACTGTGGGTGAAATGAACTTTAACAACGTATTTATTTTTACATCCAGAATAGTATCACTTCAACAGGTAATTAATACCAAAAATCGTTCCAAACTCTGGCCTGTGTCTTAGGCTTGCAGCACGACTGTTTAGGCTGGCCCACGTGGCTGTTCTCTCTGTTCGTGTGTGGCCGCCGTCGTGGGCAGCACTGCCCTGTGTCCGGCGGAGTTCTGGCTCCCTTTGGCCTCGCCCTTCTCCCTGTTTCTGCCCCCCCCACCACCCCCCCCCCAGTAGTCATTCAAACTGTACCTCAGGCTTCCCCAAGCATAAGGAGAGCCCCACATGGTCCCTATGACTTAACCCCTTGTGGTCTGGACTCCTTCCCACCCGCTCTCTCCCTCAGGTCACCTGCTGGGCCCCTGACAACCTCACAACCTCACCTGCATCTTCTCAGCGGTTGGCTCTCCAACTCTGCCTTGAATTTCCCGCTTCTGTTTACCTCTCCCAGCACTCTCGTTCTTACTCATTCTGCTGCGCACCCTGAAACCGGCCCCTCCCTAGACTTCCTGCATGGCTTAAGAACCAAAGTCCGTCCCTTCCCCTGCAGAGGGCAGCTCTCCAAGAAGCCTTTCTTGGCACATCCCGAACACTGCCTGCCCAGCTCCCTTCGGAGGGACCCAGGCTTCTCAGGCCCTGGTCCTCTGTCCGTGCCATTACCACAGCATTTTTCCACTTCTCTACCTCTAGCACCTTCCTCTTTGCTGCTCCTTCCCAGCTGTCAAATTAACCTTCCTGAAGTGCAGCTCTGCTGGCATCCTCCCGTTGAAAGCCTGCAGCATTAGAAGTTGTAATAACAGGGAACATACTTACATTATAATGTTAAGTGATAAAAGCAGGATACGAAATTATATAAACAGTAGGATCACAGCTCCATGAAAGCAAAAACAAAAACCACGAATAGATTTTAAAAGGAAAGACAGAAGGAAAAAACCCAGTGAACTCTGGATATCTTAGGGTAGTAAATTAATTTTTTTCTCTATGATTTTGAAATTTTCTCTAATGAACGTACATTTTATAATTTAAAAAATTAACAGGCTTTTTATTTGGGGAATGCAGTCATTAAACGTTTTTGAAATGGCTCTTGGGTCACGTACTAGCTCTTCACCCTGGTGTGAATACCCTCAGTGCGCCAGCCGTGACCCCCGCCTCACCTCTGGCCAGTGCCCTGCGTGCTCATTTCCAGTCACTGCTGGCTTTCCACGTTCCAGGCACTTGCCCTCTCCCCCCTCCAGCCATTTATTTAACCCATTTTTGCCGTCTGGACGCCCCTCCACGGAACTGTTAGCTCCTCGGTCCTGTCCTTGCTGCAAGGGCCCATGGACACTTCTGCAGCCCACTGCCCAGACATGGCTTCTTTCTTGGTGTTGAATTTTGGTTTATTCCCCTAGTTTTGTGGGCATTTAAATTCTCATTTTATCTCTTCGACCAGAAGTTCCTTCAGCATGCCAAGTTCAAAGTAAAATCGTGTTTTCCCCTGTCTTTAATATGTGTGTCACTTTTCTTGTTTAAGAGTAGTATGCACGATAGAAAAGTTGGAGATGGTCTAAAGGAGAAATTAAAGAGTACTTATAACTCCACCTTTCAGAGACATTCCACCATTGTTAACATACACATATTTTTAGGTTGGGATCATGTTAGATATGCAGTTCCGTATCCTTTTTTCACCCACTTGACATTATGTATTTAAAATTTCTCCATGATGTTAACTCTTCTTCAAATAAAACATTTGAAAGACCTCAACATATTCCAGGGCATCAAAGCACCATCATTTATTTAACTTTTCTCCAGTTGTTTAACATTTAGCTGTTCTTATTTTTTAATTTTATAATCATACTTGGATAGCCCTCTCCAAACTACTGAATGTCTGTAGCACAGAACCTGGGAAGGGACTGACTTACGGGCTCAAAGTGTATACACAGGGGACAGAGGTGACATTTTTAAAGCTCTTCATACGTGTTGCCAAAGCACTTTCCAAATAGGTTATTACACCAATTCACATTCCTACTGATGGTGTAGGAAGGTGCCTATTCTCTTGCTTTCTTGCCAACATTATAACCACGACACAAAAGCTTTGCTAGTTTAATTTTTTTAAAAAATATTTATTTATGCATACAGGAACTGGGGTACAAGCCAGATGTGTGGGGGGGGGGTGAGAGGAGTCACCAGAGACAGAGCGGGGAGCAGAACAGGCAGATCCACTGAAAGACACCGCTGAGGGGAGCAGCGGGCGAAGCAGGAGGGTCTGCTGCGCCATGGGGGTCCCCTCCTTGTCCACGCGGGATGGAACACTGGGGGCTTCATAGTGCTGCAACCTAACCCTGTGCCACCAGGGAGAGCCCAGCTTTGCAGTTTAATAGGCAAAATACCGTTTTCATTTGTTTGTTTAATTATATATATTTTACATCATTGTTCATTTTTTAAAATCGATTTCTCTAAGGATTTTTTATTAATTTCTTTATGCATATTTGATGCCAGTCGTAGTCCCCACGGAGTCCCCACCACCAGTGAACCGTCACCTCTGTCCCCTGTGCAATTTCCACCCCTTCCAAGTCCCTCCCTCCCACCCCCTCAGGTGCTTCTGAGTTGTCTTTGTCTTTTTGTTCCTGTGTTTGTTTTTTCTTTTCTTTTTTTTAAATTGTTGTTGTTCTTTCCCTTGCGCCCCGTTTTTTGTTTTTTCTTTATAGTTCTCCTACTAATGAAACCATCTGATATTTTTCTCTTGCCATTTGACTTATTTCGCTGAGCATAATTCCTTCTAGTTCCATCCATGTTACTATAAGTGACGCTCGCTTATCTTTTTTAACTGCTGAGTAGTATTCCACTGTGTGTGCAGCATTGTTCATTTTTATACAATGTTTGCTTTCTCCTCTCAGGTGCAGTCCCCGTAAAATTCTCACCACCAATATACCCAATTCACCCAATTCACCCCAGTTCACCCCAATTCACCCGTGAACCATCACCACAGTCCCTCTCCATTTGTGTTTCTTTGCTTTCCAACAAGGTCTCACATTTTGGTCCAATCATGTCTATCTGTCATTTGTAGTTTTACTTCTTTGAATAAATAGCTTTTTTATCTAACTTATCCATATTTCTGTTAAATTCTATGTATTTCCTGTTGATTTATAAAACATTCATGTCTCACCTCTTCTGGCGTATTTCTTGCAAACCGAGTGTCTGTGGAACTAACTTGGGCTGGAGGGTGAAGCCTGTGGCGTTTCCTCCCAGCTGCTGCTGTGCATGTGCAGGGTCAGGTGGCCAGAGAGAGGGTTTCTCAGGCCCCCAGACAGCTCTGCACTGGTGCCCGGTCAGTGTTCAGTGATGAAGAGCAGATCCTGCTCAAGTAAGCGCTGTTCTGTGAAAGCTGGTTTTTCTCTTCTTGACCATACACAGAGCCTGAGGTCTTCCTAGGAAGATGACAGAACTAAAGTTCACAGTGTGGCCGGGTCTCTCTAGAAGCACAGCTGTTCCAATGACAGAATAAATGGTCTCTGTTTGCTTTAAATTTCAAGAGAATCAAGACCACAACGAGGGAGCACTGCACTCCCACTAGGATGGCTATAATTAAAAAGTTGGACAGAACAAGGCTTGGGGAGGATTGCAGAAATCAGAACCTTTGTCCATTGCTGGTTGAAATATAAATGGTGTGATATTTCTGAAGCAGAAACCTTTGGGCAGTTCCTCGGTGTTAGATGTAGAGAGAATCCGGGGCCCAGCATCTTGGGCTGTTCAGGTTGCTATAACCAACTGCCGTAAGTTGGGAGGCTTAAACAACAAACATTTATTTCTCATAGTTCTGGAGGCTGGGAGTCTAAATCAAGGCTCCGCAGATTCAGATTCTGGTGGGGAGGGGGTCCCATCTCCTGACCCATGCCCTCTCCTCCTGGGTCTCACGTGGCAGGAGGAGCACCGGAAATCTCTCTGAGGTGCCCACCAGCAGGGCACAGATCCTGTTAATTCTGCTAATGAGGCCTCCACCTTCGTGACACCTCCAAGGCCTCACTCCTAATTCATCACACTGAAGCTCAGAGTATTGAATGTGGCGGGAGTAGCAGGAGCACGTGCCTTCAGTTCATAACAGCACCCACTCCTAGAGATCTGAACACCCACCTCTCTACCAGAACTTCGGTGTAATTGCTTGTAGCACTCAACATTCATCATAGCCAAAAAGTGGGCACAACCCAAACACCCGTAACCAATGAACGGAGACACAGCATGTGGTGTGTGTGTACTATGGAATAGTATTTGGCCATGAGAAGGACTGAACTGCTGATACATCTTCTAACACAGAAAATAGCTATGAAAATAGCTAGAGTCAGAGGTTGCCTGTTGTATGACTCCATTTGCATGAAAAGTCCGGAATAGGCAAATCTGTCAAGACAGATAGTGGGTCAGTGATTGACAGGAGCTGGGGTGGGGGTGGGGATAGGCACGACTAGCATTTCTTTTGGGGATGTTGAAGTTTTTCTGGAATTAGATAGTGGTGATGGTTGTGTGACCGTGTAAATACACTAAAACTTACCGAATTGTTTTAAGAAGGTGAGTTTTTGGTATATGAATTATATCTCAATGAAAAGAAAATTCATTGGAGCAAGCCCTGTGCAGTGGTGAGGTCTTGGAGACCACGTGCTTAGAGACCACGTGCTTAGAGGCAGCGGCTGGGAGTCAGTCCCTAATCAGCAGCATTTATGTGACCAGGATCTGTGAAGAAGGCCTGGGGCGGCTGGGACAAGGGTGAAAGGAAGCTGAGAGTTTATTAAATAGAATGGAACAGAAGTGGGTCTAAATTAAGTTGGGATGAATAACAGCTCAGTGTAGTACAGGACGAGCTCTGAACTCACAGTGAGAAGCTGTGACTTTGTCGGGCACTGCCTTGCGGTGCTGGGCTCCTACCTCCAGCCTCAGTTTCCTCGTCAGCAGGTGGGAGGGTTGTTATCACCAGACTTGCTTATCTTACAGAGGTGATGAGGAGTGAACAAAACAGTACACGTGAAAGCCTTTTAGAGACTAAGGTGTTATATCCGTACAGCATAAGACACTTCTCTTTCTCCACAATTTAGTCTTCCTAAAAATGTATTGAGTAGAAGCTAATTCTTGATTTGTTTATATTTCCTGCTCAGATTCTAGTAGTATTAAAAACGTTCTGACTAAATATCATACTTTTAGAATCATGTTGTAGGTTGGTGTTTCAGATGGCTGAGACAGGTGATGGGGGCAGGTGGGGGCCGGGGGATATGGTCTATGAGGAAACTTGTAGAATCTTGTAGCGGCAGGAAAGGTGGCACTGGGAGGTTCGGGATGGTTCTTAGCAGATGGGTCAAGGAAAGGAGTCTTGGAGCCCTCGGTGGCCTTTCATGCTTTTATTAGTAGAAGCGGCCAGGTACGGGGACCGGGGAGCCGGGGGGCCAGGAGGCTGGCAGGCCTCCCAGCCCCCAGCACATCTCACTCTCTCCGCTGCTTCTTCTCTCTCTCTCTCTCTCTCTGCTCTCGCTTTCACTGCTGCTCTTTGGAGTGTACTTTCGGTCCTCATAACGCCACCCACTTAAGCCCCATTTAAGCCTGTGTCCAACTCAGGTGCACCCACTTGCGCATGCCCACCCTGGGATGCTCACAGCACCGCAGGTGTCCACCATCACAGTGGTGGGAGGGTGGAAAGACCTGATTTCTCTAACCCTACAAATCTTTATGCCAGTGCAGAAGTTTGGAGCTTATCTTACTGATCCTAGGGAATCATGGCTGACTTTTGAGCAGGAAAGGGCCATGACATGAAGGGTCTCGTGTGAGGAGCTCTGACACAGGATAATTTGCAGAGTGATTCTGGAGCAGGAGAGACTGACGAGCCCCAGCGGCTAGCTGGAAGGGCAGATGTCATCTGGGTGGGCCCTATAAGAATGGCCTCATTTCTCCAGAGGCTTCAGGATAGACCAGCCACCTTCTCACAAAAGCTCCCAAGCGGAAATAATGCCTTTGATCAGCAAAAAAAAGCACTCAGCAGTCTTTATTCTGTGTAAAGCAAAAATTTTAAAGAGGTGTCACTGTGACTAAAAAAACAGTTAGAAACGTAATATTTTTGAAACGCCTTTAGCACCTGATTGAGCATGGCACAGTAAACAAGGATCCATGCCGACGTGCCTGCTAGAGTACATGATTTAAGATTATGTCCTTGACTTATCTTCTTTTATATCAGAGTGGGTTCCACTGAGGTCCTGCCAGCTTCCCACCACCACTGTGTGGGACGCATGGGGCCTGGGGCAGGGAAAGAACTCGCCTGGCTTGTCAGCTCCTTTTGTTTGGGGTTTCATTGCTAGTTTTGTACATTTGTAAACAGAAAAAAGAGACTAACGGAAGGAGTTTGTGACTCCTTCAGGGCTGGGCTCTAGGACACAACTGCACGGGAGAACCTCACCCCCTTCCTCATAATCTGGGAAGCGGAGGTTTGGAAAATCTGGTCCCAGCTTTGGCTTGCACTTGACTGAGGTGATAGCAGACTGCTGTGGTCTGACTCTGCAGGAGCCCTAGCGTGGAGGAGGATCTGAAAGTTGCCTGGCCCAGGGGAGCTGGAGGCAGGTTGCTCTTGCTGTGCGGGGACTGGGTCGAGGGAGAGGGGGCTGCCTGAGCTGGGGAGGGCACGTTGGAAAAGGGTTGCATGAGAAATACAGGTCGTTCAGTTAAATCTGAATTGCAGATGAAGAATAAATGATTTTTTAGTGTAGGTATATCTCAAATCTTTTATACAGCACATGCTTATATTTATTTTTTAAATGTTTTTAATTGAAGTGCTATTGGTTTACATCACTTATTAATGTTCTGTTCTTATGCCTCTCCCTCCCTCTGCACCTCTGGATGTCTCCACTCTATGATCAGGGTTGGCTGGCCATTTGTTTGGTTTCTCTATATTCCATGTAGAAGTGACACCGTTTATCTTCCTTGTGGTTTACTTCACTTAGCATAATCCCTTCCAGTCCCATCCCTGTTGCTGTCTCTAGCGGCAAGATGGGAGCAGCACTGGAGCAAGGGTTCGTGATCAGACGGGTCAGGGAAGGAGAGTCTTGGAGCCCTCGGTGGCTTTTCATGCTTTATTTAGTAGAGGTGGCCAGGTACAGGGCAGGCAGGGGTGCCGGGGGGCCGGGAGGCTGACAGGCCTCCCAGCCCCCAGCACATCTCACCCTCTCGGCT
Organism: Galemys pyrenaicus; assembly: GCA_019455555.1. Lineage (NCBI taxonomy): Eukaryota > Metazoa > Chordata > Mammalia > Eulipotyphla > Talpidae > Galemys > Galemys pyrenaicus. Next base: position 630,967 of record JAGFMF010012012.1, on the reverse strand, counting down.
GCTTCTTCTCTCTCTGCTGCTGCTGTCGGTTCTCTCGGTCCGTCCTCACAGTCCTGGCTGTTGGTCCTCGCAGTTCTCACAGTTCTGGCGTCCTCCTGACGCCGCCCATTTATGCCCGTGTCCAACACAGGTGCGCCCACTTGCGCATGCCCACCCTGGAATGCTCGCAGCACCGCAGGTGTCCATCATCAGTGGTGGGAGGGTGGAAATACCTGATCAACCTTTACCCTACACTGTCAATGGCGTAAGTTTATCTTCTCTGATCACTGCGTAGTAGTCCATTAGGTGTATATACATCTTGTGATTACCCCTCTGTTTTTGAGCATTTAGTATTTCCCTAGCTTGGTTATTGTAAATTGGGCTGCAGTAAGCATAGGAGTGCAGGTGTCCTCTCAAATTAGTGGTTTGATTAATTGGGTAGAATCCTAGGAGTGGGATTGCATGACAGATCCACTTTTAATCTTTTGAGAAACCTCCATACTGCTTTCCAGGGGGCTAACCAGTCTACATTCACATCAGCGGTGTAAGAGGGTTCCTGTCATGCTTATATATATATTTTTAAATTATTTGTTGTTTATCTGAAATTCAAACTGAATGAACGTCCAGTCTGTCCACCCCACCCCAACCCCAAATCACTAAATCTGGCTTCCTGGGAGTACTGCTTCCCCACCAAACACACCCATGACCAACACTGAAAGGGGAACCAGCACTGGCTTTGGGGAACAGCAACCACACACCTAGCCCATTGCAGAGTCCTCCCCAGCTTACCTCCTGCTATTCCAAGCCCATTCGGTCCCAGCATCTCCTTGCCTCATAACCCATCAGGACTGGCGAGTAACATGCCTGCTGCAGTGGGCCTGAGGTTGGCTGCTAGGATTTCTTTGGCCTTCATCAGAGCCACTGCCCTACCCCAAGCCCTGGAACTTCCGTCCTGGCCAAATCAAACCTGCAGCAGGAGCCCTCAGATTGGGTTTCTGAAGCGCTGGGGTTTTAGAAATGCCGTTGGAGTTATGAATATTCATGGGCCTCTCCCCTGGGTTTCCACTCAGAGACTAGAATTCCAAACATTTCCCTGTCGCAGGGCTTCTCCTGGCGTGGTCCTGGGACCACCTGGACCGAACCCTTGGCAGGGCCTGTTTTAAAGGCAGATACCGAGGCTGCTCGCAGGGCTGAGACTCCCTGGATGGCGGGTGTTCCGTTCCTCCCGTGTGCAGCAGTCATTCCTGCACACGTGTGCACGCACGGGCACACTCCGTGTGGTTAGATGAGTCCCGTGAGGTTGGTACTGGGAAAGCCAATAAGCCCTTAATGAGGCCGCGTTCGCCTGCTGTTGTGAATGATGCCTGTTATTATTTGCTAATTAAGTCTTCTCCATAGGAACAGGGTGACACTGTTACCGGCTCTGCCTCTGTGGGGACATAGGAAGAGCGCTCCATAATTGCTCATTGTCGCTAGAAGAGAGCCAGTTGGCATTTCGACCCTTACGCTCAAGGAGTGAGATCATTTTCAAGCTAAAAAATTCTTACCAGAAGTTTTGTAAACTGTAAGCAGAAGTCCATCAGATTTGACCCATGGTTCTCTATTTTAACATTAACTTCTGCACAGGGGCCTTAGCATCCATTTCCATCTGGTGCTCCCAGCCCTGCTTTGGGGGAGACAGGGGTGGAGGCAGGTGGGGGGTGCAAGGGAGTGTTGTTGACGGGTTGACTTTTTCACTCTCAGGTCCAGTTTTCTGAAATCACCCTTGCCTTGCCGCAGACCCCTCCTTGAGGCCAAGCCAGCGCCATGGCTTCCTCACCTGGTTCTGTTGGATGGAGTGGATGGGAGGGGAGAACACTGAGGCGCTAAACTTAGCAAAGCCATTTGGACCCCTATTGGGTTACAGAAATTTATTTCACCTGGATTTGCACCGTCTGCTGCTCTTGGCCTCCTGGCTGCAGGAGGAGTCAGATTACAGCCAGAGAGGCCGGTGGGATTAGTGCCCCATGCTGCAGCGGCCGCTGATAATTACCTCGGGAGCCATGTCTCAAAATAGACTCGGGCCCTCTTTCTGCCCTTTCCCCCCGCACTGTCTGTTCATCACAGCCTCTCTCCTAGTCCCTCCTGGATCTTATTCCTGTTTTGTTTTAATTAGGTATAAATTTCATACAGCAAAACTCACCCTTTGCACAGTTCTATGGATTTGACAAATTCATGCAGATGTGTAACCACCAGCAAGGTCAAGAAAGGGAATAGCCCTGTCCCCCAAAATATTTCCTGCTGCAGTCCGTTTATAGCTATTCACTACCATTTTCCCTTGGAACGCTCTAATCTCTTTTTAGTTTCTATAGGTTTGTTTTCCAGAATACTGTGTAAATGGGATCATATCGTCCATAGCCGCAATGAATTTTGATTCAGCAGGATGTATTTGAGATTTGCCCATGTTGTGTGTGTTATCACGAATTTACTCCTTTTTGTAGGCGAGGAATGTTGTATGAATAGTCATGCACAGGTTTTATAGCAACATAACTTTCCATTTCATTTGGGTGAAATCTCAGAGTGAGGTTCTGGGTCATACAGCAAGTGTATGTTGAACTTTATGAGAAATTGCCAAACAGTTTTCAAAGTGGCTGTACGATGTTTTATTCCTACCTGCAAGGTGTGAGTGTTTTGGTTGCTCCACTTGCTAACCAGCACCAGTACTGGCCATTCTTTATTAGCCAGCCTAATGGTGGCCAATCAAATATTTCATTGTTTTTTTTTTAATTTGCACTTCCTTTATGATCATGTTGAGCATCTTTCTATATGCTAATATGTTATCCTTCTTTTTTGATGAATTGACTACACAAATATTTTGCATTTTAAAAGAGTGAACTGTTTGTTATTGTTGAGGTTCAAGATTTCTTTATATATTCTGGGTACAAGTCTTTTTTTTCTTCAGATAGATGATTTACAAATAATTTCTTCCATTTTGTGGCTTGTGTTTTCAATTTCTTTTTCTTTTTTAAATCATGTTTTCACTGCTGTTTTTAAGAAATCTTTGTCTAACCCAAGGTCCCATGTTTTCTTTTGGAAATTTTATAGGATTAAGGTTTTGCATTTAGACCTATAAAACCCTTTAAATTATGTTTTAGATATTTGTGGGTTTCTTTTTTATTTACGGATATCCAGTTGTTCTAGCACCATTTGTTAAAAAGATTATCCTCTCTCAATTTAGTAGCTTTATATAAATGTGAAAATGTGATTTATGACTCGCAGGTATTTTCTCCCATTCTGTGGGTTGTCTTTTCAGTTTCTTGATGGTGCCTTTTGAAGCAGAAAAAGTTTTAAATTTTGACAAGATGCAATTTAATTTTTTCATTTTGCCACGTGCCCTTTTATAACATCTAAGAAATCGTTTCCTAGTCCAAGGCCCTGAAGATTTTTCTCCTGTATTTTCTTCTAAGAGTTCTGACTATTGAATCTAAAGTTCAACAGTTTAGATCCCTAACCCATGTTGAGTTAGTTTTTGTATGTGATAGAAAGATAAGAAGCCCAGCTTTATTTGTTTGCTTGTGTATATCAAGTTACCCTAACATAATTTGTTGAAAAGCCTATTTTTCTCCCTATTGAATTGTCTTGGTACGCCTGTTAAAAATCAGCTAGCCATAAATGTCAGGGTTCTTTTCTGGACTCTCGATTCTGTTTCATTAGTCTTCACTTCTTATGCCAGAATTACACTGTTTTAATTATTAGCTTATAGTAAGTCCTGAGGTTGAGTAGTGTGAATCTTCCAAACTGGTTCACTTTTTCAGTTATTTTGGAAATTTTAGTTGTTTTTCTAAATACATTTTTGTCAATTTCCACAAAAATTTATTGTGATTATGTTACATATAAATGTTAAGTTGGAAAGAATTGGAATCTGAACAAGTTTGAGTTTTCCAACACATGAGTGTGGTATTTCTCTCCATTAGTTTGGATGTTTTAAAATTTCTTTCATATCAGTGTTTTATAGTTTTCAGTGAACAGGTCTCACACACATTTTGTTGGATTTACATGTAAGTATTCCATATCTTTTGTTAACATTTAAATGATAGTTAAAAAATTTCACTTCTGATTTTCCATTACTTGTATATAAATCACTGCTTTTTGTGTATTGCTTTTGTATCCTTCTGTTTCTAAATTTGCTTATTCTAGTGGCTTTGAGATTATGTAGATAATCATGTCATGTGCAAATAGAGTGTTTAATGTCTTCCTTTCCAATCTGTATACTTTTTTTACATACATTTTTTATTATTAAAATATTTTAAAATTTACATATACTTGCCATTAATTGTAATCCCCATGTATTCCCCATCACCATCTCACCAGTGCACCATCACCTCAGTCCCTCCTGCTCCCATCTTCCCTCAACCCTTCCTCTCCCCTCCCCACCAGGTGTCCCCAGTCTGTCCTTGTCTCCTCATTTTTGGTCATACTTTTTATTTTTTTATCTTGTCTAACTGCATGGTCTAGGATCTCTAGTATGATTTTGGATATGAGTGATGAGAGGAGACAGCCTTGCTTTGCTTCTGGTCTTAGGGAAAAACATTCAGTCTTTCACCATTAAGTATGATGTTAACTGTAGGGTCTTTTGTATATGCCATTAATCAGATTGAGGGCTTTCCCTTCTACTCCTGATTTATTGAGTTATTATTTTTTTTAAAGATTTATTTATGCATACAAGAGCTGGGGTACAGGCCAGAGTCCAGGGCAGTGAGAGGATTCACCAGAGACAAACTGGGGAGCAGAACAGGCAGATCTACTGAAACACACTGCTGAGGGGAGCAGCGGGCCAGGCAGGAGAAGTCTGCTGCGCCATGTGGGTCCCCTCCCTGGCCGGCAGCAGGGATCGAACTTGTGCTGCAGTGGCTGTGGTTTGCTTCATAGTGCGTTGCTTAACCCACTGCGCCACCAGGGAGGCCTCATTGGGTTATTATTTATTATTTTAAAATTATTATTAAGATGTAGTTGACAGTCAGGCTCAGTGCCAATAATTCCAGTTGCTTGGGAACCTGAGGCAGGAGATCGCTTGAGTTCAGGAGTTCCGAGCTGTAGTGCACTATGCCCATGGGATGCCCACGTTAAGTTCTACATGAAGTGTGGTAACCTCCCAGAGGCGAGTACCATCAACCAGCTTGTCTGTAAAGGGGTGAAATGGTGAAGGTAGGACCTCGAGCTTGACAAAGCTCCCATCTATCTGCAGTGGGATTGCACCTGTGATTAGCCATTGGACTTCAGCTTGAGCAACATAGGGATGAGCCTATGTTCTTAAAAAACAAAAACAACAAAAAGATGTAGATGTCTTATACTGGTTTCAAGTGCATAAGTTAATGATTTGCTATTGGTATATATTGTGAAATGCTTGCCACACTAAGTCTAGTGAACACACATAACCACATTGGCAAAATCTGATGGAATACTGCTTATGGCTTGCTGGGATGAAGTTTGGAAATAGTGCCTTCCCCTCTCCTTTCAAACATATCTCCCCTAAAACATAACTAGAACTCTCTGTAATCTAATGCTTTAGCCTTACCCCCTCTTTCAGTGTTCCCCGGTGAGATTCCAGGCCTGAGAACCTTGCTTAATGTCACTTCATTGGTTAAGACTGCAGCCCTCAGGGCCTCTCTGGTGGCGCGAGGGATTAAGTCACAGCACTATGAAGCTATCACAGCCACTGCAGCACAAGTTCGATTCCCGGCCAGGGAGGGGACCCACATGGCACAGCAGAACTCTCCCGTCTCATCCACTGCTCCCCTCAGCAGTGCGTTTCAGTCGATCTGCCTGTTCTGTTCCCCACTCTATCGCTGGGGAATCCTCTCACCCTCTGCACCTCTGGCCTGTATCTCAGTTCTTGTATGCATAAATAAATAAATAAATAAATAATAATTAAATAAATGTGTGTATAATTAAATAAATAAATCTTTAAAAAAAAAGACTACAAGCCTCCGTCTGTGTCTTCTTGGAGTTTCTCTGTGGTTGGGGACCTTTCCTTCTGAGACACACTGCTTTGTGCAGCCCCTAGCTTCATGCAGGTCTTTGTTTCCTTATAGTAGGCTTCTATGGCAACCTCCTGACCTATCTCCCACTCTCTGCCTAACTCTGGCCCCTGATGAATCTTCTGGAAACCATAGGCTCATCCTGCTATTATTTAGTTCAACAGGACAACTCCTGCTGGATAAAGGTTATACCAGGTCTTCTCAGCCTGACTTCTTGATATGGCTCTAATCTGCCTTTTCAGCTGTCTTCCCTCTGAGAACTGCTACTCAGCAGCAGAGAGCCGGGCATTTACTCAAAGGTACTGGTACCTTGCAGGCGTGAGCTTCCTGGGCCTTCTCCCTGGGAAGGGATGCCCTCTCCCAGGCTGCTGGCCTGGCCAGGCGCTGGGACCCCAGGCCCACACACTGAGCCTAGGGCTTCTCACTCCTCTCCCGCTCGCTGGGCAGGACTTGGTGTGCTGCCTCCTGCCAGCTCTTTGTCAGTCTTGACTGCTTATCTCCTCAACCACATGGCAAGTTTCTGTAGACCTGAGGTCCTTTTCCTATGTGATAAATAGGCTGGGCTTTTCTCTGCTGTGTGTTGACATAAAATGACAACAGTAGGACTCTGTAGTGGTTGGGGTGGAGCAGGGATTGTGGGCGTTGTGAGCTGTCCTCAAGAGTTGGTGGAGCTGGTAATCTGAGCTTGCCCCTTTCCTGAAAAGACACCCAGGAGGCTTCTGGGTGGTATCCAGGAGGTGGCTGAAGGGAGCTCAGTGCATTATTCAACTGTGGAGCGCCAGACTTTGGGATGGGAGAGAGAAAGTTTCCTTCTGTTCATGGCAGGGACAGACCCGGTACAGGATGTCTCCAGGGGAAGATGGTACCGTGTCCAGCAGGAGAGCGCTTGGCGTCCAAACTAGACCGAGACCTTGGTGCAGGTTGGGACCAGCTTAGAGCCAGGGTGCAGGAAACCTTGAGGTAGGACATAGTCAAGGGCGGGACTTGGCGCTTCCTGGAAGAGGCCCCTGGAAGAAGAGGGTGGGAGCCATCTGGAGGTCACCGCCAGGCGGCTGACATACCAGAGGAAGGTTCTCGGGATCCAGTCGGCAGTGCCTTCCTCACCCCAGACTAGGGACCAATGCAGGCCTCCCAGGGGCCTGATGAGCCACAGAGGAAAGTGTGGGGCCTGACCTAGGCTCCCCTTCTGCGGTTGACACTAAGAATTGTGTTTTGGGGGGAGAGGCTGCGACCTGGAACCTGAGCGTCTTTGCCTGGCTTCTGTCCTGTCGAACGGGGCAAGAGCTGAGCCAGGATCAGTTTACCCAGAGCGTTCTGGAGCTGCCAGGAGAGGTTTAGACTAAATAGCACTTACACCAAGATCTTGAAGTATTCTGTGTAAACTTGTTTTTGTGAGTTGTGTTGTGTTTGGATTTTCCTTAGCTTTTCAGTACCTGTTCTTTTCCAAAAGAATTCGGCCTGTGTCTGCTATCTGAAGGGACAGTGGTCTTTTTCCACACAGTCATGTCAGTGCACATGAGAAGGGCATCAGCGAGGAGCAGGGCCTGATGCTCAGCCTTCCAGCAGGTGCGGGGGTCTGTCAGGGGCCTTGGTGCTGATGCAGGGAAAGTGGCAGCCAAGGCAGAGAGGAGCCGAGACCCACTGCGGAGGCTGTTCCCCTGCTGCCCCAGGGCCTTTCCTTCTCTCCTTCCGCAGACACCCTGTCACAGTGCCGGGGGTCTCTTGGGTAACCAGCAAGTGCCGTGGGCCCTTGAACAACGTGCGTTGGGGCGCCAGCCCTGAGGCATCGAAAATCCACACTCACCTTTGACTCTCCCAAAACTTGACTACAGTTTTCCCTCGGTATCCTGATGGGGCCTGATTTCAAGATAGCAACCCCCTCCCCACCTGAGACCAAAAGTCCACAGGTGCTCAAGTCCCTTCATCCAGTCACACTGGATGACTAAGCGTGATTTGGTGTCCTCGGGGCCAAACCCTGCCAGAGGTCACTCACGCTTGGGGCTTTAAGGACAAGGACGTCAGGGAGCCTGACAGATCACACAGGCTACTCCCAAGGATGTCTGCCGCTGGCTTCTGTTTGCCGGCGGCAGCGAGTGTGTATTTGCCAAGATGGGGGCCAGAGGGCTCTGTGCTTTGGGGCCGGGAGGGGTCGGGGTTGAAGCTCCAGTGTCTGAGCTCCCTTTCCTATCTCTCTGCAGCTTGTCTCCAACGTCCTCATTTTCTCCTGCACCAACATCGTGGGCGTCTGCACCCACTACCCAGCTGAGGTCTCCCAGAGACAGGCCTTTCAGGAGACCCGTGAGTGCATCCAGGCCCGGCTCCACTCTCAGCGGGAAAACCAGCAACAGGTGAGTGAGGCCCTCCCTCTCCCTGCGCCTGGGAGGAAGCCGAGCCCCAAGACTGATTGTGTCAGCCCAGCTCCCGCCAGGGCATGGCCCTCTCCTTGCAGCTTCCCCTGGGGTGTGTCTCCCCTGGAGGGAACCCAGATTTCTGGCTCTGTGGGAGCGCTCTAGGAGAAGCTCTAGAGAGAGAGCTCCACCCCGTCCTTGACTGTTGCCTCCTCAATCTCTCCCTGTGGTATACAAGCAAGACAAGCAGTTCAGGCCTTACTGGCAGGAAGGAGTCCCCACCCTGCCCAAGGCTGAGGAGCTGGAGAGGTGAGAGCATCAGAAGTCCCACCTGGGATTCAGGATTCCCCCCACTCACCAACAGAGGAGGAGGGAGAAGGAGCGGAGGCTCCAGCTGTCAGCCTCCACGTTGTGGGTGTGTGAAGTTCAGTTGCTTCAGAGTTAAGAAGATGTCCTGTCGCACCCTAACCCTCACTCCAGAAGATTCCTGGAAAGGGAAGCCATTTGGGGGTCACATTGCCAAGAAGACTGGAGCCCTAGTGGGGACCTCCCCTGGGTGTTTCTCCTGGGTAGGAGCAGGGCCAGGACTGAGGGCTGCACCAGGGCTTCCTGTCTGCTTGAAATCCTGGGGGCATCCTATTTGGGGTCTCCTGAGTCTCTTTTCCCATGTGAACCAGATAGAAGTCCAGGAATTCCGGGGGGAAGGAGCTGCGTAGCTCTTAGACGGGAGGCCCCAAGAAGGGTGTGAGATCCCAGGGGAGAGCATGGCTGGGCAGCAGGCTGAGGGGGCTCCCGCTGGACTCATTCTAGGCATGGCTGTTAGGGATGCGGCTACTCCAAACCAGAGGATCCTCCTCTCTGCTTGTGTTGTGTCTCCCCAGACCCTAGGCCAATAGGAGTGGCGCACACCGCTCCACACCTCAGGCCCGTACCAGGGGTGAATGTGGGGCCAGGCGAGAGGAAGGCCTAGACAGCAGTGCTTGCCTGCGCCCTCCTGGCTAGCATGGAGTGCGTGGCTGTGGCTGCTTCAGCTGACTGCGTTTCTACCAGAATGTGAGGGTCTCTATGACTCTGTCTGTGTTCATCCAAGGGAGTTACAGTGGCACAGGCTGGAGACATCCAGAGAGCCTGGGGTCAGCTCTGCAGCATCTGGTCCCTGAGTCACCTCCTGTCCCTGCCTGCCTGCAGCCTCTCTCTGTGATGGCTGTGTCCTGCCAGGTCTGCAGCTCATCCTGCCCCATCCGAAGCCTGGCTGTCCCCATGCACTTTTTTTTAAATTTTAATATCATTTATTTAATGTTGATTTTAAACAATGCAATTTTTTTTACATTTTATTATTTTTTTCTTTGTTTATACATATTTGACATCAGTTGTGGTTCCCGTGGATTTCCCACCACCATTTTACCAGTGCACCGTCACCTCAGTCCCTTGTGATCTTTCTGCCCTCAACCCATTCCCTCCCTCTTCCCCACAATGTGTCCCCGATTTGTCCTTGTCTTTTTATTGTGTTTTTATTATTATTTTTATTGTTATTATGCTTTTCCTTGGTCACTTATTTGGTTCCCTTATATTCCTCCTAGGGGTGAAACTATCGGTATTTTTCTTTTGCCTTCTGACTTATTTCACTAAGCATAATCCCTTCCAGCTCTATCTGTGTTTCTACAAATGACTCTAGTTATCATTTTTGACTGCTGTATAGTATTCCATCATGTGTATATACCACATCTTCTTGATCCAATCATCTGTTTTTGGGCATTCAGGTTGTTTCCAGGTCTCACCTATTGTTAATAGTACTGCAATAAACATAGGGGTGCAGGTATTCTTTTGAATCAGTATTTCTGTGTCTTTTGGGTATATTCCTAGGGGTAGGATTGCTGGGAGTTCCATTCTTAGTAGGTTGAGGAACTGCCATACTGCTTTCCATAATGGTTGGGCCAGTGTGCATTCCCACCAGCAGTGTAGTAGAGTTCCTTTTTCTCTACATCCTCGCCAACATTTATTATTGCTAATTTTTTTGATATGTGCCATTCTAACTGGTGTGAGGTGGTATCTCATAGTGGTTTTGATTTGCATTTCTCTGATGACAAGGGATTCCCCATGCACTTTTCTTTGGCTTCTTGTCCAGCTTCTTAAATGAAAGGGTGTCCCTGGAGTCCCCCACCATTTTATCTGGACACGCGTACCACGCCTCTGCCCCTCTAAGCCCCTCCAGCCTCTAAAGCCCTCTCTTCCAGGCCCAGCACCCTCTCCTGATGCCAGGTACTGGGTACTTCCTGCCGCTTCTATGTTAGGGAGTGTCCCCTATCCCTTCTAGGACTTGTCCCTGTTCCGGTAAAATGACCATTGCGTGGCTCATCAACTTACTTGCCTTCACAATGGCCAGGCTGGACGTTCTACCAAATCCACAGGGACCTGGGGGAGAAAATATTTGCTATACCATGTTCTGGGCCAAAACACTGCGGAGGGGAGGCCGCTTCCTGGGGCCAGGCCCTCCTCACCCAGCCAGCCCACCAGCTCTCTGGTCTCCCATTCCCTGACAGAAAAGACTGTGCCTACATCCCTGGGGATGCTCCCAGGCCCCACGCTGAGGGAACTCAGAATTGTCCCCCAGCCCCCTGCCCATCCCGGCTGGCTGTCACCGCAGAAGTAGATTCTTCTGTGAATCTAGGCAGTTTGAATCCCCTTCCTTCCAGTTCTCCTCTGTCTTCACAGACTTGTCCTTTCATCTGTGTTTTCCTCACCAGTAACTGTTCACTGAGATGCCAGTAAGTCTCAGCTGGCTTCAGAGACTGACGCTTGGGGAGACCGGCAGACCCAGGGAGGCACCGTCCCTCTCCAGTGTCCCCCGTTTAAGGCTGTCCCGTGAGGCTCCCATCCTTGGGGGCCTGCTGCACACTTACAGGGGGACAGACTGCAGAAATACTTGTCAGTCAGGGACCACAGTGCGGTGCGGCAGAGCCAGGCTCCTCCTCCTGAATGGGGTGAACTCGAGGATGGTTCGAGCGGCACATGAGGATGGCGATGCCGGCTAAGGGTCCGCTGGGCAAAGGCAAGAACAACTACCAGAAACTGGAGAAGGGTCCGCTGGGCAAAGGCAAGAACAACTACCAGAAACTGGAGAAGGGTCCGCTGGGCAAAGGCAAGAACAACTACCAGAAACTGGAGAAGCTTCCCTGGTTCACTCTGTTGGGAGCAGAGCAGAGGTTTCAGTTCAGAGGGTGCTAGGAGAGGGTGGGGAGCATGGAGGTGGAGAGAGGGCCCGGAAGTTGGTATCTGGGGGTGTGGGTCCCTGAAAGTTCCAGGAGGCCTGGCAGAGTCTTACACAGGGCAGCGATGAGGCCAGGGGTGCTTTAGAGAGGCCCCTCGCGGCCTGCCTAGTGGAGCACAGGTCAAAGGAGGCGCGCTCGGAGACAGGGAAGCTGACTCAGGCTGACCCAGTCAGCCAGGCCACACTTGAAGGCGGCCCAGACCTGCTACATGGTGAGGCTGGGTGGTGGAGAGGAGCTTCCCAGCCCAGGTGGTGGAGCAGGCCGTGCACAGGGAGAGGTGGCTGGGGTGAGGACACCGGGCTTCTGCAGAGGGTAAGGGGATGGGGGCTCCGGCCCAGAAGTCCGTACTGGACGCAACTGGTGGAACCCTGGAAGGCTCTGGAGGCTGTAGCAGGGTGACGTGGCGTGCACAGGTGTTACAGAGATTGGGGCTGCCAGTAGCAGCGGGCGCTGCAGAGAGCCGGACTGGCCAGGACAGCATGGCCAGACTCCTGCAGCCGGTGGGAGCTGCATACGGGCAGGCGGGAAGGACAGGGAGGGGCATAGAGCCGCAAGGACAAACCTGAGAGCTGTGTCCAGATGAGCAGGACCCAGTCAGTGCCGCACAGGGCCCTGGGGGTGGGGAGGACGGCCCAGGGGAGAGTTCTGAAGAGTGAAAGCAGTTTGTGTGGGCAAACTGATTCTGGTGATCAGAGAATGAGGGTGTCGTGGGCAGACAGGGAACTCGGACAGAGGGCCGAGCAGGACAGAAACGGGGCAGGTCAGTGTGGCTCAGGGCCTGGTGCCAGGGGCAGGACATCCAGGTGGACATCTGGAGGCTCAGGAGCCCTGATGCCAGGCAGGGGGTGGGAGGAGACGGGCATGAGGATGTGCTCATCGTGGGCCAGGAAGGGGAGAGAAGCCAGAGGCGCAGGAGTGTGAGACGATCGGAGCCACATGAGGGCGTGACCGGTGTCTGGTGCCAAGTGCAGGACGAGAGGTGGAGGTGGGAGGCGGCAGGCAGGGTGGAAGGCTGAGCCTGCAGCAGACGGCGAGTGCGCCCGGTCACGGGCTGGGTGGGTAGCGGGCTGCGAGGGTGCCGGTGGCATCCGCCCCATCCGCAGGCAGCCAGGTCTCTTGGTGCCGGCAGGCAGGCGCAGGAGGACACCCCGCCCAGCCCCCGTGATGTGGCCCTGGCCCCTCGCCCTGTTCTCCACCGTCTCCTCGTCCCTGGCCTCACTGCTGTTTCTCCAAGTCAGTGCGCTCTGCCTGGGCCACTGCCCCTCTGCGGAAATGAAGCTTCCTCCTCTATGCCTCATCCTGTCTCCACGAAGCCTTGTCTGACCGCTGCGGTTCTCCCCAGCCGTGGTCAGGTAGCCCTTGCTCGGAACTCCTGTAGTCCCCCAAGCCCCGGGAAACGGAGCTTTGTAAGGGGGAGCTTTGCCTTTTGCAGCCCGCTTGTAGCCCTGGGCACCTCCTGGAACACGGCAGGGGCTCGGTTTCACAGCCGAGCAGAAGAATCTCATGTAATGCCCTCAACACCCCCACCCCTGCTTGCTGGCGGGGAGCCTGGGTCCTGGTTCCGTAGTCGGAAGTCAGTCTCAGAGGACAGCCAGCATTCTGGCCGAGGTGCTCAGCTGCACAGGTGCACTGGCACTGCTGTCCCGTGCACACCAGAGAACAGGAGGTGTCCCAAGAAGGGGGAGCAGGTAGCCCTGGCAACAGACTTCAGTCCCTACCCCACACAGAGGTGGTCGCCACACAAGTATCAGGAGAGATGAGAAGGTTTCCTGTCCTGCAGGTGGGGGCCCAGGTGTGGATGAGCAAGGCCTGGGAGGACAGGAGACTGCGGGCAGGTGGAAGGAGCTGTGACAAAAGCATCTGCTTCCCTCCCCAGGAGCGGCTCCTGCTGTCTGTCCTTCCCCGTCATGTTGCCATGGAGATGAAAGCAGACATCAACGCCAAGCAGGAGGATATGATGTTCCATAAGATTTACATCCAGAAACATGACAACGTGAGGTAGGGGTGAGGCTGGGGGGCAAGGACAGGGAGGGAGGACTGAATCCTAACCTCCCCACACAGGGATCTTTCAGGGGGACTCGGACCAACGTGTGACCTGTTGGGTTTGGAATGTGTCATTTCTGGGGCACCCCAGCCCCACCCCTCTAGGCACGTGAAGTGAACTGTTATTGGGGGAGGAGGTGAAGCTATGGAGTAAGGCTCTAGGAGGAAGGAGGTGAGAGGAGAAGACTACACCACCAGCTGTTGGGGAGACTCCCAGCCTAGCCAGAGAGACAGAAAGCATAGCTTAGGATTCAAGTGTCACTGCCGTCATCTTCATCCTCCTCACCACCTAGCAGCTTCCTTGCTTTCCATGAAAGTCATCACCCACTTTACCACTGATCCCCCTGACAGTCCTGCCAGGCAGGAACCCTTATTAGCACCCCTCATTTAGAGATTGCATCAGAGTGGCCAAGACCCTTGCCCAAGGTCACTCAGCTGGAGTGCTCCGTGGTGGCCTGCCCCAAAACCCATGCTCGTTTTACTGTGTATCTGCTGCTCCCAAGACAGAAGCTGCTGACAGCAGGGACGTGTAAGCAGATGTAGATTAATAGAGTGCAAGATCTGCTTATGAGTTCCACAGGGACATGGAGCGAGAGATACAATGGCCTTCATCCAGCATGGCTTCCCGGAGGGCCGCTAAGCCTCCCATATGCCCAGAAAGGCGCTGGGGTGCTTTCCTTGGAGAGAGTTGCTTTCTCACCGGGCCAGCCTTCCTAAGACCAAGAGTCCTCTGAAGTTGGAGTGAAGAGAGCCCTTTGGAAGCTTGGGCTGAATTTTCAATAAAGGGATTAAATTGAACGATATAAATTATTGCAAACATGCACACACAGGTGCACACACACGCACTACTCCACTCATGCTCCCCAGGTGAGGCGGCAGGGCTGGGCTGGGCACTGTGCTTTTATGCAGAGCAAGCAGAACTGCCCAGTTCCCACGTTATGCCCTAGAGTCCAGGGAGCTAGCTTGTGCCTGTGTGCCCTCCATTCATCTCCCCAAAAAAGATCACAAGCCTTTGGGAGAAAATATACTTGCACCGTGTCCTCATTTTTTAGGGTGTATCGACCCCCCTGAAGCCCACCCACTCTCCGCCATCAGCCAGGCACAGTGCAGCCAGCAGGGAGAAGGCTGCCCTCGCCAAGTCTTTTCTTGAGAGGTCTCTGGAGGGGCTGCAGGCTCAGCGGGCAAAGCTCAGCAAGGAAAGCGGGGTTGGGCCTTGGCAGGCAGAGCTGACGTGCTGGCTTCCAGCTTCTCCTCTACGTGCCATGTGTGTCCCCACGTGGTAGGACGACTGCTAATTGTAAGCTCCTTGCAGAGAGCTCTTAACCCAAACACGGTTCTAAGTGCTCACATGCATTCTAATTCCCACGACTAAAAGAGGTTCATACTATTAATGCCTATACTTTATAAGTGAGGAAACTGAGGCACAGAGATGCACTCATCCGAGATCCCTTAACTGGTTCCGTGCAGAATTACCTCCAGGAAGCTTTACGATATTAGGGTTTTTATCTAGTCTAAGTAGGTAAAATTTTTATATGCCTGGAAGGAAAGGGTTTGAGGGAGGATTCTGTGGGGAGAAGCCTTGGGAACCCTCAGGTCAAAAGGAGACTCAGGGTAGGGAGGAAGGATGTGTGGAGGGTGTGTGTGTGTGTGTGTGTGTGTGTGTGTATCTGAGGAGCCACCAGGGCCTGTCCTTTCTCATGGCGCCCTTAGGACATGGAAGAAACAACCTCCCATGTCCTAACAAACCCCAGAGGCACAAGGTCCAGGAGGGAAGGAGAGCCCCACCAAGTGGCCCCAACACATGAGCCCCTGAGCGCCCCCTTCTGGGATCTTCTCTCAGTCCTGTCCTCGCCACCTCTTGGTCCTGGCATGCTCCAGGGAGAGCAGGGACAAAAGGTGCTTTCTGTGATTGCTCTTTCTTAGCACAGGAGAGCGTTCCGTAAATAAAATTTAAAAAAAAAAAAAAAAAACACAGAGGAAATGAGAAAATCCACTGCTCTGAAACAGCCCCTCATTTGGGTTCTGAGCCTGGCTCTGCATCTGACTTCCTCTCCTCTGCGCCCTGCGCCCTGCCTCTCCCCTACACCCTGCCTCTCCCCCTCCTGCCCTCCTGCAGACAGGCCAGCTCACTCCCCATCCGCTGTGCTGGCTCTCCGGCTCCCGGCCCTCCAGCAAGAGGGTTTGGTCAGACTCAGGCCTCTTCCACCATGGGAGTGTCCACCCTCGCAGGCGTGGCTCACCCTCACCCCAAATCCAGTATCCAGATCACAGAGTAGAGTGGCCCCAAGATCCACGTGGCAGGAATTGGAGTGCAGCCCCGAGGGCGGGTGGGGGAGAGGCTCTGCTCCAGGATGCATGTGCTCAGGATCAGTGAGAACAATCAGGAAAGAGATGAAAGGCGAGAAGGACCGGCGTGCCATGGGGACACACAGTTCGGACCCTGAGATTGGCAGGGCTGGCAGTGTAGTTCGGGCCGCAGCGAGCGGTCACAGGCACATGCGCTGCTGGGCCCTTGCCTGTTCCGTTCGCCCGGGTGCAGCTCTTCATGCACGCACATTGCTTGCTCTGGGCTCTGTTTTTGGGTTGAGCCTTTGGCTTGGGTTGGGGGTTGAGTAGTAGGTGGAGGGGTGACTTCATAGTGTAGCTACGCACTTTGGGGCGTAGTGATTTGGGGCCTGTGGCGCAGTGATTAGGCCTGGGGCCCGGGGTTCAGCAGCCCTGCATGTTGGCCCAGCGCCGCTGTTTCCTGGCTGTGTGTCCAGGGCACGTTGCAGGCACCGAGCTGCTCGAACCTCAGTTTCCTCATCTGTATAATAGAACAGGAGGAGCACGTACTCAACAGGGTGATAAAGGGTGAATGAGATAATGGGAGGAAAGCGCTTAGCACCGTCTCTGGCACATAGCAAGTGTTCAGTAATTGGGAGCAGCTATTATTGTTGTTACTGTTATTATTATGATCATCATCACACTGCCAGCAGCAAAGAAAGGCCCGGGGATTCTCTGGCTGGAGAGTGGAAGGGCGATGAGTCACATTCGTCAATTCTCCTCGGAGCTGTAATATTTAGAGAGGGTGATGACATGCTGTTCTCTGGCCCCACTGAGAGCAAGACCACAAGAAAAAATAAATCAACTCTGCGTTGTGACAGAGAGGGCCTGAATCTAGAGATGGGGAGAGACGAATGGCGGGGGCCGAGATTAGCCCGAGAGGGAGGGTGACAGAGAGGCGCCACCTGACGGAGAGTCACCCCCTCTGACCAGAGGGTCACTCAGAGGCCCCCTTCTGCCCAAGGGCCAGAGTGGCACAGTGCACAGTCCCTGACTCCCAGGTGCTTCGGCGTGAGCCACCCCCGGCGATGGGGGACACGGACAGAGGCCACGAAGCCCCTGCAGTCCCCAGAGGCCTCTTCTGACGGATGTGCAGGGACAGCTGGAGATGTGTCAGCCCCTTGGGGAGACGTTTGCGCAGAAGTTTGGAGAGAAGTCAGAGAGCCCTTCGGTGCAGCCCTGCCTCCCCGCCCATACCTGCCCCTCCTGCACCAGCCCTGCGGTGGGGTCAGAGGTGGCTGGGCTGTTCCGCTCCTGGGACAAGGGCCTCAAGTATGCACCAGCAGACGGCTCTGGTCTGGGACTTCTGCTGTCTGTCTTGGGTGGCGGAAGATTGGGGGTGGAGGAAGGGGCCAGCCAGGGCAGTGCCACAGCAGGGAAGGCAGGACCCACGGGGTCACAGTGAGAGTCCCCTTTGCCGAGAAGTCACCAGGAGGGGGCAAGTTGAGTGTTTGTTGACCAGATGCCCCGCCCTGCCGCTTAGCGGCTGTGGGGACTTCAGTCACCGAATCTGAATCTGAGCCTCAGTTTCCTCATCTGTAATGAGAGCGGTGATGCCCACTCGCTCACCTTTCAGCGCTGTTTGACCTCTGCTCCGTGGGCGGGGCCGCTAGACTCAGCTAGAGGATGGGTGTTGATGTGAAATCAGAGGGGCTGTCAGTCTGAAGCGCACCTGTTCGGGAAGACGCACTGGGAATGCAGCCTGCGCAGGGATGGGGGTGTCGGGCGGGCTCTGTGCCCTGGCAGGGCGTCCGTGTCAGCAGCTTAGCTCGGTCCTTCTGTTGTGGCTGCGGCACGGACGCAGAGCCCGAGAGGGCCCCTGCGGCTCCTGGCAGCGTGCCGGGGGCGGGGGGGGGGGGCAGATGATGTAGCCTTGTCGAGTTTCTGGCTTAAGAGGCGGCTCAGACCACTGGTTCTGTGCTGGCTGCAAGCGAGAGTCACGGCCGGCCAGGAAACCCAACACCTGAGAGTTTCCAGGGGCAGAGAAGGCCCCACCAGCCAGACCAGAGGGGCCTGCAGGGCCTCGTTATCCACAGGGTCCCTACTGAGGAGGTCAGCCATGCCCCGGGCTGGTCTCCCCCCACCACCACTGGAGCCCGTGGGATTTAAAGGCTGTGGGTGGCGGGGGCCAGAGGCTCTGCCGTCCGTGGGAATGGGGAGCAGATCACTCCTCCAGGGACGCCTGTCCTCTGCTGAGGAGACACGGACCTCCGTCTGTGTGGTCCTGGGGGGCTCAGCGTTGGAGAATAGGTCTCCCCGGCTTGATCACAAGCTCATGCACCCCGTGGGATGGGAGGTGGGGAGCCTGGCAGAGGGTCTGCTGACCTAGGTGTGGAAATGAGGTAATGCCCCTTCCTGTTTGGGGTGTGTGTGCGTGTGTGCGTGTGTGTGTGCGTGTGTGTGTGTGTGTGTGTTAGGGTCTGGGGAGGACTGGCCTGAGCTCACACCTCCCTCTCCCTTCCTCTCTCCCCAGTCTCCCCTGAACTCCCCGCTTTTAAGGTTATCATCTCCTCTCCTGTCTCCTTCAAGGACTTGGCTGCCTTCCCCGGGTCGCTGTGGCGTCTGGCTCGGCTACAGTGTGGTTCTGAATTATAATGACCACCAGACAGTGTTGGCATGTCCAGATGCCCGTGGGCAGATTCTGCGCCCTGTGGGCAGAGAAGGAAAATATTTACCTCCACTCACGCCCCCAGGCCCCCCAGGAGTGGTCCGTAACCCCCCCCCCCAACGCCTGCCCGCCTCCAGGCTGATGTAGGAGAATTTGGAACCAACTCACAGCTATTACAGATATAAGTGGGCTTGTGTTATCTCGTTCACCCCACAAACATTTACTGAGCTGCTGCTCTGTGCCAGGCGTGATGAGAAGTGGATGGAACTGACACCCTTTTGGCCCTTGAGAAATACCCAGAGAGGCAGAGCTGAGCCTGTGCTGGGGTGCAGCGGCCTGACAATGCACCTGCCCTGTTAGGGGCACGGGGGAAGAGCACTGAGGTTGGGTACATATTTTTTAATTAATCAGCTAATGAATTATTTTAATTGTGGTAAAATACATGTAACAAAGAGTTTACCTGTTTACCATGCTTTAAGCGGCCTAAGTCTGTCCAGCACATATTATTGTGCAGACATCGCTATGGCCCATGTCCAGAAGTGTTTTCCATCTTGCAGAATGGAAACTCTATCTTTATTAAATACTAACTCCCCATTCCTTCTCAGGCCTGGTGTTCACCACTCCACTTCTGTCTGCATTTGAGTGCATTAAGTCCCTCGGAGAAGTGGAGTCAGACAGTACTTGTCTTGTGCCTCACTTCTTTCACTTAGCATGAGACCCTCAAGGTTCATCCATGTTGTAGCATGAGTTGAATTTCCTTTTTGAGGGATGAATAATATTCCGTTACATGTGTCAATCACATTTTGTTTATATGTTGATGATGCTTTGGGGTGCTTCTGCTTTTTTTGGCTATTGTAAGCGACGCTGCTGGGAACGTGGGTGGACACATAGCTCTTTGGGTCCCTGCTTTTGATTTTTTAGGATAATCCCAGAAGTGGAGTTGCTGGTTCATATGGTGATTCTATGTTTGTTTGTTTGTTTTCAAATGAGTGTCTTATGGGCCGGTGTTTTTTTTTCTTTTTAATTGAAACATTAATTTTCCCCTTTTCTCAAATTTCTTATTTCTTAAATTGAGGTAATATTGGTTTCCGACATCGTGTATGATGTAGAGGTAAAGGGTCACCCCCTTTGTGTGTATGTTACACACCACTCCCACCGCAGGCAGAGGCAGTCTCCACCGTAGTCTCTCGTGCCCCCTCCCCACTTGGGTGAGGCTGTCTCATCTTTTAAGGAACTCTATGCTTTTTTCATCGTGGTTCATCACTTCACCTTTGCACAGCAATGCACAGTGGCGGGTGGTGGGGGGGGACAGGGAGGGGGAAATGAGGTGAAGACTGCTTGACCTTGTCGGGAGATGTTTTTGAAACAACTGATTTCAGTTGTGATTTGTAATTCTGATTCTAGTAAGACTGCAGACATAAAGAGCACTGTTCTGGGTGGGGTAAGACATTATAAAGATGAAAGGATTATTGTTTTTTAAATTAAACATTTTTGTGATGCAAAGGGTGCATGTTCTTTGTAGAAAACTTGGAAAATAAAGAGAAGAAAACAAAATGCACCCATGTTCTCAATGCCCAGCGGTCGCTGCCTCTGCTCAGTCTCCGGCAGCTCCTTGGTCCCTTACGTCCTTCTCCTTCGGGAAGCAGTTCCCTGACTCTTCCAGGACTCTGCGGACAGCAGGCCTGGAGGAGCCGTGGTGGAATGTTGCCTGGTGGTGGGAGTAGGGTTAGGTGGGCAGAGCAAAGATGGAGGGATCTGGCATCCCATGGGCATGCGGCTGGCAGGTAGATTCCAGGGCCCAGACTCTTTGGACCCCTTCCATGGCCAAGCGGCAGGGTCCCTTCTCTTGGACTCTACTTCTGAAGGACGGTGTCCTCCATGCATGTGAAGGTGGAGAGGACGTGGCTGCCCCGGGGGTGGTCCTCCTTGTTGGTGTGTTCTGCAAACTCCCAGTGGCCTGTGCACTGGGAGGGGTTTGCCGCTCCCGCCTGTGGCCTCAGACAGTTCCGCTCCTCGCTCATTGGCCCTGTTCTAATCATTTTGCTGTCACTGCTTGGAGGGCCCACATTGTCCACAGTCCCTTCTCAGCCTGGTGCTAAGACCACGCCTGGGGTGCCGCTCGCCTAGGGCCTGTGCGTGGCACCTCCTGCTTCTTTCTCTCCCTGGGGCTCGGACCCTCCAGTTGTAGAGCTGGGCGACCCTCCAGTTGTAGAGCTGGGCGACCCTCCAGTTGTAGAGCTGGGCGCCAGTGGAGAGCACCCTCAGGGAACAGCCCTGGCGGCCAAGAAGAGACCGTTGGCCTGTGGCTGGTCCACCTCCTGCTCCCTGCCAGGGGCCTCCAGGTGCTCTGGCCTGCTAGGCCTGCTGCGCCAGTATCTTCAGCTGCCAACGTCTTAGCAGCCGTGCCCCTGCTACCCTTCCCGCCCCGCCCCCTGACCTGTTTCCCTGGGTCCCCTGCTCCTCCTGAGCTGACCTTGACAGACGGCTGGCCTCTTGGCATTCCTTGAGTTCGCTCTGTGTGGTGCTGAGGGAGCAGGAGCTAGGAAGAACAGACCCTTTGCATTGCCAGATCAAGAAACTCAGCTCCTGGGTATTTGAGATGTGTTGGAGGCACCTCTGTGCAGGAGCAGGGTCAGGGCTCGACACTTCAAGTCCCAGGGCCTGCTGGCGGTGAGACGGAGATTAAATGAGGAAAAGCATTTAACCAAAAATGCATGTGGTAAAGCGAGGAGGAGCTGTGATAGAGAGCTGAAGGGCCTATTGTGGTAATTGGGATGAAGTGCCTCCCGGCTCTCGCCTCTGGAGCACAATGTAGGCAGCCCTGAGTGATGGATGGCAGGCAATTAGGGAGGAGCGCAAGGCGGAGTGGGCCTGGCCCAGCTTCTGTGCGCTGGGAAGCCCTGGTCACATCGCCAAGATCAGCTCTCAAGTGGGAGCTAATGGAGGAATTAGCACCTGACTGTGTGTCTGGGCCCAGAGCTGGGTTGTAAAATGGCCCTCAGAATTACCAAGGAATGGATCAGAAAGTTTTGGCCCACAGAACAGACAGTCTTCCTTTGGGTAGACCTAAAACAGGACCCTCTAGAAGTGACCATCAGGATGCAGAATCCTCCCCAAGGTGGCAGAGAAGTGTGACTCTGTCCCTGACAGGAGGTGGGGGCCTATGGCAGTGGCAGAGTTGCCATGAACGTGTGGGAGAGGTTGCAGGGTTCAGCGTGGGGTCCTCAGAAGCCCTGTCCAAGCTCCTGCTCCAGTTAGAAGCCCTGCTCTGAGCCTCCTCCTCCCTGGCCGGCTGGTGGCTCTGTTGCGCCATCTGAGGGAGTCAGCACCCTGCTCCCCCCGAGTCCTCAGCAGCTGTTGAGAACCCAGAGAGGGGCTGGAGGGAGGGTCGAGTTTTTCAAGCTACCTGCCCCCCCCCCCCCCGTCCACGCTGCCTGGAACAGACCAGGAGTCAGCCCGTGGCCTGTTATCATGGCACTGTTCGTGCTTCCAGCACCACTGGAGCATCTGCTGGGCATCAGGCCCGAGGTTGCCCGAGCTCAGCTGATGGGCCTGGGCCCCAAGAAGCCCAGTGGGATGGAAAGAAGAGCTACTGGAGTTCCTGGTCCTGCCTCTTACTTGCTTTGAATATTCGCTTCCTTGCAACAAAATGCATCTCAGGCATTGCTGTGGGTAGAATCGTGTCCCCTTACAAGATACGTTGAAGTCCTAACTCCTGGTCCTCATGAAGGTGACCCTATTTGGAAAGGGTCTTTGTGGATGAATCGAGTTCAGATGAGGGCTTGTTGGAGTTGGGCGGGCCCCCAATCCCACGTAAGTGGTGTCCTTATAGGAAGAGGGAAGTGCCACATGAGGACACACCCAGGGCAGGCGTCCTCTGCAGACAGGGGTGTGTGGCTGCGAGCTGGAGAGTTGACAGCCGCTACCCGCACCTGCAGGGACAAGACCAGCATCTCAGAGGGGAGCCTGGTCCTGCCAGCACGTTGATTTTGGACTTCCTGCTTCCAGAACAGTGGGAGAATAAGTTTCTGTCCTTTTAAGTCACCTGCTTTGCTGTAGTTTGTTATAGCAGCCGCAAGACACTGATACAGACACCTGCTATGTGCTAGGTGTTGTGCTAGGTACATGTGGGGGCAAACAGATGGAGCAGAGGGCGAAGTAGATATTCGTTCATTCGTTCAATGTCAAGTAGTAGTGAGCATTTACTCTGTGTGCCAGATAGTGGGGGGGGGGTGGTGGAGCTGGGAATGTAGTGGTGCATAAAATAGTCAAAAACCCCTCCCTCAAGGAGTTTGCATCCTAGTGGGGAGAGACAGAAGAGCATAATAATAAATTACATATTGAATGGTAAAAAAGGCAATGGAGAAAAATGCAGTAGGGAAGGGAGATAAATGCATCAGAGGAACTGTGAAGTTAAACAGGAGGGTGGAAGCTCTTTGGCAAGGTGACATTTAAACTAGTACAGCGCTTCTCAGCCCTGACTGCACATTAGAGTCACCAGGGAAGCTTGAAACAGAACAAAGCAGAACAAAACAATCAATAGCAGAGCCCACCCCAGGCCAGTTGAGTCAGAAACTCTGGGCGTGGGGACGCTGGGACCCTCCTTATAAAATCTCTGGTAATCCTGACAGGCACCAGGTCTCAGCGCTGCCCATCTGGCTTAAGGAGAGCGACAGGGAAGGCGCTCTGCACAGCCCAGCCAGCCAGGTCACCTGAGGAGGCAGTGCCAAGGGCCTCTCAGGCCCCCTCCTGCCCGGAAGGGGCCTGACCTGGCTTAGTGGTTAGGGGAGCTCAGGCAGGTGCAGGCGCACCTGAGTCCTTGCCCACCCACGTGTCCTCATGTTTCTTGGGGTGGCACATTCACTCTCTCTCCCCGCCCCTCCTGGACTTGGTGCTATGGGCTGCCTGCACTCCCAGGCCTCACAATGCTCCACCCTCCTCCCCTCCTGGGTGGGCTACAGGAAAGAGGACTGGGGGTGTCTCCTGGTCAGCAGGGAGATGCCCCCGTTCCTGGTCTCCAGTGCTGGTGCTCTTGACACACCCACCCCCAGCAACCATCTGGTTGCCGGGACTCCTGCTGAGTCCGCTCTCCTCAGTCCAAGGGTGGCTGGGTCTTGCTCTCTCATGGGCCTTTCTCCGCCTGCTTCCCCAGCATCCTGTTTGCGGACATCGAGGGCTTCACCAGCCTGGCGTCCCAGTGCACGGCCCAGGAGCTGGTCATGACCCTCAACGAGCTCTTCGCCCGCTTTGACAAACTGGCTGCGGTAAGTCGCCCTGCTCTCTTCTCGGCACCCACGCGCCCCAGCCAGGCCCAAAGGCTGCCTGATCCATGGCCTGGTAGAGGGTGCGATGGTCAGCTCCCGGCTTGTGCTCTGCTGGGAGAGTCCTCTGGGGGTGGTAGGGACAGAGGGCCCCACAAGCTGTGGCTGGGCTGTGTGGACCCCTGTCACCCGCCCAGCTGGAGGTGCTTTCATAGTGTAAAGGGAAGGAGGGAGCAATAGACCTTCCATCCGTGGAAGGGGAGCTGAGGCCTGCAGGTAACACCGCCCAGACCCCTGAGGATTTCTGTTTGGTGGGGCCACTGGAGTGTCTTGGAGCCACTTTCCTGTAACAGACATTGGCAGGAATGATAAGAGAATGAGTTTAAACCCCACTGGCTGCACACGGCCATTGCCCTTCCCTAGAAGCTTCGGGAATGAGAACCCTTCAACATGGAGGCACATGGGAAGTGACACCCTGGCAGGGAGGTGCGTCCCTCGTTCGTACATCAGGTCCCGTTCCACTTCTGTCATGTGTCCCCACCTTTTTGGAGTGACTGTGCCTTTGTAGAGTGCCACTTCCTGCAGGGCCCCCGACACGCGGACGTGTCCCCCTTTGCTCTGACACAGGACGTCGGCTCAGACGGGCTGGTGCGGTGAGGACCTTAGGTGGCGGGTCCCAGGGCGCCGAGTCCCTAGTTGTCTTCTAGTCGCTGAGTCCAGGGGAGGGGAAGGGTACACCCTCAGCCCTCGGGCATCGCATGGGCCTGGAATGTGAGTCCAGGCTTCCAGACGGCTGGGTCCCAGCCCCCACTTCGTGGAGGCCTCCTGGGAGGCACATGGGACACTGGGCACGCCCAGGTGGGCACTGGTGCTGAGTGCCGTTCGGTGTCTGTCCGCTTGTCAGCGGGGCCTGCGGATGACCTGCCGCTCCATCACTCACTCAGAGGCAGCAGCTGGCGCTCCTGCTCTCGGGCATCACCTTCTGCCTGGGGGTCTAGAACTCTCCTAAAAGCTCAGATAGGCACAAGGCCAGGTGAACGTGTGGCCAGATCTCTTATCTGCCTCCATCTTTTTGTTAGAGGAGAATCAGAACTGATCCTTGACCCTTAGGCCAAGAGCCAGTGCATGCTCCCGTGCCGCGAGTGGGGCCGACATGCTCAGCTCCGGCACCCTCGTGCTCAGAGGCTTCCCTGCTTCGGCCTCAGCGACCAGCCAGATCTCGTTGGGCCGCAGCCAGGGCCATGAGCATTCCTGAGCCGGGGAGGCTGGAACGCCTCTGCCAAGGCTGCTCCGTCTGCCTCCCTCCCCGCAGCCCCTTGATGGGCTGTCCTGGGCCGGGTGGCATCCCCCAGCGCTGGTCTGTGCGCACTGCCCTAAAAGGCAAGTTATTCCAGGCATGGGGTGAATCTGTTTGCTTCCCATTTGCTTCCCTCCCACTTCTCTTTCCAACTATTTTTAATTTTAAAAATTAATTTGCTTTCCAGGAGAATCACTGTTTACGTATTAAGATCCTGGGGGATTGTTATTACTGCGTCTCAGGGCTGCCCGAAGCGAGGGCTGACCACGCCCACTGCTGCGTGGAGATGGGCATGGACATGATTGAGGCCATCTCGTAAGTGCTGGTCTGGTCTGCAGGGGGCGTGTCCATCTGCAGGGGGCGTGTCCATCTCTGGGGTGAGGGGGCTGTCACCAGGGGGGCCTGTCCATCTCCAGGGGCCTGTCTCTCCCCAGGGGACTTCCTGTCTCCTGGGCCCTGTCCCACAATGCCCTTCTCCCACCCTTAGCCACGTTGGAGGGTAGGCACCTCCGGGTTTTAAGCATGCTCCTGGGCTCTCTTTATCCACAGCAGCCTGGGAAGCTTTTTCAAAGGAGCATGTCCTGTGAGCCGGGAGGGCTTTGCAGACTCGGGGGGCCACGGTTTGCAGACTCAACTCTCCTGGGAGGAAGACAAGCATCAGACATGCCGTGCCCTGGGCGGTGTGGGGCCTTGCGCTTGCCCCTCATCTCTTGCACTCACCAGCCAGGGGTGAAGCACACCAACCCATTTCTTCCCTGATGAGGAAGGTTGGACTCAAGGGGAGACAGCTCCCCAGGTGCTACTACTAGGCCAGGGGGTTCCACACAGGTGTTCCCATTTAAGTCAATCCATCCTTCCTAGAAGCAATAGCACTAAGAATTTTGGCCGGTGCTGGTGGAAGAACGAGCCCAGTTCATTTAAGACATGGGTAGTCCAGGCCCACGTGTTAGCCAGGGAGCAGGTCAGAGATTGTGTCTGGGTTTAGCAACTTAGCACTTTACTTGTCTCCTGCCTAGAGTGGCCAAGGCTGGGGTGAGAGTGGCTGGCAGGGGAGTGTCTGGCCTGCCGTGTTTGGCTTGGTTGCATCTGCAGTGTTTGCTGAGTGCCTGCCCCGGCCAACCAGTGTCCCTCCCCAGAAGCACAGGGCCTGCTGAGAGAGGGAGGCCAAGACTCCCAGGCTCTGACACCTGGAATGCTGAGCGGACTTCACCAGTAAAGAGAGGACAACTGTGGTGGGAGGACCGGGCAGAAGGCAGTTGAATCCAATAGGAGGACTAAGAGTGGCTTTAGAAAAGAGGTAGCCCTGGAGTTAAGCCAGAAGGAGAATGGGATCGTCACCCTAAGCAAGGAGCCAGAGGCTTTGTGACTGTGGAACACCTCCCGTAAGGGACTCGTGGAGTTGATGCCAGGACAGGACGACTTGAATCTTCCTTGTGGGGGCTGTCGGCCTCTCCCTGATGGCGCAGGGTGAGTTTGGCCAATCCCACAGTGCCAGAGAGGCCCAGGTTCCTAAATGTGCATGCTGTGACCTGCCCCCAGAGCACCTGCACCTCTTCCACAGACCCGGGTCCCAGGCCATCCCCAGAGATGTACTGTGGACCTCGGTGCATGTGATGGGCAGGGGACCTGTCTTCTAGGAGATGAGGGACTTTTAGTCCCCTGCACCTGCCTCAGTTCTCTTTTTCTCCTGAGCAGGACATGGGTCCTCTTTTGAAACTCAGCTGCTTGCCTTTCTCCATCATCCTGCCAGTGAAGAAATAGCAATATGAAAAAGTCCAGGAGCATTATATGAGCGGGGTTCGGAGCGGCTGTAACTTACCTTTTTGGCTACAGTAGCGCCAATGTGCATTTGCATTGCATCTTCTGAGCACAGCTTAATTCACCAAGGCTAGCAGCCTGGGTGCCCTAGTGGGGGAGCCCTGGGGCATGGCTTTTAGTGTGAGGTGCCTCGCCACCTTGTGGCCAAGAAGGGAAACAGCACCTCTCACTGTGGATGGCACCTGAGCCCCAGGACCCAGCCCCTGACCCCCTGTGGACACTCTGAGGCTGGACTTGGGCTGGAGCTAAGAGGAATGAGGCTTTGACTCCCGCAGCTCCTGAGGCGGCCCCTGAGTCCCTGCTTTTCAGCCTCACCCCCACTCTGTGTGCCTGGCCCCTTACCCTCTCCCAGCCTTACCCCTGCTCCATCCCCAGGTTGGTCCGGGAGGTGACAGGGGTGAACGTGAACATGCGCGTGGGAATTCACAGCGGGCGAGTACACTGCGGTGTCCTTGGTCTCAGGAAGTGGCAGTTCGACGTCTGGTCTAACGACGTCACGCTGGCCAACCACATGGAAGCTGGCGGCAAGGCTGGGTGAGTAAGGGTCCCCGGCAGGCGCCTCTTGGCTTCTCACCCAGGTGACTGAGGAGTGGGGCTGTGGTGGGCAGGTCGGGGGGCTCCCAGCCCCGGGGTTGGTGGACTCCAGGTAGAACTTCTTCTGCTTGACCAGTTACTCGTCCACACCATGCTAAGCTGTGGGGGGCATCTCTTCAACCTACCCTGAAGATATTTACACACAATAAGGTGACTTGTGGGAGATGTGATCGGTTGTGTGGAGCTCTGGAGGGTGGGAGAAGTAGGGATAATTTCCAGGGTAGCCAGGACAGGGCAGGCTTTGGACAGTTGAGGAAGGTGGGGTGGGGAGAGTGTGCCTTGCAGCGGGAACACATATAGGAAAGACTTCTGAAGAATGGGGGAGAGCAGGTGGCCTGTTAGGGACCAATGGGGAAAACAGTGTTGTGGAAGAAGGGAAATTTGGACTCAGTTCTATAGTCAGCAAGAGCCATTGCTGGCTTCTGGGCAGATTTGCAAAGTGTGAGACTGGAAGCTGCCCAGGTTAATATACTATTACAATAATAAGACATAGACATGAAATGAGCTGGTTGCATGAGCAAGAGCTGGGAAAGGACCTGCAGGGCCATCTTGAAGACACTGGAAGGGTACAGGACGTTGAGGAGGGAATGGAAGTTTGAGTTAGCATTTGAGCCAGTTTGGGACCCTGGGATTGAATTGTGATTGGGTGGTTGCAGTTTGGTTCTGCCTGACAACGAGAGTTCTGAACTCGTGTTTTCTGCCCCCCTCCTGCAGACGCATCCACATCACCAAGGCCACACTCAGCTACCTGAATGGAGACTATGAGGTGGAGCCAGGCTGTGGGGGCGATCGCAATGCCTACCTCAAGGAACACAGCATCGAGACCTTCCTCATCCTGAGCTGCACCCAGAAGAGGGTCAGGGGCCAGTGTGGGGTGGGGTGGGGCTCAGGGGCTCCTCTCTGGGAGAAGGAATGTTTTCATGGCCTGCTGCTTCCTCCTCTTCTACTCTTATCTTGAGAGAAGCCACACACTCCTCATGTAGCTGTGGTGCTTGCATCTCAGCAGGACATGCGAGTTTCAAGGTTTGGCACAGGCTGATGGCAGAGTGGCTCTGCTTTCATTTTGCTTATTGCAAAAATGCGCAGATTTCAGGTCAGTTAGCAATGATACAGCAGAGGCCAGGAGATGGAATGGAAGGTCAAGGAAATCTGCACACCCCCTACTTTCTATCTCCATCCCAGTCCTTTTCTGTTGCTTAAGCTGGGTGGGCAACTGTCTTTCCTCCCTGCCCCACCCTCTTTCTCTCTACCTGTAACTATTCTCTCTCCCACTTTTGACTTTCTAGTCTCTTTCTTCTGCCTCCTTTTGTCTCAGCCCACACTTGCCAAAATACAAAGCTGAATGATTAGCAGACTTCACTGTTCTATTTTTAATAGTGTCATGTTCCATGTTCTTAAATTTTTAAGACCAGTTCAGAGCACATTTATGTATCTCCCCAGACTAAAATGCCTTTGACTTAGAAATCTTTCCACTGAGTTTATCTGTTGGCCTGCATCCTTTCAGAGAAGAACTGCCCAGTTTCTTTCCTAAGAAGTTGGATAAAGACAAATTAATCTGTGAGAAAGGTTTAGAGAAAGTCTTGGATGACAGAACCAGTTGATATTTTAAAGGGAGGCAGGGGCAGGTACCCACCCAAGGGCCGTCTCGGAGCACCCCACCCTGCCCGGCAGCACACCCAGGAGATAGGGCCGGTTGCCACAGCCCCGGAGGAGCTGGGTCAGGCCAACCACAGACATCAGGGAGGGATGGGAGGGTTCGGGGGGAGCTTCTAGTACTGTCATCGACACACTTTAAAACGTGCTTGTTATTTAACAAGTGAACTGAAACCCTCCCAAGCCCTTCTCCCGATCCGGCCCCACCCAGGCCGAAGCTCGCTCTCTACCCTGCAATCTCTGGGTCTTGTTTCTCCGGCCTGACAGTGGTCCAAAAAGGATGACATGGAGATAGACAGAGAGTGTCATCCCAGCCCCCCACCGAAGCTGGAGCCCGCTCTGTCCCGAGGTGACAGTGTCCTTTGCAGGCTCAGGGAGGGAGCTGAGGGGAACGTGCCCCAGGCTCCCTGGAGCCTCCCACCCCCATCTCTTGCACCCATTTGGATGGCAGACAGACAGACAGACAGTAGAGACCCTGGCTGCACATGGGCAGCAGGGAGAGCTCTATGAGGGCAGCTGTGAATCTCATATTCTGCACCCCCAAACCTCTGGAAGCCGCCTGAGAGGCAGCAGGGCCAGTCCTACTGCCCATTCTGCTTGCACACCCCTATTTTGATCAAGTGGGGTGGAGCCTAGAAACACATTCTCCCTCCAGCACCTTCAGGTGCCTTCAGACCCAGGCCCCGCCCACCCCAGGAGCCCCATGTGACTGGCAGAGGCCTGTGCCCCTTTCTCACTGACCAGCCTCTGCTTGCTCGCCGCTCCCACCTGGACCAGCCCGGACTGGCACTGGGCAGTGTGGGGACTTGGGGTGCTTGTTTGTTTGGGTGAGCCCTGGGCTCCAGGCCGTGTGAGGAGAGAGAGGGGCAACTGCCTTAGTCCCTGTGGCCAAGCACTGGGGTGGGGGAGCAGTGCCCCTCTAGGCTCATGTGCTGGTACCTCTATTCTCCCAGAAAGAAGAGAAGGCCATGATTGCCAAGATGAATCGCCAGAGAACCAACTCCATCGGGCACAACCCACCGCACTGGGGGGCCGAGCGCCCCTTCTACAACCACCTGGGCGGCAACCAGGTGTCCAAGGAGATGAAACGGATGGTGAGTGGCGCACAGGGCACTGCAGGGCTGACCTCGGCCGTCGGGCCTTCCAGGGCTGTGAGGCTGCCCCTGGGAATGTGGAGAGCACAGAGGGGACGCTGGGGGCTCACCCCAACTTTGCACAAGGAGCCAGAGCACCTGACTTCTGGCCCCAGGGTCTCTCCGTGAGCCCCACTATCCCTAGACATGCCTGATTGCGCCCCCCGAACAGTGGCAGCACCCATCCTCCTTCCCTCTTGGCAGAGCTCTCGGGCGCAGGCTTGAAGCAGGCCTGTCTGGCTGGACCGGGGTCCAGTCAGCCTCCAGCGGTCTCTTGGCTGTCTGGCGAAGCCCTGGGGATTTGGGGGGCACCAGCTTGTCAGACGCCCTCCCAGCACCTGCTGCATTTCCCAGGCGGCTGAAACGCATCCTGCAGCTTCAGCTGCTCAGAAGCCACCCCCGGGCTCTCTAGCGAGTGCCAGGACGTGGTCCCGTCTCCCTGTGCTAAGAAACACCTCTGGTGACTCCAGCATTCCTGAGGGGGCAGGCTGAAGAGTGGAGCGTGCAAGGTGCAAGGCGTTACCTCCACCTCAAGAGACCTGCCTGCCTCGGAAGTCAGACCCCCGCGTCAGACACCGCAGGGCAGGGCTAGTTCAGGATGTACTGCCTGGGTTCTCTCAGCAATGGGGGAGACAGGAATTCAGAGATGGGAAGAAAGGGAGAGGGTGATAAGAGGTCAGGTGAGAGCTGCCTGTTTTCTTTCTCTTTACCCGAGAGCTTGGCTTCTCTGTGAGGCACAGTCCTCGGCTCTCAGGCAGCCCGGTGCCCCAGCCCAGAGGCGCCCACACTGAGAGGGAGGGTGCAGGGAGCCATGTGGGCGCAGCCGCTGGCCTGGGTGGAGGAATACAGTGGGGGGGCTGGCTCTACCATCCCCAGGTCGGGGGTCTGTGCATCAGACGTGATTTAAGCTGCAGCAGGAGGGACGAGGATAAAGTGCAGAGAGACGGCAGACAGGGCCAGGGGACTGACGAAGGGTGCAGGCCAGCTGGCAGTGAGCAGGGAGCAGGTGACGATAGCTGAAGGAAAAGGTACAGGAAAACATTTGAATTCAGACCTCTATTTGAAATGTTGATAGCAAAGAAGCAATTTGCGGGACACTGAGGTTCCAGGGGGCAGAGAGCAGGAGCCCAACTTCTCCCAGGGCGTGAAGGTGTGGGTGTCCACTGCCTGGTCAGCCACAAAGGCTCCTGTCCCCACTCCCCTGCCTCAGGGCCACCCTGGAGCTGAGAGTGGTTAGCAAGCCCTCTCTCTCTCTCTCTCTCTCTCTCTCTCTCTCTCTCTCTCTCTCTCTCTCTCTCTCTCTCTCTCTCTCTCNGGTTCGCGCGCTCTCTCTCTCTCTCTCTCTCTCTCTCTCTCTCTCTCTCTCTCTCTCTCTCTCTCTCTCTCTCTCTCTCTCTCGTCCGCAGCCTTTTGTTGTTTCCTGTATCACTGTTCATTTTTGTACAATACTTGATTTCTTCCCTCAGGTGTAACCCCATGAGTCTCCCACCACCACATAACCCATGAACGTTCACCGTAGTCCTCGTGCTGCCCCCTCCCCTGTTCTGAGCCTTCTGCCTCCCATGCCCTTGCTGTCCGTCTCGGATCTAGAATTTGCCTGCTAGATTTGTCTTTTTCTTCTCCCTTATTCGATTTCCCCGTATTGCTCCCATCAGGGAAACCATTTTTCCCTGTGACATATTTCACGGAGCATCATCCCTTCTAGCTCCATCCATGTTGCGAATAGCATGAGTTTATCTTTTTTGATCGATGAGTAATATTCCATTGTGTATACGTACCACAGCCTCTTGGTTCAGTCCTCTATTTTTGGGCAACTGGGTTGTTTCCATGTCTTAGCTATTGTAGATAGTGCTGCGGTAAACACAGGGGTCAGGTGTCCTTTTGAATTAATGTTTTTGTGTCCTCTGGGTAGGTTCCTGGTGGTGGAATTGCTGGGTCATACGGGCGCTCCACTGTTAGTAATTTGAGGGTCCTCCATGCAGCTTTCCATATGGCCAGCAGCCTTTTGTTACTCTCCTGGGGACTCGATACCCACCCAGCCAGGTCAATCCAAGGCGGGGTGGGGGCACCAAGGAGAAGGGGGAGTGTCAAGGGCAGGGTGCAGGAGGGAAGCTGCCAGGTAGGAGGAACTGGGGGACAGGGGAGAGGGAGAGGGAGACAGAAGGAAAGAGAACAGAGAAGGTAAAGGGGGGGGGGTGAGACAGAGTGGGGAGGAGAAAATGGGCAGGAAGGAAGTGGAGAGGAAGCAGGGCGCCACCAGCAGATGGGAAGGGAGTCTGGTGGCGCCTCACTTTCTCTAAAACCTTAGGGAAATTTTTTTCCTCTAGTGATACTTGATATAAGCTGAGTCTTTGGTTATTTCAGAGTCTCAGAGGAGGAGGCTCAGACTATAAGCACTGGTTTGGCAGCCAGATTAATCATTGTTAGGACAAGAAACCTTGGTAGAATTAGCAGAAGAGTTGTAATTGGGGGAAGGACACTCCCCCGGGAGGCCGGCTGCAGAGTCTCCTCCAGTCTCCTCCACGGTGTTAATTGCTGCACCCAAGGGGGAGGGAAGGGGACGCTTGGGGCCAACAGCATCGCACTTCTGCATCTGCAGGCCGGAGGCTCCCCATCCTGGTCAGGCAGTGACCCAGGGGTGCATGGTACTGCCTGGCCCTGCCTGGCCCCTCGAAAGCACCTAGACCAGGATTGGATGGCCCACTGGCTTGTGGAGCTAAACTTACCTGAGATCTCTGAGAAGGAAATGCAGGGACTCGCACGGAGAGGGGTAGCAGGCTGAG
This sequence comes from Galemys pyrenaicus, assembly GCA_019455555.1. Taxonomy (NCBI): domain Eukaryota; kingdom Metazoa; phylum Chordata; class Mammalia; order Eulipotyphla; family Talpidae; genus Galemys; species Galemys pyrenaicus. Next base: position 597,839 of record JAGFMF010012012.1, on the reverse strand, counting down.
AGTTAGAGTGAGCAGCGACCGAGAACTGGCAGAGAGGTACAGCCTGGTAGTCAGCCATGTCTTTCTCTAAATCTTGTCCCGGCTTTATTCAGCCTTGGCCAGCTAATAATGAACCGCTGGCTTCCGTGCCGGCAGGAGTGTTGGGAGGTCACTAGTTCATCAGGGAGGTTGACCGCGGATGCTCGCGTGGGTTCTCCCTCTGCCCAGCCTGGGCCGCGGGCAGACGTGCGGAGGGCCTGGCGGCTGACTGTGGAGGAGCCGGTGCCGCCACCTCTGTTCTTGCGTGAAGTCCTCACAGCAGGATGCCGGCCAGAGCCAGAGGGCTGCTCCCCGGGGCGCTGAGGCCCCAGCGCGGGGACACAGCCGAGGTCCCAGAAGAGCTGGGGCGAGCGAGCGGGGGCGGGGAGCTGAGCTGAGCCCCACCTGTGTTCTCCGTGCGCCTCCGTCGGGCCTGTGGGCCAAAGGCGTGACGGTGCCGTCAGCTCACACCCAGCTACGCTGAGCGCCGCACGCCAAGTGGCACCGCTCCCGACACCAGCCGCTGCAAGTGACCGAAGGAGCACCGGAGAGTCAGGAACGGCGTTGTTAGAAGTTGCTCCCTTTATTTTTGAGTTGCAGAGACCAGCGTAGGCACAATACAGCTTCGTTGTTCTCAGTGCCCTAGTAAAACCGTCGCAGGCCCCTCGATGGCCTCTGGCCAGTGCCTCCCCTGGCCCTCAGGAGAGCGGCCCGTTCAGGCCCATGCTGCCCGTTCAAGCCCGCTCTCCGAGGCCCCTGGGGCCTGCAGGGGCCTCCTTCCCCCTGCCCACGCCCGCCCTGTACCAGCTCCTCCGGCCTGGGCCTGGGGCCGCGAGGTGGGCAGGTGTCGCTGCCTGGGCCAGGACGAGGAGATTCTCAGAGACGAGAAGGAGCCTGCTCGCCTGGACAGACAAGCGCTGGGCCTGTTGGGCTGCAGGGCAGCTTGGCGGGAGCTCAGAGCCCACATTTGACACTTGAATGTGTCCGTAAAGGTTGCCGCGGCCCTGGAAGCCCACGTTGGGGCCTGAGCACGGCACCTTGGGCAGGTGGACACCAGGCTGTTTTATCACTGGGCCCTCTGGCTTGTGGAGAACAACGTAAATCCCACTTGTTTTCTAACGTCCTCAGTGCGGGAAAAGAGAAGTGTCTTTGGGGTTTGGTTTCACCTGCACCTGCCCTTCTGCCTCCAACTGGGTCTCGGGGACATGAAGACATTCCTCCTTGTTCTGGCCACCTGAGTCTTACCTGAGATTGCTGTCCAGTGCCTCCCGGTCCCACCCCCTTCGTTCTGCCGGGCTGCTCAGACCCCGGGCACCTGAGTCCTCCTGGGGGTCTGTAGGCCAACTCAGCTAGGGCCATGAGACGGCAGCCAGTGAGGGCCCCCCTCAGCCTGCCTGTGCGGGAGCCCCAGGACTTAGGCAGGTCTGTGGCAGCGGCTCCTCCCTCCCGGGCCCCTGGCCACATGTTCAGGAACATGTTGGTTCTCAGATACCGGAAAAGCTATTGCAGGTGACGTAAGTTTAATTTTCTAAGTGCAAGACTTGCGAGTGCCAGGAGGGTCCCCATCTACTCCATGGGGTGTGGGTTGAGTGTGCGCGAGCCCAGTGCACACACCTGGGGGCTGATCAGCTTCGCAGTCTCTGGTTTCTAGCTGAGTAAGTGGCAGAATCCGGAGGGGACCTGCCAAGCCCAGATCCAGAAGCAAGGTGACGGGGTATTTAGGGGGTTATGGCAAGAAGGTGCGTACGGCAGAGTTTAGACAACTGGGTTTTGACTGTAAATGGAATGAAATCAGTGCACATCCCAAGGAGAGGAAGGAGGAAGGAGGGAGGGAGGGAGAGAGGAAGGGAGGAAGGAAGGAAGGAGGGAAGGAAGGAAGTCCTAAATGGAAGTCCTCTTTCTGTCCAGGCTCCTTGGTGAACTACAGAGAAAAAATGAACCACGTCTCCCATAGTCTCCCTGCCCCTGGAAGCCTTGTTTTCCGTCCTTCTGTTCTCACTCTATCTCCTTCTCTCTCTATCCCTCTTTTAGGGCTTTGAAGACCCCAAGGACAAGTGAGTAATGTGCCCTCTTCATTCCGCTCCCCCGTCTTGGGCGTGTCTGCAAGTCGGCCTCATGGTCAGACCCCCACACTCCATGGAGATGGAGCCGTGCAGAGTCCGTGGGGAGGGGGCAGGGTCCCCGCCGCTGGGAGAAAGCGGCAGAGGGGCTGGGCCCATTCCACGCACTCGTGTGTGCGCCAGCAGGCGTGCTGCACGTGTGTGCGTGCAACTGCACAGGTGTGCGTGCCCTGCACACGCACACACACGAGCACTGCTCTAGGACACAACCCTGGAGCACTGGTCCCCTGTGCCACGACACATCCCAGTGTCCTGAGGGCCGTCTTCCCCTTCCTGCTCCACTTCTCAGCTCTCGGTGTCTGAGCTGTACCCTGAGGGGTTTAGCACCAAAAATCCTGCTTCCCAGACAGTCTGAGCCAAGTTCAAGACACCAGGGGGTTCACGGGCCCGCAGCAGGAACCTCGCCCCAGCCCTGCAGCAGGAACCTCGCCCCAGCCCCCATCCTCCAGGATGCACAGGTCCTCATGGTGCAGCTGGAGGGCGAGGAGCAGAGACTGCTGCCTTTGGGCAGAGCCCAACTCAGCCCTTGATAACATCCCTGTTCTCAGCACAACGCTGCAGCCGTGGGGCCGGGCGCCTTCCTCAGCGAGGCCCCCCAACAGCGGGTCTGACACTGGTGCTGCTGGACCTTGGGGCTCAGTGCCAGCTCCCCAGCCCTTCTTAGGGCTGGTCTTGGGTGGCTGCAGGGTCTCTCTGACAACTGGGGTACAGGGGCAGAGTCAGCCTCTCCCAGTGCCCTTGGTGATTAGCCAGCCCGTGTCTGTGCTCTCGCTCCGCCAGGAACGCCCAGGAAAGCGCCAACCCCGAGGATGAAGTGGACGAGTTTCTGGGGCGCGCCATCGACGCCAGGAGCATCGACAGGCTGCGGTCTGAGCACGTCCGCAAGTTCCTCCTGACCTTCAGGGAGCCCGACTTAGAGAAGAAGGTACAGCGCCCTGGCGGACAGGCCCAGGGCAGACCCGGGACCAGGGGCGTGCAGACCCTTTCTTGTGGCTTCCGTTTCCCCACTCCGGTGCTGCACTACCCAGGAGATGGGGATTTTAGGGAGACTTCTTAAACCCTTTGTGCCTCAGTGTCCTTATCTGCAAAATGAGATCTGACATCCCTTCCCCACAGGGCCAGGGGATTAAGCACGTCCATACCTGTAAAGCACATAAAATAGTATAAACACCTACAGAAAAAGCAGGTGTTCAGGGTTAGCCGCTGTTTGTGTTGTGTTGTCGTCGTGTTCCGTGGGCCACCCAGCTGCATCGGGCACACGAGGACCTGGGAGTTGGAGGGAGCAGTGAGCAGCTCTTGGTCCATCTCTTATGCTGTGGCTGAGACGCAAAGCCTCAGGGTGGTTGGGCAGCTGGCGTGAGGCCAGCCAGCGGGGCGGTGGCAGAGCTGGAACCAGGTGCTGGTGCAGGAGCCAGGGTCTCGCTCCGCATCTCGGGGTCTCCCCATGTTCCAGTAAAACCGGTGCACGTGCTCATGGCATTGTCAGGTGAGGCCGACCTAACTGGGAGGGTGAAAGTGCGGGAGAGGAAGTGTGTGCCCGAGTGAGTGGAGCTGACCAGGCCTGCCCCCTCCGGCGACTCTGGCCAGTGCAGCTTGTCTGGGCAGCTGGGCTGCAAGTCAGGCCTGTTGGTGCGTCTGTGATGCTGGACGGGTTGCAGGGCCTCTCTGAGCCCCAGCTCCTCAGGGCTAAGCAGAACACCAGCGGTCCTACTTCCTCCCTCGCGCGGGGACGTGTGATGCTGGTGCACTCCAGCTGGCGTGTCGGCGGCGTTCAGTTACCTGAGCACGGTCATTACGAATAGCTCACAGTGACTGGGCTGCAGAAACGTTCTTGTTTGACCCTACAGTCCTCTTTGACTGCCCTCCCCACTGGCGCCACCTTGTGGTGGCTTGGAGTGGCTGCTTCAAAACTAAACCCTGGTTCTGGGGTCTTCCCCGTCCTGGGAGCAGCGGGCCTGCCTCCGGGGTTGGGCTTAGAATAAATCGGGCTGTTGGCTCCAGCCCTCTGACCCCTGCCATGTCCTCTTAGTACTCCAAGCAGGTGGATGACCGATTCGGTGCCTATGTGGCGTGTGCCTCGCTTGTTTTCCTCTTCATCTGCTTTGTCCAGATCACCATCGTGCCCCAGTAAGTATCTCACCCCTCCCGGCTCCCTCTTCAGCTGCAGGACCTCCAGTGAAGGGGGTGGGGGTGGGGTGTGTGCAGGGAGGTCACGTGGGGGAGCAGAGGTGGGGTCTGGGCAGGGAGAGAAGTCTCCGGAGGTGTCCTCATGTCCTTAGTGGAACTGGGAAGCCAGGGCTCTGAGCCCTCCGTGACTCGGTGCCAGGGAGGCGACGTGGTTGCTCGGGTGGAAAAGCTCTCTCTGGGGCCTGCCCGGCCATGAGAGACGCGCCTCACTCCTTATCCGCTCAGCCCACTTCATCCTGCACTGCTGCTGCCCGTTGAATCACCCGCACGAGGCACCAGGTTCGTTTCTGCGTGACGGTGGCTCTTGCAGAAAGTCAATACCTCTTCAAGAGATGAAAGTTTTCTGCTACTCTGGATAGTTGAAGGGTGGATTCAGGCTCCAAAAGGCTTTTCTCAAAGAGGCACTCCTTCACTCTCCTGAGAGCTGGTCATGTCGCTGAGAGAGGCTTATGACTTCCACCGGGAGCACTCTGAAGGGGCTGCCGGCCTTCAGAACTGAAGAGTTTGTTCCACAGTCATTCCCAGTGGGGTCACGTCCAGGGAGGAGCTGTGTCTGTGTGTATGCAGACAGTGTATGTGTTGCAGCGGGAGGTGCACAACGCCAACCTACCTTTTATTTACTTTTTAAAAAAGATTTATTTATTTATGCAGACAGTAGGTGGGTCACAGGCCAGACTCACGGGAGGTGAGAAGATTCACCGGAGACAGAGTGGGGAGCAGAACAGGCAGATGCACTGAAATACACTACTGAGGGGAGCAGCAGGCGAGGCAGGAGAGGTCAGCTGCACCATGTGGGTTCCCTCCCTGGCTGGGGATCAAACTCACACAGCTGTGCTGCGGATGCCCCACAGTGGGGCGCCCAACCCGCTGCGCCACCAGGGAGGCCCCCTGCCTTTTATTTTTAATGACACTATGGAGGAGCTGGCCCTTGCTTTCAAATCTGCTCCGACTCTCGACTCTCTTCTTCTTCATTTTTTGTTGTTGTTGTATTTGTTGCTCTTTCACGGTCCTCCTAATAGTGGAGCCATCTGATATTTTTCTCTTGAAGAAGAGTAAGCTCAAGGAAATGGGCAATTACAACCAAAAACAAACAAAAAGAAAAGAAAGGAAAAAAAAAAACCTCAACAAGACCAAAAGGTCAAAGATAAACCAAAGGGACCATTGGGGAGGGGGAAGGAGGGGAGGACAAAGACAGGGATGAGGCAGAAAGAGCACAAGGGACTGAGCTGATGGTGCACGGGTCAAATGGCGGTGGGAACTCCCTGGGGACTACAAATGAGGTCAAATATAATTAAATTAAAAAACAAAACAAAAAAACCTGCTCTCTCACGGCTCCCATGGGTGAAATTAGCCAGCACCGCCCAACATGGCGAATCCCACTGCCCCTGCCCCCACACTGAGGTTGTCAACGCCGGAGCAATCGTGGGTCCTTATGGGCCTTGGACCTCATTCTTCTGCATGGAAATAGCCACAGGTACAAACACGCCTCCTCGGCTCTCCGTCCACTGCAGCGGACAGGCCTCTGCCGAGCTGCCTCATCTTGCCTCTACTGCTTTTCTTTCCTGAACATGACTCGGGAGCTGGGTTATCACAGCTTTGTTCCCTCCTCCGACGGAGGTCACTCTCTCGACTCCTCTCTCTGGGGAAGCCGTAAAAGCGACTTTAAAGGTCTTTCTTTTCCTCTGCCGAGAATTCTCTGCCCTCATTGTCTGTTTAAAACAGCTAAGTGCTGGCTTCTGGGGAAGCCTGGAACAAAGACTCCGCTGAAATGCCTCCCGAGAGGGGTTCACCGGCCTCTCAGCCCCACGGGCCTTTAACCTGCTGCTAGTGTCTGGCATCCCTGGCCGCTCTCCTCCCTGAAGGGAGCAGGACTTTGCGTGACCCCCGTGATAGGCGGTGTGTGCGTGCTGAACCAGACCCTGCCCGACCAGGGGGCGGGGCTCTGGAGGTAAAGTCTCTTGCAGTTGTTTTGTCCGAGGTTCTGGCCATGGTGCTATTGAGATCACCTGTGATTTGCGTCTGACGAGGCGGGAGAGAGACCTTCTCTTGTTGCTGAACTTGCCGTGAACAGGGGAGCAGAAGCGGGAGGCCCTGTCTGAGGGCCTGCGCGTAGGACTCTGCCTCTGGAGAGCGCGCACCGCACCGCTGCTGCTCGGAGTGGCTGGGGACGGCCATCAGCGCCCTTATCAAACCAGCCTCAGCCTTCGTGGTCATTCCTCAAGCCAGGAGCCACGAAGGGGATAAACAGGCGATTCTTCAGGGGGTCTGTAGTGGCAGGAAGGCGGCACAGGGGCAGGGTTCGGGATGGTTCTTAGCAGCCGGGGGTAAAGGAAGGGAGTCTTGGAGCCCTCGGTGGCTTTCATGCTTTTACTAGTAGAGGTGGCCAGGTACGTGGCAGGCAGGGGTGTCGGGGGGCCGGGAGGCTGGCAGGCTCCCAGCCTCCGCGCATCTCACCCTCTCGGCTGCTTTGCTGCTGCTGCTCACGTTGGTCGGTCCTGTTGGTCCTGGCGTCCTCATGACGCCGCCCACTTAGGCCCGTGTCCAACTCAGGTGCGCCCACTTGCGCACGCCCACCCTGGAATGCTCGCAGCACCGCAGGTGTCCATCATCACAGTGGTGGGAGGGTGGAAAGACCTGATTGTTCTCTGACCCTACAGGGTCCTTCTAAGCCCAGTGAAGCAAGTCCGTGGACAGTTAAGAATTGGGTAGAACATTGAGCCAGTGTCACCTGGTTCCCCATTTGTCTCCCCTTGGCTGCTGCTCCCCCCAGAAGGTGGCAGGAAGGTGGGAGGGTGAGAGCCAGACTGTTGTGTGCATGGGTGGAGGTGGGGCCGTGGTGGAGACTGACTCGGCTCTCAGGCCTGTGTAGGCCCTTCTCAGTGAGGCTGCGGTATAGTGACTGGGTGCAGGAGAAAGAAAAAGCTTCCACCTCCTTCCCAGGGGTCTTGGAGCCCCAGGTGCTCTGGACCTGGAAAATGGGCCCTGGGAACCTGAGACCTGCTAGCCCAGGAAGCTGCAGAGTTGCCTCCTTCACCTGGGCAGCCCAGGACTCACCACCTCCCTTCTTGCAGCTCCGTGTTCATGCTGAGTTTCTACCTGGCCTGTTTCCTGCTGCTGACTTTGGTGGTGTTTGTGTCCGTGATCTACTCCTGCGTGAAGGTGAGTCTAGTGGGCACCTGAGCCCCTCTCTCTCTAGCCCACTGAAAGGGGCCCTCAGCAGCCCGAGGGGCACCTGGAACTGGAGGTGCTGGATCACAACTTTTTTTTTAAGATTTTTCTTTTATTATGTATACAATAACTGGGATCTAGGCTAGAGGTGTAGGGTTGGTGAGCGTTGGTGAGAGGGTTCACCAGAGACAGAGTGGGGAGCAGAACAGGCAGACTGACTGAAACACACTGCTGAGGGGAGCAGCGGACAAGACAGGAGAGGTCTGCTGTGCCCTGTCAGTTAGCTCCCTGGTCTGGGATTGAACTCAGGCTGCAGCAGCAATGACAATCACGTGATAGCACTGAGCCTTAACCCCTGTCCTGTGCTACCGGGGAGGCCCAGGACCACAACTCTTAATTGCCATTGGCATGAGCAGTCTAGACTGTTTCTGGCATAAGCTAAAAGTTTCTTAAACGTTTTGTCATCGGGTTTCACCAGCTCCTTTCACCTCTGCAGTCCACTCACATCACAGCATGGGCACGGAACCAGGGCCCTGGAGATGCAAGAGAGATGAGGATCAAACTGCCCCCTCCCCACTCATTAGCTGTGTCCTCACTTCTGTTTTCAATCTTCATTGATTTAGATTAATCAGACTGGGAATGTACTGGTTGAAATTTATTTATTTATTTTTAATTGCTTGTTTTTCTGAGCTCTGATTGCGAGCAGGCATTGAGCAATGGGGTTTACATAAAAACACCAGTGTCCCCAGTAAAAATTCTTTCCAGGATCTGCTTGCTGCTGTGGTGCAGCGCCTCCAGGAGACTGCCCCAGGTGAAGAGTTTTATCGTCCACGCTAGGGTTACTAGGGATTTAGGCCCAACATACAGAGGAATGTTTGATCACCAGCGGTGAGCCACTCTTGATATCCTGACACCAGAGCAGGATATCAGTCTTTCGGAGACTTCAAAACAGCAGCAATTTCTTAGTTCCTGCTGAGGTTTTTAAAGCCAAGAGCTGGTCTTTTTAAAGGATGACAAGGGAAATTGGTTCACAGCAAGCCAATGCATTAAGAGTCACTCATTAAAAGTTAGAGCCACATTCCAGGTTGAATTTTTTTAATAGCCTGCAGTTCTTCTCCTGGCCTCTGGGTGGCCCATGTGAGCACCACCTCCCGCAGTCAGTGGAAGTCCTTCGCCCACCCGCCTTCTCTGAAGGTTTTAGCATCTACTAATAACTTTTGCCTAAATCAGTTATTACAGAATGACGGCAGTCCTTTCGTTGCTGAATTGGGTGATCAAAACTGAAACGGTTTCAGCAACATGGTGGTGGGTGGTGGGGGGTGGGAGAGTGGCGGTGGGGGGCCCGGTGGGTGGGTAGGGAAATGGCAAAATTTTAAGCAGCCAAAGATTAGAAACCATCTGTCATACCATTTCAGAGGAAGAGCCTCATGTGAGTGCCAAAACTTTTCCCAGCTGTGGAACCAAAAATTCCTTTAATGGGAAACAAGGATTTTCATTCTTATTAGCAACAGAGTTCTTTAAAATGCAAACATTAACTACAATTTCTATGAATTTTTACAGCTCACAAAGCACTTTCAAATGCATCTTTTCTGTGGCTTCATAACCACACTGAGCGGTAGATCTCCCTATTCACTGATAAAAGAACTGAGGCCCAGAGTTGATAATAATTTCCCCAGGACTACACAGCTAATAAGACACTAAGCAGGAAATTTTAAGTGCTGCATTGAGATATAATTTATACACCATAAAATCGCCTTTATAAAGGCAGGTGAAATTGTAATTCAGTACTTTTTAGTATGTTCATAAAGCTGTGCAACTATCACCGCCAATTCCAGAATACTGCCCTCAGCCCAGAAGAAATTCCTTAGTTACTAGCAGTCGTTCCTCATTCCTGGGAAACCTCTGACCACTGTCAGTTTCTGCGAACCTGCCTGTTTAGGACACTGCATGTGAATGGACTCCTATAATACATGGTCTTTTGAGACCGGCTTTTTTTACTTAGCATAACATTTTCAAGGTTTAACCATACTGTGCCTTGTAACAGTACTTCATTCCTTTTCACAGCCAAAGAATTATCCATTATATGAATGTGTTATAGCTTGCTTATTGATGAACATTTGGGTAGCTTTTACTTGCTGGTTACTGTGAATAATGCTGCCTATTAACATTTGCATACAAGTTTTTATGCGGATGTTTGTTTTCAATCCTCATGAGTGTATGCCAAGGAGAACAATTGTTGGGTTGTATGGTAACTCTATGTTTAACATTTTAAGGAACTGCCACTCTGTTTTCCAAAGTAACTACAATGTATTCCCACCGGCAGGGTATGAAGGTCCCAACTTCCCCACATCCTCAGTAACACTTGTTATTATCTGACTTTGGGTTTGTTTTTTTTTTTTTAAGATTTCTTTACTTATGTATACAAGAGCCAGGCTACAGGCCAGTTGTGTGGAGGGTGAGAGGAGTCACCAGAGACAGAGCGGGGAGCAGAGCAGGGAGACAGACTGAAGCACACTGCTGAGGGGAGCAGCGGGCGAGGCAGGAGAGGTCTGCTGCGCCATGTGGGTCCCCTCCCTGGCTGGGGATCAGACTTGTGCTGCAGTGGTGCGGATGCTTCACAGTGCAGTGCTTAACAACCCTTGCACCACCAGGGACTGACTTTGATTATAGCCTTGAGAGAGGGGGTGTGACTGGCTCAAGGTGACGCAGGAAAAGCCATGCTTAGAACCCAGGCCTCCAGGTCCAGCACTTTTTCTGCCACCCTCTCTGCCCTTGGGGTGGCCCCAGGACCCCTGGGCCTATAGGGACCACTGCGGCCTCAACGGGAGGTGTTGAGGTGGGCGCTGGGGCTCAGCTTCTCTGGTGGGGACCTTCTTTCTGAGTCTAGCTGTTGGGTGGTGAGGAGGACGTGATGGACAAGGCCAAGGATATCAGATTTGGTGGAGTCAGATCATTTCTCCACCAAAACCATAGTGGGTCTCTGAGTGCACACACAGCCTGTCTGGCTGAAGAAACAGAGACGGTTATGCGAGGGACATGGCAGATCCGCGACGGTCTGGCTGAAAAAAGTCCACTGACTGTGTGTCCCGGCCCCTCCCTCCTGCTCGCGTCCTGCCCTGCCCCTTCCCACAAGCCCGAGCCTCCCTCACTGACTCCTGCTTCTTGCAGGGGGCCAGCTGCTCTTCCCGGGAAAGTCCTGGGCCCTGCGTGCCTCCTTAATTGCTCCCTACTGCCCCGCCACGACTGACTCCCAGTGGCCCCGCTTTGCTTCCCTGTTGGGGTCAAGATGCCTCTTCCCTGCTTTCTGCCCCTCTCCCTGGTGAGCTCCGCTGCGCTCCTGGCCAGCTGCCCCGTGTTACTCTTGTTGGCCTGGAAGCAGCAGTGCGGGGTGGACGGAGGTCTGTGCAGGGAGATGGACTTCGGGAAGGCCTGGGGAGGCAGGCAGGAAGCAAGCGGGCGGGGGAGGCCTGGCTCCTCCCAGCTGTCTGTGGTGGTCCGCGGTGTCCCCACTGAATCTGTCTCTCTCCTCCCCTTCCCTGGGGCAGCTCTTCCCAGGCCCTCTGCAGACCCTCTCCAGGAAGATCGTGCGGTCCAAGATGAACAGCACCTTGGTCGGCGTGTTCACCATCATCCTGGTGTTCCTGTCGGCTTTTGTCAACATGGTGGGTGGCCGCAGCTCCCTCCCGGCGCCTCCCCCGCCCCAAGGGTGAAGCCCAGGGGAACCCTGTGCCCGGAGTACAGTTCCCAGGGCTAGAGCTCCTCCTTCCCGGAAGTCCTCACTGATGTTCCACCGTCCGGGATCAGATTTAACTCAGAGCGTCTCATACAGCCTTTTAGTTCCTCACTCTCACAACCCTAAGGAGCCAGAAAGACTCGGGGAGGTCCCCAAGGGCAGTTGAGGCGCCCCGCCTTGGGCGTCTGGGCCCGTCTTGCCGTTCCTCAGCCTCTGCCAGGCTCCTCTCCGTCCCTGGCCAGCGTCAGCCTGTGCCGAGACTGGGTGGATGGGCAACCCCATCAGTGGCGACGGGCTCCTGGCCGGCCCCCCGGGCTGACTCTCCTCCCTTGCCCCAGTTCATGTGCAACTCCAAGGACCTGTTCGGCTGCCTGGCGGACGAGCACAACATCAGCACCAGCCAGGTCAACGCGTGCCACGTGGTGGAGTCGGCCGCCAACTACAGCCTGGGCGATGCGCGGGGCTTCTGTGGCAGCGCCTGGCCCAGCTGCACCTTCCCGGAGGTACCCGGCACGGAGGGGCTGGGTGCGGGCGGGGTCCTGCTGCCCCTCCCCTTCTCCGTCCTTGGGGTGGTCAGGGCCTTAGGGTCCCTCCTACTCCAGAGGCCTCCACCCCAGTGCCTCGTTCTGCTGCGCCAGGTGCTGGGACACGGCTGTCTCCTCGATGTGACGACAATAATAGCATGGCTGTTGTTTAGACAGGCCTCTCCATCAGTCAGGTGCTATGCTGAATGCTTTGCATGCACTTACATGCTTCATCCTCATAACCTGATGACAGGTACTATTATTATTTACTTTATATAGATGAGACAGAGGCACGGAGAGTTTAATTAACTACCCAGGTCACACAGCCAGCAAGCAGCAGAGCTCCCACCCCGCCCATCTTGCTCCAGAGTTTGTGCTTTGAGCCTGAGGGCAGAGCTGTGTCTGGCTCTTGCCCACCCTCCCCCCAGAGAACCTGCCTGAGCTCCCCACTCATTCTGGGGGGTAGAGAGCAGCAGGGAAGCAAAAGCAAGTCAACCCCCAGCCAGCGCTACCATGAAACTCACCCATTCAAAGCCTCTAATTCAGTCGCTTATTTACAAACGTGCGCCCGTCATTATAACCTAGTTCTAGAACATTCCCATCACTCCAAAAGAAATCATGTCCCTGCAAATGTTGGGTTTAAAAGGAATGCCTGCAGTAAGCGCCTGGAGCATGTAGGTGCTTCCTCACCTTGCTGTGTCTTCCCGGGGAGCCGTGTGCCAGAGCCCCAGGTCCGGCTCCCGGAGGCCCCACCCCAGCTCCTTGCCAGGGCTCATGCGAACACTGAGATGGTGGCAGGTTTTATCCTTTTCTCGGGAGGGGACCACGTGTTCATCTAATTCTGAAGACGCGCATGACTCACGAGGGGTGGGACCACGGTGCAGCCCCGTGCGGCGTCCTCCCTTCCCGGGGCCAGAGCCCGGCTCCTCCGGCATGTGGGCACGCGACGCCCAGTGAGGAGTAGGGGTTCCTGGACGCCCACCTAGATGACCACTCCTGCTCCACCTGTCCCAGGCCGGGCCAGGCTCTCCCCCCTGGCGCCATGCTCACAACACCCCCCCTGCCTCTGTTCCCTTCCACATCTGGCCCAGCGCCCGTGGGAGCTGCTTCCTGAAAGCTGTTTGCCGAAGTCGGCGGTTTTGGATCACACCTGCCCCTGGTGTTGCTCCAAGGGAGGATCTAGGAAGGGGAAGAAGAGAGCAGCTGTGAGGCCTGTTCCAGCTTCTCTTCGGTGGGAGCTGGCTGGCCCCTGCCCTCCGCCCTCCCCAGTCCTGAGCCTTGCCAGCCGACCCCACCCCCCAGTGTCGTTCTGGTTCACAACTCCTCTCGGACCCACGGCCCTGGGGGAGCGCAGGATTAAGCCTTGGCCGCCTGGTTTTCTGGGCTCAGGGTCTGAATGTGGAGCTGTTGGCCCTCGGGCTCCTCTGCTGTCCCTGAGGACTGGTAGCTGGGCTCTGGGTCTGCCCTGCCGCTCCCTCCTCTGTCCATTCCTGGTGGTGACTCTCTCCTCCTTCCAGTCACCAGGTCCTCTGCAGTCCCTCTCTGGGCCTTGTAGGTCCCAGGCAGAAGCTTCACCTAGGAGCCGCCCCACTGCCATTTACCCCCAGTGTGAGGCAGAGACAATGAGTAGTAAGCATTCCAGTGCTTGACTCAAATAATGATGCTGACTTGAGAAGAAAGAACAAAGTAGCAGGTGCTGAGATGTCCAGGATAGGGACTGCGGGAACAACAGAACAGAAGGGGGCCGCTGAGCGGGTTGGCCCTCACTTGTCTGAGAAGGAAACCGAGATTCAGATGGAAGGGGCTTCCCTAAAGCAATCACAGTCCCTGGAACCTTCTGGGTCAGGTGTACTTTGAACTTAGGAACTTAGCCAGTTTTCAGATCTAAAGTTACTTCATGTACCCGGTGGCTTCTGGGCAGCACCAGATACTGAAACGGTCATATTTCTGCAGCAAAGTGCATGAAGAATCACAGGAAGCAGGATAAAGATGATAATTAGCATCAGGCGCAGGTCAGTTCAGGTGTGGCCACCTCAATCACTTTGGAAAGCACCGTTTTCGGAGCTTTAGGTTTAAAGTTGCCAATCAGGGTCTGGAGGCCCTGCTCCCCACAGTTCTTGAGGGCACCAGGCACTGCACCGAGTGACCTAACCTCGTTATTGTCAAAGTGAGCCCATGAGCTAGGCGGATTTGCAGATGGGGAAGCTGAGGCTGAGTACCTGGCCCAGGCCACGTACACGGTGCGTGGTCAACCATGGGAAAGCTGGGGTCTACCTGAACCTGCACCTGGGATCGTTCGGGGGCCCCACAGCCGGTACTGGCCAGACTGGAACCCCACCTCCGGATTCCTAAGCAGGGCCCTTTACCTTTCACCGCAAGTTTGCATGGGCCAAGCTGCTCCAGACGCTTCTCCAGAGGAGGTCTCCACAGGAGACTGGCTCAGGTTGCAGCCGCTGGGGGAGGGCCGGGTCGCAGTGGGCGGGACCACAGCGCTGAAGTCCCGCCCTCTCTCCGCAGTACTTCACCTACAGCGTGCTGCTCAGCCTGCTGGCCTGCTCCGTGTTCCTGCAGATCAGCTGCATCGGGAAGCTGGTGCTCATGCTGGCCATCGAGCTCATTTACGTACTCGTAGTCGAGGTGCCCGGTGTCACTCTCTTTGACAATGCCGACCTGCTGGTCACCGCCAACGCCATGTACGTAGCCCCTTCCCCATCTTCCCCACTGGTGCTGGCGGCCGAGAAGGGCAGGAGGCTGGGGTCCTGGGCTGCAGGGACCTGCAGGGGGAGAGTGTTGCTGCCCAGCCCTGACCACCTATGCAAGGCACTAGCATGCCTTCTTTCTTGTCCTTCTTCCCTTGCCCAGAAACGGGTAGACCAGATCCTGCTGCCTTTCCACCTCCAGCTTCCTACTCACCCTGATCAGGCCTCAGTGAGTCGTTCCTCACTTGTCCAGGCCACTGGTGAGCTGTTTCCACTGAACTTAACTGCCTGTGGCGCTGAGACCCGCAGCATCGAGGCTCAACAGAGCTGAGTCGCAGTGTCTGCGAAAGCAGAGGGAGCAGCCTTGGTTATTCAGGACTCGGGCTTGGCCTTGGACTAGGCTTTGGGACACACAATCCCTTTTCATCCTCTTAGCAGCCCAGCAGCACGGGCAGGATTGCCGAGGCAGCTGGGGGTGGGGGTCAGGCACTGCCCAGAGGCTTTGGCTGCGATGGTGAGCGCTCGCGGCTCTGGCCCAAAAGTGGCAGTCTGGGTTCTGTGCCAGGCTAGGTGCCTGGGCGGTCAGCCTGGCCCTCTCGTGACAGGTGTTGGATGTCCAAGGGAGGAGGTAGCTTTGTGAGGGTTTTGGGGTGAACTGAGCCTCAGACACACAGTTGGTCATTTTCCTGGACCTCACTTTTTTCACAGTAAAATAATAGACATGCCCACAGTAGTAAAAGGTATACACATCACCTAATGTGCAGTACCCATTTTTCCCTATCAGCACCCTGCACATGCACATGTAGATGCACACACCGGAAAATGTAGAAAAATGTTTCCGGTGTGTGTCCCTGAGAAAAGTGCAGCTAACCGCTTCCTCTGTGTTGAGGAGGGAATCCAGCCACCTACCGCTTTATGCTCAGTCATTTGAGTTCCTGCTGTCTCCCAGGCACTGAAATGGACAGTGGAGGTACAGGTGGATGAGACAAGCAGCTGCCGGCTATCACAAATGTTACTTTTTGTGAAGAGGCAGCTGAGAATAGACGCCTCTAGTCAGCTTCCAAGGAGCCTCGCAGCAGCTGCTGGAGCTGTGGGCAGAGGACAGGGAGGCTACGGCGTCAGGAGCAGTGCAGGACCGGAAGGAGGGCCAGGCCTTTCCCAGCTGTGCGTCAGCACCGAAGCAGGGCGCGTTCCTACCACTGTAATCCACCTGCCTCTCCGCTCCTCCTGCCGCAGTAGCAGCAAATAGAGCGCATTTCTGAGTTGGGAGACCCCAAGTTGGCTGTAGGGGAGCACTGTCCGATAGGTAAATAATTGAACCACATATGTAATTTAAAACATTCAAGTAGCTATCTTGAAAAGGCCAAACCTACAATTATTTTAATGACACTTTCATTTAGCCAGTATATCCAAAATATTTTAACATGTCCGTTACAATGAAATCGTTTACACTTTCCCACACTCACTCTGTAGAGCTGGTATGTATTTTATACTTCCAGGACATTTTAACTTGCTCTAGCCACACTTTATTTTTATTTTTTTATTTCATTTTTTAAAAAGATTTATTTTTTATTCATATAAGAACTGGGGTACAGGCCAGAAGTGCGAGGGGTGAGAGGATCCAGAGACAGAGTGGGGAACAGAATAGGGCAGATTGACCGAAACACACTGCTGAGGGGAGCAGCGGGTGGGTGAGGCAGGAGGGGTCTGCTGCGCCATGTGGGGCCCCTCCCTGGCCGGCAGCAGGGATCGAACTTGTGCTGCAGTGGCTGAGGTTTGCTTTGTAGTGCGTTGCTTAACCCACTGCGCCACCAGGGAGGCCCAACAGTTGTATTTAAGGTAAAATTCACAGTATGAGATTCTATTTTTATAAAGATTACAATACAACCACTCAGTCAGTAGCGCTATCTTTAAGTTATTCT
>JAGFMF010012012.1:559898-581315 GCA_019455555.1 Galemys pyrenaicus | reverse complement strand
GGAGCAGCGGGCACAGCAGGAGAGGTCTGCTGCGCCATGTGGGGCCCCTCCCTGGCCGGCAGCAGGGATCGAACTCGTGCTGCAGTGGCTGCGGTTTGCCTCATGGTGCGTTGCTTAACCTGCTGCGCCACCAGGATGGGCCCTCTAGCCACACTTTAAGGCTCAGTAGCCACACACGGCTTATGGCTACCCTGCTGGACGGTGAGTTGCGCCGCTCAGCTTCCCTGCCAGCAGGGACTGGGGCAGCAGAGGTGGGCCGGTGCTGCCCAGGTGGGCATGCAGGGCTGCCCAAGGGCCCCAGGTAAGGGTTGGGTGATTTGAGATCATGGCGATAAGATGCCAGTTGGGGCGGGGCCCCTGCCCCTCCTGTGGGTCCTTTCTGAGTGGACAAGCTAGGGACCATGGGTGCAGTAACAAGGGACCCAGACACGGGGTGCTGGGGGTGTGGGCCAGGGCGCAGCAGTAGTGAGAGCAGCAGGAGCAGGTGAGGGCAGCAGAGCTGGGGTGTGTAGGGGTGCAGAGCAGGGTGTGGGGGAGGCAGAGCAGAGCAGGTGGGAGAGTAGGTTGGAGGGTACAGAGCCCGTGTGGGGTCGCTAAATATCCAGAGGAGCAGCCCTGAACACCTTCCCCGACTTCTGTTCACAGAGACTTCAGCAACAACGGGACTTCCCAGTGGTGAGTTGATGCTCTTTCTCCGAGTTCCCTGCCCTTGGCACGGAGCAGCCAGAGGCCAACAGCTCAGGGCCAAGCAGAGAAGGCAGCAGTGCCCAGGCGGGAGGGGGCCTTTGTGGCACGGTGGGAGGTGAAGGAGGCAGCTGGAGGGGGCAAGGCACCCTCCCTGCTACCAGAGTCCAACTGGGTAGATGCCGTGTCTCCTTCTGTGATCCCCATGGCTCCACGAGGTGCAGACTCAGCAACCAGGGTCATCGAGGCCCACGGGTCATTCCACAAGCCTCATCTGAAAGCAGTTAGCCTCAGGATCTTCCCCAGAGCATGCGTGAGATGCAGGCAGGGAGAACAGGAACCAGGTGCTCCCCTCTTCGAGAGGCGGACAGAGACGAGGCGTGCAGAGCTTGTAGGGGCTGCTTCTGAGCAGGGAGCCTGCAGCGTTCGAGGTTTGGGCTCTTGCTGGCACAGAAAGCAGGGCTTGCAATAGCTGCTTACATTAGGGCATTTGTTGATGGTATTCTCAGATTTGTAATTAGATACTAGTAGCCACCAGCTTCGGAGTGCTACCCTTTGTCAAGTACTTCGGTAGACATTTAGACACAGCATCTTCGCCGTTTACCATACTCTTGATATGTGGCTATTGTTATCCCATTTTACAGATAATGAAAAAGGCTCAGAGAGGTTGAGACTTGCCCAAGGTTGCCCAGGAACGGTCAGTACAGCCTGCCTGGCTCCCAGTTACTGCACCCACAGCCCCTGACTTGTCCAGGGACAAAGACCTGGGTTGTGCATACTGCCTTGTAGAAGGGCCGACTTGAAGTGACTGGAGGAAAACCCAGTGGTGAGGAGTAAGGCCTCAGCAGAGTAATGGCGGCTGAGCGGCAGATGTGAGCAGAGGCTGAGATGGGGCTGCCAGCTGGGAAGGCTTCTAGGAGATTGCCGTTTCCTCAGGCAGAAGGAAAGGGTGAGCAGAAGGGTAGGAGGAGGGGGAGTGGTAGCAGGAGGAAGTTGAAAGGATTGAGAGAGTCTCGGAGGCTCCACAAGGTACCAGGGCATCTGCCGCCGTCTTGCAGTCCCGAGCACGCGACCAAGGTGGCGCTGAAGGTGGTGACGCCCATCATCATCTCGGTGTTCGTGCTGGCCCTGTACCTGCATGCCCAGCAAGTGGAGTCCACCGCCCGCCTCGACTTCCTCTGGAAACTGCAGGTGGGTGACCCCGGTGCTGAAGCGGGTGGCCCGGGCCTTGAGAAAGCACTTTTCCTGGGCTGGACGTGGCCTTAGTCCTGTACTGACCAGGTGTCCGGCTTAGGCCTCATCCCAACTGACCCATGCTCTGTGTCCCAGGAGGTCTGCTCCCTGTCCCCTGGGGCCAAGGCCAGAGCCCAGGCACTTGTCACAGATGAACCTGCCCCAACAGTGCTGGGGCTGCAGTGGGCCCAGGAGATGTGCCTTGAAGTCAGATACTGTCTGAGCACCGCTGTGCACCTCCAGAGCCAAGGACAGAGGGAGGCATGAACTGGCCCAGTTTGGTGGGGTGGGAGGGGGCTGTGGGGCGTTGGGAGTCAGGAGGGTGGAGGGGACAAAAGCGGCAGGAAGTGAGCAAAGGGTGACTAGCCCTGTGTTGGGGGGGCCTGAGTGCAAGAACTGGCACCACAGGTCTTTGAGCAGGACTTGATGTGACCTGGGCTTGAAGATGTCTTCAGGGGAGGATGGATAGAAGGGGCACCAAGGACCATTGACAGTTCCTAGCTGGCTGACTGTGTGATAACCTTGGTGAAGGTGGCCCAGGCAAGGGCAGGGGCAGAGGTGGTGCGTGCTGGAGGGGTTGGTGACTGGGCGCCTTGGTCTTCCAGGCATTGTGCCCTGCACCTTGATTGTGTCCACCTGGAGAACAGGATGCAGAGGGTCTCAGGTGCTGGCAGCAGCCCTGGGCTGCCTCAGAAGTCCAGGAGAGGGCGCCTAAGGGCACTTATTAGAAAGCTTGATCTTCCGAGTGGGCAACCTCAGACCTGTTACCCCAGCCAGGGGCCTTGCAGGGCCTCTCTTTTTTAAAAGATTTTATTTACTTATGCATACAAGAGCTGGGGTACAGGTCAGAGGTGCAGAGGGTGAGAGGATTCACCGGGGACAGAGTGGGGAGCAGAACAGGCAGATCTACTGAAATACATTTGCAGGGCCTCCTCGCGAGGCCCTTGCTGTCCCTGGCTGGCCCTATCTCCACATCACTTCTCAGGGTCATCTGCAATGTGCTTAGACCACCTCCAGCATCAGCTTCAACTGCTGTTGAGACTAAAGCCTCCAGAGGCAGGGGGCCCTGGATGTGTCCTGATGCTAGTGTAGCTAGGGGCATCTGGTACCCCTGCTTTGGGTGTGTAGGTGAAATTCAGCTGAGATCCCCACTGAGGTCTCCATGCTTTCTATGCAGAATGCCTTGCATAAGCCCTGTGCTGCGAGGGAGCTAGGAGTTCCAGTGTGAGGCCGTATCCTCTCTGAGAGCTGCCTCTGGCTTCCCACCGCTCTCCTGTGCTCTGGTCCTTTGGGGAAACTCCCAGGAGGTCCCATCTCTCCCTAGAAGCCCACCAGACTCTAGGGATCTGGAGCCAGTGTCCTTCCATTTCTCTACTCATATGATCTCCACCTCTTCCACGCGCCTCAGGAATCTCCTCCTAAAATGGCTGCCGCTGTGTGTTAGAGAAGCCTCAAGAAAGAGCTGGAAGCCAGGGAAATGAAACCTGCCACTACCCCTCTTTTTGTGACTCTTCCTCTTATCCCCATCTTGTCTTCCTCAAGCCCCAGAGAGCACAGGGCAGACTGCCCACCGGCTGAGTGACCCCGCCAGCTTCCACAAAGCCAGGAGACCTGGCACTAGAGATGGCACTCACTGAAGTCTCGGGCACACGTGGTAGCTGGGCAGTCTCCCACCAGGAGACCCAGGCCCTGGGAAGTAGTCCTGACCCTTTGGGAGATTCTAGTTGCAACCAAATGGATGTTCACATTCGGTTAGAGAAAGCCCAAGCAGGCCAGCTAGAGCTTTTAAATGGCCCTAATGGTCCTGCCTGCCTTCCTAACAGCCACGCCCAGCTAGAAGGCCACTCCGTTTGCCATCACGGGGAGAGGCCATCACCCTCAGCCTGTAGCCCCGCGTCCCATCCGCACTGGCTAGACAGCCCCTTGCCACACGTGGATACGTGACTACCTCTGTGCTTCAGCCCGTGGGCTGCCATTGGCCCCTTGCCCAATTGCTCAGACCCAGGGCTCAGGCCAAGGGAGAAGGGCAAGGGTGGTGTCCCACGGGCGCCACGGGGAACCTGCGCCCCCTGGCCCCACCTGACTGTGTCTGGCCCTGGAGCCTGCTCTCATGGGCACCTGGGAGTAGGCAGGGCTGCTAGCCGTCCCCCTGTGAAGGCAGTCTGTTAAAACGGCATTTATCAGGCTGCTTTTCCTGCTGCGCTTCCTGATCTAAAGAGGACAGTGGAAACTTGAGGGCATTCAGTAGCCAGCAGGCCATTTGGGGGCGCTTCTGGGGCGCTGCCTCTCAGTTTAGTACTAGTCAGTCTCTCCTCCGGGACCTCTGACTCCGCACGCGGCACTTTCCAAGGGCAGGGAGGGGTCAGGCGCCGCACACCCCTCTGGCGCCGGAAGACCTGGCGCTGGAGACGGCACGCGCGGAGGTCGCGGCACGCGCGGCCCGGCAGTCTGTGGTCTTGCTCTGAGCGGCGTGCCGCTTGCCCCTTTCGACCTGCTGCTCTGCGCAGGCCACGGAGGAGAAGGAGGAGATGGAGGAGCTGCAGGCCTACAACCGGAGGCTGCTGCACAACATCCTGCCCAAGGACGTGGCCGCCCACTTCCTGGCCCGTGAGCGGCGCAATGACGAGCTCTACTACCAGTCCTGCGAGTGCGTGGCCGTCATGTTCGCGTCCATCGCCAACTTCTCCGAGTTCTACGTGGAGCTGGAGGCCAACAGCGAGGGCGTCGAGTGCCTGCGGCTGCTCAACGAGATCATCGCTGACTTTGACGAGGTGCGGTGGGGGGCCCGGCGGGAGGGGGCACAGAGGGCCCCACTTTCGGACGCAGAGGCGGGCCCGGCGGGGGACCCAGCGGGGGGGGGCACAGAGGGCCCCACTTTCGGACGTAGAGGCGGGCCCGGCGGGAGGGGGCACAGAGGGCCCCACTTTCGGACGCAGAGGCGGGCCCGGCGGGGGACCCAGTGTGGGGGGGCACAGAGGGCCCCACTTTCGGACGTAGAGGCGGGCCCGGTGGGGGGGGGCACAGAGGGCCCCACTTTCGGACGCAGAGGCGGGCCCGGTGGGGGGCCCGGCGGGGGGGGGCACAGAGGGCCCCACTTTCGGACGCAGAGTTGGGCCCGGTGGGGGGGGCACAGAGGGCCCCACTTTCGGACGCAGAGGCGGGCCCGGCGGGGGGCCCGGCGGGGGAAGGCACAGAGGACCCCACTTTCGGACGCAGAGGCGGGTGCAAATGCCGGTGCCGGCTCTGCTGACCCAGGCGCTGTTCTGGCCTGGGTGCACTTCCTCATCTTGCCGTGGGTGAGGAGGCTGAGTCAGAAGGCTCCGTGCCCAGGGTCCCTGCCGGTAAACGGCAGAGCTGGCGGTTCAGACCAGACTGCTTGGGCTTGAAGTCTGTGCCTCCCAGCTGCCCGTCAGCCTCACTCACCAACAGCCCCCACCCACATCATTCCCCTGGCGCCGCACAGGGCGGGGCAGACCCCAGGCCGGGACAGCCCCACGTCAGTGCCAGAACGCTGAGACAGTCGTGCAAGAAGCAGCTCTCAGACTAAGGGAGGAGGCAGGACAAAGATGCAAGGTGCCGGACAGCAAGTAGAAGCAAAAACAAAGACATCTCCTCATTTGTTCATCAAACCGTTGTTAAGCACCTACTGTGTGCCAGGCACTGGGGACATGGAACTTGATGGGGCGGTCTGGGGCCTGGGGGCTCACTGGGCAGTGTGAGAGGGGCAGCCCCAGTGGGAAGATGCAGAGCACAGGGTAAGGAGCAGAGGGATGGTGGGATTGAAGTAGCCCACAGGTAGTGGGGCAGCTGGTGTTGGCTACGGTGTTTGTGGCAGGCACCCAGCAGGTTCTGGAGATAGAAGGGTGTCTCACTGGACACATATGAGGAAGTGACCTCATCTCTGGGATGGGATGGGAAATTGAGCCAGCAAAGGGGGAGGCTGACCGCCAGCCTCCATGGTGGGCCAAAGACCCAAAGGAAACTAGTGACCTGACCCCAGGGGCTCTTGATGTGGGGTGGACATAGCAGTCACTATGCGGCCAGTGGGCACTGGAGGAGACCTAACTGTTGGGGAGCACTGGGGCTTGATTGATGGTGGAGACGGGCTTCCTGTGTGAACTGGGTGGACATCTGGGTCACCCCACCTCACTTCCCTGTTGACCTGGTTGCCCCAGGCTTGAGTATGACCAAGTTTGGCTTCTTGTCCAGATCATCAGTGAGGATCGGTTTAGGCAGCTGGAAAAGATCAAGACCATTGGCAGCACCTACATGGCTGCCTCAGGCCTCAACGATTCCACCTATGACAAGGTGGGCAAGACCCACATCAAAGCTCTGGCTGACTTTGCCATGAAGCTGATGGACCAAATGAAGTATATCAACGAGCACTCCTTCAACAACTTCCAGATGAAGATTGGTGAGTCAGGCCCTGGGGAGCACCAAGGGCTGGTAGGGGCTTGCATCTGGACCCTGTCCAAGCACAGGTTGATGCTATAGGTGTTCCTGCCCTAGGGGGTGAGGGTAGTTACTCAGAGCAGAACCTGCCAAGATCTGGAGGTGCTTCCTCTATGCATTGGCCCGCATGGCAACACAGACAGGATGCCCTCCTCTGGTTTCCCACCTTCCCATTGTTGGGGAAGTTCTGGTTGGAACAGGCTACGCCTGCCCAAAAGGCGTTGTGCGATATGCTGTGGGCAAGGGCACAGGGCCTTGTGGTGGCTGCCTCATGAGCAGATGACAGTCCCATTTAATTCAAATGACACTAACTTAGCAGCCATGTTTTATTTAAAAGTGTTCCAAATTGGTTAAGTAAAAATAAAAGGGGACCTCCCTGGTGCCTCAAGGGGTTAAGGAGAAGCATTATGAAGGTGTCCATAGCCACTGCAGCACGAGTTCAATTCCTGGCCAGGAAAGTGACCGCATGGTGCAGCAGACCTCTCTGTCTTGCTGCTGGTCCCCTCAGCAGTGTATTTTAGTAGACCTACCTGTTCTGCTCCCATCTCTGTCTCTGGTGAATCCTCTCACCCCCTGCAGGTGTACCCCAGTTCTTATATGCATAAATAAATAAAAGGTAGTAAAATGATATTTAAAACCAATATATGTTTTAATTTTTTAATTTAATTACTTATATTTGAAATTATTTGTAGTCCCCAGGGAGTACCCACCACCATTCCACCCATGCACTATCACCTCAGTCCCTTGTGCTCTTTCTGCCCTCATCCCTGTCTTTGCCCTCCCCTCCTTGCCCTCCCCGCCATGGTCCCTTTGGTTTATCTTGGCTTTTTGGTCTTGTTGAGCTTTTGCTTGCTTTTGGTTATAATTGCCCATTTCCTTGAGCTTCTTCTTTTGTTGTTGTTGTTGCTCTTTCATCTTCCTCCTAATAGTGAAGCCATCTGATACTGAAACAAGTCAGAAGGCAAGAGAAAAATAACGGATTCTGACTTGTTTCACTGAGTATAGCTCCTTCTAGCTCCATCCATGTTTCTATAAATGGCCCTTGTTTATGATTTTTGATTGCTGAATAGTATTCCATTGTGTATATGTACCACATCTTCTTAATCCAGTCATCTACTTTTGGGCATTTGGGTTGTTTTCAGGTCTTACCAATTACAGATAGTGCTGCAATAAACATAGGAGTACAGGTGCTCTTTCGGATCGGTGTTTTTGTGTCCTTTGGGTAGATGCCTAGGAGTGGGATTGCCGGATCATAAGGTAATTCCATCTCTAGTAGACTGAGGAACCTCCATACAGCCTTCCATAGTGGTTGAATTAACTTGCATTCCCACCAGAAGTGTACTGGGGTACCTTTTTCTCCACATCCTCGCCAGCATTTGTTGTTGTTGGTTTTTTTTGATGTATGCCATTCTTACCCGTGTAAGGTGGTACTTCATTGAGGTCTTGATTTGCATTTCCCTGATTATGAGGGATGCTGAGCATTTTCTCATGTGCCTGTTGGCCATGTGTATGTCCTCTTTGGAGAAGTGTCTTTTAAGTTCTTCTGTCCATTTTTTGATTGGGTAAAACCAATATATTTAAACATGGTATGTCACTTGCAAATTTATAAAAACACTGAACATATATTCTACAAAAATTGACAACAAAATGATTATATTTCAACTTTAAAAAAATCATCTTAAAATACAAAATGGGTTGGGTGAGGTTACTGTTGAGTTCTAAGTGGTTTCTCTCTTGGGTGTGCGTGTGTGTCTACAAAGTCTACATGCTGTGAAACCCTTTTAAGTCTACACAAATGTGCTGCGTCCATCGTCTTCCTTTATCGAATGCCTGGGCCCTGTGGATGACTGAGGATGCGGTCATGACCCGCCACGGGCTGCTTGCTGCACGAGAGGCTGCAGAGTTCGTGGGTCAGTCGCAAAGTCACCAGGCTGTATTCTATGCTTTACGAAAACCTTTGAACCAAAGACCTGTATGTATTTTTTTCCTTTTTTAATTTTGTTGTTGTACTAATGTTTTAATTTGGACAAGTTTTAACTGTATAGGACAGCTGAAAGTATAACATGATGAAACCCCATGTAGTTTTTATAAATTTGCACAAGTACACAGTGTAGACACCCTCCTGTATCTGCAAATGACTTTCAAGTTACTTGTTGCCCCATAAAGTTCAGGGTGTTTCTGCAGTTCGTTTTGGCTTCAGTGTGTATCTGATGAAGGAGGTCCAGGCCCCCAGAGTGAGAGCTGTGTTTCCAATAGAAACTTTGTTTGTGAGTGCTGCTCTTCCCCCTCCTGAGGATTGTGGAGGTGAAGAATGCTTTCTGAAAGAGCAGATCTTGGTTCTATTCAAAATTTTAATGCATTATCAATTCCCTTGGTAGGTCTCAAGCTATAAATGATTCAGATTTCAAATTTTAAAAAAAGGAACTGTAATTCACCAACAAAAATACTGGTGTTTCAGTTCTCAAAATTAGCACATTAAACCAAAATATTGGATTACTAAAAATCAATATTGTGATCATTAATGTTCTCGGGAGACATTTTGTTCCGGCCTGAGTGTCAGGAATTGGGCTTTCCCTGAACAAGCTTGCTGCTTTCAGCCTGAAATTGGGACTTAGCGACTGGTTTTTCATTTTGCAGTTACTGCTGGCAAGTCCAGACCAGCCCGCTTGGGGGTCTGCTTTAAGGAACGGTCACAATGTGTGCTAACTTCACTCTTGGTCTCATGTGATGTTGCCATTTTTTTTTTAAAGATTTATTTATTTTTGCATACAACAGCTGGGATACAGACCAGAGTTGCGGGAGGTGAGAGGATTCACCAGAGACAGAGCGGGGAACAGAGCAGAGCAGGGAGACAGACTGAAACACACTGCTGAGGGGAGCAGCGGGGGAAGCAGGAGAGGTCTGCCACACCATGTGGGTCCCCCTCCCTGGCCGGGATCGAACTCGTGCTGCTGTGCCGGGGATGCTTCACAGTGCGGCACTTAACCCACTGTGCCACCAGGGAGGCCCGATGTTGCCACTCTTGCTTTCCTTTTATATCATCTTTTGATTTCAATTTTTTTCTCCTATTATATTTTTGTAAGCTGCCTTAGCTCTTTTGCTAGACCAGGGCTGGGGATTTAGGGTGGGGGAGTCTGTGACCAGGTAAATAAGTGGTTGGACAGGCAGTGTGGAGCCTTGTGTGGCAGATCCCCTCCCACAGACTCAGGTACATCCTCACTGGGGAGTTGGATTTTGGTGAGTGACTGCACAGCCCAGCCTGGGACTAGCACGCGGGATAAAAAGCTGTCCATATGACTTGATAGGACCAAAAACGAGGGCCATGGAGGGAAGGGTTTTGGAGACTGGAGAAATTTCTGACTGAGTGACCCAAGAGACCAGCTGAGGAGCTTCTGCTGTCTGTACTCCTGCCTTTCACATCCAAGGAACAGCTAGGCAGCCCTGAGGCTTCACAAGGAACTGTGAGCAAGAGTTTAATAGGAGGAAGCAGCCGGGAACTTGGAGACAGGGCAGGTCTAGAGAATTCAGTTGAGTAGGATCTGTCAGGGAAAGACAACCTAGAAAGGGGGTGGACACTTCAGGTGGACACCAATACAATGATGGCCGGGTGCGCAGGGTTGCTTTGGGCAAGATTGGGAAGGTGAGCATATTAGAGCAGAGGGGCGAGGGTCAAGATGGAGAGCCCTCGTGTTCATGCCCTCAGACTCAGTCTCTCTGGTCTCCCTGTTTAAGGGCAGATACCAGGAAGGAGGAGAACTTGGAGAGAGAAGAGGCCAGGGCAGTGAGGTATGTTAGGAACTAGGCTCTAAGAATGAGAATGGTGGGTCTCTGAAGCAGAGGATTGAGGAAAAGGAAAATGGCCATTTCTGCTATGTTGGCTCTAAATGCTACCAAAAAGGCCACCAGGGAATTGGATGATGCAACAGACCAGTGATACCCGTGAAGAGGGCAGTCCTGGTGACGGACTTGAAAGAGCTGAGTAGCGACAGGATAGTGAGGACACAGGAGCAGTGGATGTTCCTGAGTTAGCAGGCATCTGATGGGAACAGAGAAATGAGAGCTGCTGGGTTAAGCACAACCTCAGGAACAATAGCAAGGGCAAGCAGGACAAACGTTGACAAGCATGCTTCTCTCTCCTGCAGGACTCAATATTGGTCCTGTGGTGGCTGGGGTAATAGGAGCTCGCAAGCCTCAGTACGACATCTGGGGCAACACGGTGAATGTGGCCAGCCGCATGGACAGCACCGGGGTGCCCGACCGCATCCAGGTGAGTGCAGGAACACCCACCACCCACACACGCCAGGAACTTCTATTTGATATGAAGTGATATTAGGAGGGAGACCACCGATAGCTCCCACTCAGAATTTCTGCCACCAAATTTGGGGGTGATGGGGTACTCAGTGCTAATCTTGAAAGCTTAGAGAACAGGTTCTGATGCAGGCTCAGTACCTTGGACAGATCTTCAGGCCTGTACAAAGCCCTCTATTGGCTACAGAAGGGATTGGGGGCAACCACCCCAGCCAAAAGATGCATGCTAATGGGGGACCACAGCATCTCCCCCAATCCAGGCACACAGAGGAGACACAATCACAGGGAGCAGGGCCTTGCCAAATGGAGACCACATTTGGCAAGGTTCAGAACCGGACAACATGGGGCCTGACCAGAGACCTGGGTCTTTGTCTCTCCTCTTCATCCTTTGCAAGCTGGTGCTTGTGATTCTCAGGGCTGCTGCTGTTCAGCTGCTTTTCTTTCTCAGAGCTTCCTTGATCCTTCCTACTCTAGTCTTTGAATAGAGGCCTAGACTGTAGTCCTACATGTTATGCCTCTGGTCCTTGTACAGCTGCACCACTACCCTGGCTGATCTGAGGTGACTAGACAAGTGGCTCTCTCTCTTCCAGCCCTGTGCCAAGGGGAGAAGGGAAGCTGGGAGGAAGGCAGGTTTGCGGAGCTTCTAAACCCACCCAAAGGTGTCAGCAACAACTGACAACCCAGCACCTCTCCTTTCACAGGGCTTTTATGTACAGAGTACACTTAGTGAGGTTACTTCCCAGAGTACCCCTGGCCATTCCTGGTCCCCTTCCTCAATGACAGCCAGGTGGGGCCAGCATACTCAGCAGTTGTGTTGTGGATAGGCTGGAAGGGGCTGGGGTGTTGTCTGTATTTAGACATGGCTGGTGGGTCACCTGGGAGTCCTTTTCCATACTGTTCCCCCATGTTCTTTACCCTGCCATTGTACCCTGTAATGACTGTAGTACTTAACTTCTTTTAGTCCCAAAAACTAAAGCAGAGAGGGGTAGTAAGATATGTAACTGAACCCCAGCTCTGCTATTTATTGGCTATGTACCCTTAGACTTAGGTTTTCTGAACCAGAAAGAACTCACCTCATAGATTAAATGAGACTGGCAGTGGTTCCCAAATTATCTGGCAGTGAAAAATCAATTTCCAAAAACACTTTGCTCTGTTGGGGAATTAAGACTGGTCACATTGATAATGTGTGTGGGCAGTGGCAGCTTAGGTTCTGATGGCTCTGGAGGCTCCTCAGCTCTTCTGTCAGCTTCTGCCCTCATTGTGAACACGGCACTTCCTGGCCACAGGCCACTGTGAGTAGCCCTGGAGTAGCAGGTAAGGTGCTTATTACCACGTTGACTGGCATGCAGCAGGCACTGCCATCCTCCACGAACCAGCTCTGCCATGAATGAGCAGCAGTCAGTCCTGAACCCCGCGGCGGAGCTGCCACCCACCCTTCTATGTCAGGGTAGCAGCGTCATAGCTGTCGGCAGATTCATAGCTCAGGTCATCAGGGGCCTGTCCTGTTTTTCCTCCTCAGGTCACCACGGACATGTACCAAGTGCTGGCTGCCAACACCTACCAGCTGGAGTGCCGGGGTGTGGTCAAAGTCAAGGGCAAAGGCGAGATGATGACCTACTTCCTCAATGGAGGGCCCCCACTCAGTTAGCAGCTGCCAGTCAACAATGCCAGGTAGCCTGGCCTCCAGAGAAATGGAAACGGCTTCTTTGTGTGCCGGGTGGGCAGGTGGAAGCCTGTGCTCCAGCCCAAGTGGCCATGCTGGTGAGATTTCCCACTTTGACTCCAGAAGCAGCTTCTGCTTTTGAGGGTGGGTGGCAGCCTCATCCCGGGCCCTGGGGTGCCAGCGTCCTGCGAGCACCAAGCTGACCAAAGATGTTTCCCTCTGTAGAAGACTCAGACTTGATCTGAATCTTGAGTTCTTTAACGGGTGCTGCTGTGTGGCTGGAAAGGAGCTGCTGGAGCGTTTATGAGTGTATGGCAGGTCCGCTCAGTGACAGGGCTAAGGGAGAGGCCTTGGCCTCAGGTGGGTGGGTAGGCCGGTGTGACTCTGGCCAGGGGACCTAAGTGCCCCCAGGGGTCTACTTTTCTATGTGAGCCTTTAAAATTCAGCGGCTGCAGCCCCTGCTCCATGGAAGGAGCTTTGGGCAGGAGTGCTGGCTTCAGAGGGACTGTGGCCTTCACCGTGATACACCTACACACACAGACAATGCCCCCTTGAGGGGGAAAGAACTAATTATGAGGGGGAGGCGAGAGGACTTGAAGCAAGGCGTGGTGGTTCTGAAAAAAAAAAAAAAAAAAAAAAAAAAAGAATATTTATTAAATAAAACAAAACANGAAAAAAAAAAAAAAAAAAAAAAAAAAAAGAATATTTATTAAATAAAACAAAACAAGTTTTCTGTGCCCTTCTTTAGACTATGCTAGATGTATGCGTGTAAGAGACCCACAAGCAATGAGGGTGTCACTGGGGAGGGAGGGCGGGGGTCCCAAGTTGTCTTTTTTGTATTTTTTATTTTGTATTATTGAAAACCTTGGAGCTCTAACAAATATACCAAATTCTATATTTTGTAAATTCTCTATATTAGAAAGCAGCTGTGCACAGCAGGGTGCTTGTGCTCACTTGTACTGTGCGTGTGTCGGCGTATGTGCTGGTGTAGATGTGCACGTGTTCACGCTGTGGAACTGGTCTCCTACAGGATGCCTGTTTTCCTCACTTCAGATTTGGCAGTTTTTGGCTTCCTCTGGTCCAACCAGAGTAGTGAGTATGTCTTTTTGGGGTACCATATATTCAGATTAAATAGGAAGATGGACACATTACCCCATCTCTCTCATACACACACACCCCACTTCCCCTAAGGACAATGTAAACAGAATAAGGAGAAAACAAAAAGTGGCCTTCCTATCTCGGGGTGAGCTGGAACCCAGGGAAGTGACCTCAGCCTACAGAAGACAGCATGGCCACCGTCCACCCTTCACTCCCTGAGACGTCAGCCCAGCTCATGCAACCTTGAGAGCTCAGGTGACCGGGCCCTCAGCCGAGAAGGGTATAAGGAAGCCTGCCTGGCCTTTCCATTTAGCAGAGGCACAGGTGGCTCTCTTGGACATGATTCCTCAAATTTGGCTTGGGGCGAGGTGGTGTAATGTGGACTTCTCAGGTTTAGGGAAGGGTCTGGCCTTACCCTTCAGTGCAAACCAGAGGGAAGCCCAACTTCAGAGTCCCCATTGCAAAGCTAGAGTTTTTTGTGTGTGATTTTGTTTTGGAAGGAGAGCAGTAAAGTATGACCAGAAAGATTATTTTTTATGCCCTACAAGGGAGGCTTTGGAAAACAGTAAGACTATCACAGATGCACTCAAACAGAATCCTTGGGGAATGTGCCTAGATCTTCTCATTGCTTCTCAGGGCAGAATTATTCTCACCTCCAAACACAAGTTTGAAGGAGGTGAGGTGGCAGCTGTATGCCAGCTGTTGAAATGTTACCTTGATGCCCAGCTCACTGGACACTCCCACCCCAGTTTGAACACAGCTCTGAAAGGCAAAGCTATGGACCTAAAACTGCTAGCCTGGGTCTGTCTGCGCTTTCTGCTGCTCCATCCTTTGAGTTCTGCATCAGCCCCCTTGCATCTTATGTGAGGGGCTGGCTTTTATCATGCGTTGTTCTCAAGACCCTTGCCTCTCCATATCGCCCAACAGTGGTGCTGGGTTTTTGTTTTGCTTCCAGCCTGAGTATCTGTGTGTGTGTGTGTGCGCGTGTGTGCACTGAGTTCCCCCCCATGTTACCCTTGTTGGTCATGGCCTCCCGGCCTCCTAGGGGGCCTATCCTTCCCACCCTGCAGTGACT
This sequence comes from Galemys pyrenaicus, assembly GCA_019455555.1. Taxonomy (NCBI): domain Eukaryota; kingdom Metazoa; phylum Chordata; class Mammalia; order Eulipotyphla; family Talpidae; genus Galemys; species Galemys pyrenaicus. The sequence goes on along the minus strand of JAGFMF010012012.1, from coordinate 566,802 downwards.
GGTGACAATGTGCAGTGCTAGCTCTTCATTCCCTCTAAGGGGTGTGCACTCTTTTTATTCCTGCTCTTGCAAAAATGGATAAGATTATGATTTCCCATGGAAATTGAAAAGTCTATTTAAATAACTATTAAACACTTTCACTGGTAACGTGTCCTGGTCTGATTTGCAACTTGGGATGGGGACCTGAGAGCAGTGCACTCAACCCTCTGGTTGCTGGTCCTCAGGAGGGAGCCTTGAGGGCAGGGGCCTCCAGAGTGGGAGGAGAACACTCAGTCACTATGGCAACCAGTTGGGAGGACACAGGGGAGCTTGGCAAGAGCTGGCTTGCTGGTCTGTGGAGCAAGTGTCAGAGAAGAGGAGGCTGAGGAATGAAGAGCTGGACAAGGACCAGGAGTGAAGGGGTCAGGGATTGAGGATAGAGCCAGAAAAGATCCAGAGTTGAGGGAAAGATGTTTTAAAACAGGTGAGCCAAACAATTCTTTGCTAAGGAAAAGTTAGAAACACAGAACACAGATCATTAAAAGAACTAGAGGTGGGAGGTGAACTGGTTTGACCTGGATAGCTAAGAATGATGGCTACTACTCATTGGACTCTATGTCCCAGACACCAGGATAAGCACCAGACATCTGATCTACCCTCCTGGCTACCTCAGAAATAGACACAGAGAAGTGGCTTAAAGTCACACAGCTGGTAATGCATTCCTCTTTCCCTTACTATCCCTTTCCCCCCATCCCACAAGAGGAAAGAAAAAAATGGTAGAACAGTGAAGTCCTTTTCAGCACTTTCTGTCTCTTCACCCATCATGCAAGATTACATTTGGGTTTGTGAAATGAAATCAATCAAATTGAATTTAGTGAGTGAAAATTAAGGAGCTAGAGAAAAAGACTTCACTGGCTTCACTGCAACACTGATGACATGGACACAGCTCTGGTTATCCTGGTCAGGGCCGGCCTGCTCCAGGGAGAATGGACATTAAGAGGACTTCAAATGCGCATGGTGAGAGTTAGAATTTTATAGAGCCAATATTTAACTGAGAACTTTTCAGATACATTTGGAAAGAAGAAAAAATGATAAGGAAGGTTAACCATTAGGGCTGATTTGCCTAAATGAAATGAACCTCAATTCCTGAAGAACCTCCACTCTGCCAAGACCAGGAGATACCAAGCCCTTAGGCAGGTCCCATGAAGCCACTGTATGCCTGAGCACACCCAATGCACAGAGACTGAAAAGGGATCAAATCAGTCCCCCCACTCTCATCCTCATCCCCATCAAGCTAATCCCAGGGACCAAATTTGTCCCTTAAAGAGGTATTTTTTTCTAAAAGCATATCCACACCTAGTATGTTAACTAGCAAAACTGGGAAAGACACCACTGGTAAGTGGAGTAAGTCTTGAAGACCACTGTAAAGCCCCTGACAGCAAAGACATTAAAAACAATACCAGCTTCAGCCAAGATGGTGGTGATCTGATCACAGCAGGACATCAGCCACACCTTGATGGGAGGTAAGTTGTGCTTGGTAGGACAAGGAAGCTAAGGTTTAGTATTCACCATTTACAGGACTTTCCCCAAAGCAAAAAAAGATGCCCAGAGCCCTAAACATGGATGTTTTTCATAGTGCTACAATTGGGCCATGAGTTGCTAATAAACAGAAAATGAACTTCCCAGGACCTGAAAATGATGCTGAGCCCATAGCAAGGCAGGAAGTATTCTTAGGCACTGAGCAGATGCTTGCAGTCACCTGAAATGGAAAGCCACAATGGCAGGAATACCCAAGAAAACCCAGTTTTTGAATTTGTCTGAATTGAAACAATTCCATACTGTACATGTCACTTCCAGGAGGGAATAACAAGGCTGGGCCATGCTGGCCCTGGTACCATTTAACACAGGTGCCGGGGAAGAGCTGACAGGCTGGGTTACCTGTGGAGTGAGAGTGCCTGCCACTTGCAAGGACTTTACAGAGCATAAACAACACATACAACTTCTCACTCGTATATCCCCCCTCATCACCCTGCCCCACCCCCCCTCCACGCCCCCACCAGTCCTGGGACTGGTTCATCCCCTGTGGCTGTACCTCTGTCCAGTGTGCTCTGCTGACTGGTACTGATGGTCTTGGCAGGAAGACAGCTCGCACATCTTAAAAGTTGACAACAGAGGAAATGAGATCTGAGATTCAATTATTACAGTAGTATTATGGCTTTTCTTACCCTTCTAGGTTTTCAAAACAGCTCTGTGGTGGTTTTGTCCCTGTCATAGGAGGAAAAATGTATTTGCTATGCTATTGTCTACCTTTCCTTCCCACATGCAGGGCTGCTGCTTTGCCAGACACAAGCACAAAGCCAAGTGAGGTCATTGGAATGGATGATCTACAGGGTCTCTTCCTCCTTTGGCACTCAATTCTAAATATCCATGTAACTTTATCTATCTTCAAGTGCCAGACACATGGATGGTGGAAATATAAACACAGTGGAATCAGAATTTTGAGGTTTTAGAACAAAAGGCAGAGACACAGATGAGAGCATCACGCCAAGGGGAATCTGTGGGAAGAGCACCTTCAAACCAAAGCCAGAAACAGCTCTGTCCTCTGGATGCCAGCAGTGAGACCAAGTCCCCTCCTATCAAGGCCCTGATCCAAGAAGTGGGGAGGGGCGGGTGGCGTTCAATCTAGGTTCACAGAGCAAGGAGAGGGTCCAGAAAGGCACAGGATGAGGGAGAAAAGCTGTAAAGAGAGGAAAGGATTCAACTAGGATTGAGGGTAAAACAGGCATCCTGTTCCCTTCGGATTACTGGCCCCAACGCTCACCTCCCACCCATTTCTATGAGCAGAGCTGAACCATCCCTTACTTGGTGAGCACATATTTACCACCAGGAATCCTTTCATGTCGTTGGTCTATTATGTTGATGAATTTATGGAATTCTCAATAGAATTCATTAGAAGCCTCATCACTTTTTTCCCTTGCCCTCAGCCAATTTCTAATTTAGACCTGCCTGGCACCTCTGGTTTCAGCATCTCTAGTTATTCTAACTTAGACTATTTTCCAGTTTTGCAAAATTTGCTTCTCTGATTCGACCTTGCTGATTAGCATGTGAACTAGGCACTTCCCTGGATCCCATGGAGATTTTTTTGGAGGGTGGATTTCATTTCAGATTAGTCTTTTTAAAGTCATGCTGCATTAGGACTTTTTAAGACTGTGTTGAAATTCTCACATCCCTAACATCGCCTTACCCCGCTTTTTGCTTCCCATCAAGGCACAAACCACACCTGTGTACATGTACCTGGGGTCCTTAACAGAACAGGAGCCATTCAAGTGGCTGCCATGCTGGAGCAGCCAACAGATCTGATTAAGGATGTTCAAAGGGAAGACTGTTGGGGTCAGAGTGTTCATGCCACGTTGGAGACTATGAGGTTCCCCCAGGTACCTTCCCCATTCATTAGCACTCCAGTGCTAGGAAGACCATGGGGGCTTAGAAAGCAGCCTCCCACTTTCAGGCTGTGTGACACAAGACAACTTAATCCTGTTTACTCACCTTTATAGGCTCTACTAAGCACAAATAACATTCTGTACATAAAATATCTGATAGACAGTAGGCACTTGGCAAATGTGAGTCCCTGCTGTCTGAATACATCCCCAGTGACCTGCCCAGAAGTCTGCACACACAGCTTTCCAGGGCAGGGCAACCTGCCTGCTACACATTTCAATAGGACCCTCATTTAATTGGCCATTTCTGAAAAGCTTTAGGTAGTGATTTAGTACATGTGGGTGCATTCGCAATTTAAAAGACTCTTAAAACCTTTAACACCAATAGGAAATATGATGTGATGGAAAATGATGCTTAATGCTATTTTTAGGCTCTATTCAACTCACGTTATATTCACTGACTAGTTTAATTCTCATTGACTGGCTGAGGTTACAATGCCATTGGAAGGGAGAGACCGGACTCTAACTCTAAAAGCAATCACTGTCTGATACAGTTGAATTCTAATTGCTTAATGCTTTCAGCTCTATGGACCACTTAAAGTGGAATTTCCATGGAGTTACTTCTTAACAAAAAAAACAACCTATTCTGGCCTTCAGCTAGAAAAAAAAAGGGTTGCAACATATGAATACACAACAAAGCTTTAACATTCTATAGCAAGATTTAATTCATGAGTTAGCTTTACTACAAAGATTAAACTGTATTACCACCTTGCTCTAAAATCTAAGATAAACTAAAACTTCATTACACCTCTTGTAGTCATCTTTCTTACAGATGTAGGAAGCCATTTTACTCAGTCTAGGACATCTACACTGCAGGAGTTATCACTGCTAATCCAGATAACCTGTATACATATTCCAACATACTCTAACATTAATTTCCATGTTGCCTACATTATATCAAATGGTGGTAAAGAACATGAGTTCTGAGTAAGAGTGATTTGGATTGAAATCCTGGTGACATCACATGTGACTGTAGTCAAGCTTCTTAACCTCTTTAGGCATTAGGTGATTTGTCTATAAAATAGAAATCCTTCAAAGTTTTCCGAGAATGACATGTATAGTATAGACAGTGCTGCTTCCCCTTCCACATCAGCTCATATGTCCTCACTGCAGCTGTAACAGTAAGCCTAGTGGTTGGTACAAACACACAGAATTCACAGTTTTCTGAGAGGCTCTGTGGCACAGAAAAAAATGAGCACTAATGTTGAATCACTTAAACCTGAATCCCAGGTTTGAACCTGAGTCTTTCAAGTGCCCCCACCTCCCAGGCTGCCATAAGGATGAACTACAAAGGAGGACCTACTAGCACTGGGTCACAAAAGGCACTAAAACAAGCATTCTCATCATTAGACCTCGTCCCTAGGTGCAAGAGCCAAACATTGCTGGTTCATCTTTAGCTAAAGTCCTTGAAGACTCAGCCTCGAAGATATGCAATGGTAGAGAATAGGTCAATGTCCAAGACAGCTGGGGAGGGATTGCCAAAAGCAAGTGAGAAATGGAATGTATGAGCCCTGTTTCCTACTGTCAGAGGAGTTTGAATATGCTTTCTGCTGGATGATGCTTGCACTGCTGTGCTGTGGGATGTAGCAGAAAGGGCAAATGTGAACTGTGGGTGAGGTCAGACTGAAAATTCTCTTTGTTGCCAAGGAAACATCAAGAACAACTTGCAAGAATACAGTACTGGTTTCAGAAGCTCTTTGAAAACTAAACTTCTTCTGTCCTTGAGTTTTCTATAACCTTCAATTGTGCTGAGACTATTTAATATATACAGGCACTGCCAATGCAGAAGTAAATGCAAGCACATAAGTCAACACCACTCACTGTTAACAAGCACATAGCTTCTAACATTCAGAGTTTCCACACTGTGAACGCATCTGCTAGCTAACACTTTAGAAAGCTAAGCAACTCAAATAAGAGACGTGACAAACATGATGATCACAAATATTGCTTCAGTAGCAGTCCCAGAGCACTGTTGAAGATGATCAGACATCTCTAATCCTAATGAGTATATAATAGAAGATTAAATACTCAGCTAACATCGCCTTTACACACATACTCAGTTATAACCCTTGGCAGTAAAAGGTTCTTTTATTAACTTTTAACTAAGATATTACTAAAGACAATGTAAACCTAAACTTGTTATTTTGGGGCAGAAAGAACCCCTTTTTGCCTAAAACCCTTATCTCCAAAGAGATAATAAAGCAGGAAAGATACAAGGAGTACTGTACTGACAAAAGATAAAGAATGGAACTCTTGACATATAATGTGTGGTAAGGCTAAGTGTTTGATATGGTCTGAGTAGTAGCTATTTTAGAAATAATTTACTTGTTCTTTTACTACATGCTCCATGATAGCTAACTTCTAAGGTGAACAAAAAGTCTGGTAATAGAAGAAAAGACACATACACACTTTCTTGTATATCTTGGAAATCTAATAGCTAATCTAATTTACAGCTACTTAATAAACTTTTTGGAATATAGGCTAAGCAATGGTCTTTTGTAGGGAGAGGGTAGCTAGTCTTAGGAAAAAGCACTTCTTTGACATGGACTCTCATAAACAAATCTGGTCTCTGTGGAGCCTGGACAAATTCAGGACTCTAATGAGATTCCAGATGTGGCCTAAGAGGAATGAAACAATGTTTCTCCAAACTTGTTCCACTGTGAAAAAGATCACATGTAATATATAATAATGAGCTACCCATGGAATAACACATTCGCTTTATATAAATTATGAAATTAGAAAATCTAGTAAAGATTCGTCACATCTCCAGGCATTGGTTTCAAATGGATTTTCAAACTTTAAAACAAACACTTTTTATTAAGAATTTTTACTTAGAGGAAAAATGCGCAATTAACCATACAAAAAGCCCTAAAGTGAAAGCCTATACTGAGGATCCGAGGCACAAATACAATATATGTGTACAAAACAATTTTGATTTTGTTCACTGTGGCACTTCACAGGACTCCCAAGTATACGAACATTTTTAACCAGAATTCATCAAGGAGTCACTTCTAGGTAATTGGTTTCACTTAGTGAAAAAGCAACGTGAAACTTGTTTCACTTCTTCTAGCCTTAACTTCTGGGAAGCTCAAAAGTCAAATTTTACACTCGACAAAAACAATGTGTTAAACACTTCCTTCAATTTTCATTGATCCTGTCTTTCTCAATCCTTCCTGTTCATATTTTTGATAACATTATTGCATATGTCTTTTCTCAGAATGCTGTTTCAAATTCTTTTAGGAAAGAGGTCAGGTATAAATGCATTTCATAAATGAACTAGAAGTTAAGAAAACGATCCAAAAGATCAGTGAAACCAAAAGCTGGTTCTTTGAAAAAATAAACAAAATAGACAAACCCCTAGCTAGGCTAACAAAGAAAAAACGGGAGAATACACAAATAAATAGGATATCAAATGAAAGAGGACAAAT
>JAGFMF010012012.1:541292-557264 GCA_019455555.1 Galemys pyrenaicus | reverse complement strand
GGCAGACAGGAGCACGGGGGACTGAGGTGATGGTGCACTGGTGTTACAGTGATGGGGAATACATGGGGATTACAATTGATGTCAAATATATGTAAATTTAAAAAAATTTACATTAAAAATAAAATAAAAATAAATGCATTTCAAATACAGACAAAATAATCAAGCAAATATTGAAAGTAAAGAGTATATCTTTGCACAATCACAGTAAATATCAATCAAAATGCATATCTTCCTCATCTTAGAATGGGAGTAAGTCCCAATGAATTTATCTCAAGTTGAAAATATCCTACATCAAAAATGCATTTAATAAACCTAACTGACTGAATACCATAGATTAGTCCAACCTCCCTCAAATGTGCTTAGAACACACTCACCTACAATTGGGCAAAATCATCTAATACAAAATCTGTTTGATAACAAAGTGTTAAAGCAGTCCATGTAATTATTGTACACTGTGCTGAAAGTAAGAACAGTTTGTCGAGTATCAGTTGTTTACCATTTAGATCGAGTAGCTGACTCAGAGGCTGAGGTTCCCTGCTACTGCCCACATCAGAGAGAGTCCGGTAACACTATCCCTAAAGATAAAAATTCAAAATTCGATGATTTCACCTATATATGGAAGACAAGAAAACAAAGCAAGTAAATGGATAAAACAAAATAAAAATCATTGCTTATTTACAAAAGAATTAAGGTTTTGAGATAGGAAAGAAAAGGGGGCAAAAGTGGTGGGGGTCTTGTGGATAGGTTTTTTTAAAATGTTTTTATTTAATAAAAGAGAAAAAAGTGAATATATCCTAGGAAAAACCTCACTCAAGCCTTAATCTCTTAATCTTAATCTCATAGTATTTTTTAAATTACATCCATAAAAGTTCACCACAGCATTGCTTTAACAGTGAACAATTATAAGCTCAAAGGAGTGATCAAACTTTTTCTGTACACCTATGTGGAGTATTACAACTGTCAAAAGACACTTACCAAAAAAAATTTGAGATCCACCTGCTATTGAATGTATTTTTTTGCATCACCATAAGGCCAAAATATTTTGTCAAACCATGGCAAATCAGGGACTGTATTTCAGAACCACGAACAGACAGTAAACACCAAAATTTAATAATAGCTGGCCTGTACTCATTATAGTAAGTTGACTTTCCTTGATTTTACCAAAAACATATTCCCCGACTAAGTTATCTCCATTAGTTTCTACTCTAATGGAAAGAGCCCATCTTAGAGTTTAGAAGTTGTGTGTGCTTAGTTCTGCAACTCTAGGTAAATAAATCATTAACTACTGATTACCTTAGTTTCATCTATCATAAGTTTGCAACCGCTACTTCTCTTCCATCATAAAACCCATTCTGCTCATGCAGACCTGCTCTCTTATAAAAGTGCAACACAAAATCAAGATTTTACTATCATGTACATTAGAAGAAGCCCAAGTGAGTTTTCAAGAACTTAAGGACTTCTACTCATTACAAAATTTCTTGTTCCAAATTTGGAATTTCTTTGGCAACAATATTATAGATCAGAAGTTATATAGTCAAGATTCAAGCACCAAATAATGAAAGAAAGCACTTCTATACATAAAATATTATTTATACCTATTTTCATTTTTTACATTAATATGTAAACATCCATTTATCCACAAAATAGTTTGTGAAAAACAGAACAAAAAACAATAACAACAAATTAAGCTTTTAGATAGCTGGTGAATGTCCAAGTTTCCTTGCTGAACAGATCAAAATATTAAATATTATAACTCAATAATTCAATGATAAGGAGAACTAAACTGCTCAGGGAACTATGAAATTATCAATACATAACAAAATCACAATTAACCAGATGCTCCAACTACCTGGTTTAACTATTTACAAGAAAATTCTCCTACTTTTAGCCATCAGTGTTGAAAAACTGTTCTAAATTGAACTACTTCACTTTCTTGCTCAGTAAGTACAAAATGTCAAACATAAAAATTTTAGTTTGAAAATTTAGGAGCATGTGAAACTAGAATATACACAATTTCTGCAGTTTTATTACAGATAGAAAATTTGAGTGAATTAGTTTCTTGTTTTAAATATATCCCTGATGTTATAAACTTATTGTTTTCCTTTTGCTTCATTCTTTTAAGAGGAGTGCACAGCAAAGAGGTTCTAGTTAAATAAGATTTTATAGTTTAGACATACAGACATATATTGATTCAGGTAAACAAGGTAATTCAATGACTTTAATCCTCTATTTCTTCTATTTAATAAATGTCCAGTGACATGAATTATATGTAATGGGTACACAGTTTTCCTGGATTTTTAAATTTCATTACCTTATGAATTACTTATTTGGAATATTTTCTTTAAAAAACAAAATAAAACAAAATAAAATCACTCATGGATATGACTTCCAAAATCAGGAGTGTTCTAGATTTTGCTAATGGAATAAAATTGTGCTTCCTATATTATTAAAATTCATAACTGCTTAACAATCTTTATAAATGTTCTCACACAGCAAGAACTTCTCTAGGATACTAGGTGCTTAACTCCTCAAAGTCACAAAATAATGAGTTGCTATGAAAAGTCACCTTCAGAACCTGTGTCACTGGTGGCACACAGGATGACTTTTCGGTGACACACAACACAGAATTAAACAATGCTGAATCACAGTGTGCTATTTCCTTTACAATTTTCTGTTAATTCCACAGAGAACACCCCATTTTGGTGATGGGTAACATCTTTCTCAGTATACACAGAGTGAGCAGAAGTCCTGGATTCTTGGTAGATGCAGTATTTTGCTAGAATTTAATAATATGTAATAATAATAGTTTCAATTTATTTATTTTGTAGTTATCTTTTATATATGGCAAACTGATACTGATTTTCCACTTGGACTAGAGATTAGTTTCTTTAAAAAATTTTTAAATTTTAAAGGATAAAAGGAAATAGTAGCACATATAATTTTCAAATGATTGAAACCTGGGAAACAAGGGGTACAGTCTAACAAATCATATTTTTAAGATGTGGTTTCAAAAAAATGACTAATGTGGTCTAGAAATGTCACTGTATTTTAATACTTGTGATATTCCAGAGATGAGGTCACCACAGACTTCTAATTCAGATGATTTCCAGAGTGAAGATTCAAGCAAAAATATTAAAGGAAAAAAGAACCAATTCCACACCATTCTGTATTTTATAAATTCACAGAACCATGTGCAAATAACCTAATATTTGACAAGTGATCTGTTTCAAACATAGACTACCCAATTTACTGTACTATCTTTTTATTTGGTCAATTATAATGCCTCACAAAGATAATCCCAGGTTGTAGAGCTCCTGCTTGGTCCTTGAATTTTTCATGTATATTTTGATTAAATCCTCTTCAGCAAGGATTCAGAAATGCTGACAAGTCTTCCAAAATGTCTGACTTCTTCCACTGTTTTGGCCCTGTAGAGAACACTTCTCTTCCTCCTTTGAATAATAATCCCATGGCCAATATTCTGCTAAGAGGAGTTTGCTTAGCAGATATTGCATGCTCAGAGGCATGCCACACTGACTTAAAACAAAAAGGAGAGTGGAGAGGAAGAAAGCAGAGCTTCTCATTTGTGGTGAGTTTCTTCATCACAGTGGTAGTTAAGATATGCTCCCTTCTTTTCTCCCTGAAGTCAAGACATTATGTCTGAAGAATGGTGTCAGACATCATAATCAGGAGCCTTGCCCTGGGCTTGCCTTAGCCAAATCTGTAGTGTGACAAATGCTGCCACAGCCACGTGAAAGAAAAGCTGCCAGAGGTTGCGTAGTTCATAAAGATACATGTTGCACAGACAGATTAAACCAAGAGTCAAAAAAGATTTGACATTCCGCCAGCTGGTGTAGTAGACAAGTAAATAACACTGTTCAAAATATAAAAATGAAAGAAGATTAGGGTTATAGGGAAATAAACAGATGGTTCTACTATAAAATTGTAACAGGACACAGAGTAAAACATGAATGTGGAATAAAGCAATTTCTCATCTATAGATAATTTAACATCTTTAAGATATTCAGCTATGAAATTTCCACAGCTTGAAAAGAGAAATTTTTCTTTTTTATGTTTTTCATTTTTCAAAAGGAATAGCATTTTGTATTGCATTTAAAATGGAGGTACAATTGGATGACTCTTACAAACAAGCTGGATGAATTCCTCAAAGTGACAGGTAACCAAGAAGAATTCTCAGGGTCTTTTGAGGTTCTATCTCTTATTCTCAGCCCAGAAAAGTTAAAAAAGTTCACACAAGCTATTCAGCAAAATGGACTTGTAAAACCTGATATGGATGTTAATGTTATCAACAATATTTAATCATCCCACACTGACTGCAAGATCTGAGTCAACATTTGAGGGAGAATTCATTTAACAAGCATTTATTGAGGACCTGCTACAAGAGAGTCACTGTTCTTTAGTTTAAAATAAAGTACTTGTTCATTTATATTCTAGTAGATAAAGATGATAAACACTTTATAAATAATATCAAGCAGTTATGACTTTTAAAAGACAGAACAGGAAAAGCAGAGAATGTAACAAGTGCTTTTTTAGAAGTGAGGAAAATACTTGCCTACCCCCAAATGCTGGCATTTATCCTTTTCTGCTTTAATTCTACCATAACGTATTATAAATGTACTTTAAAAATATGTTTATTTTGTTTGTCCTCTATATTCTTCCAAAACAATGTAAGCTCCAAGAGGGGAGAGATTTTTCACTGTTTTGTTAACTTAATAACCTCTAGTATCCAAAATAGTAAAGTGCAATACAATTTTTTAAATAAATGAACTGTTATCTAAAACTCACATGTAATCACAAGTCTTTAAGAAAAAAGCAGAGGTCTCAATGTGAAATTTTATCTAGACTTCAAAACAGAAAGGACATTAAGGTGTTTACAACAATATAGAAATTACGTGGAGATGCTGAGTTGAATCACTTGAGTTATTACACAAATTAGGGCTGCACTTACTTTAAAAAGACAGTTATTCCAAAGAGACTAGAGTCCTCAATAAAGACCTAGAACTCATGAACTTAACAGACATCTATAGGACCCTACACCCAAAAAAATCAGATTACACTTTCTTCTCAAGTGCACACAGAACATACTCCAGAATTGATCATATATAGGGCCACAAGACCAACATCAACAGATTCAGTAAGGTCAAAATCGTTCCAACTATATTCACCAATCACAAAGGTATTAAATGAGAAATAAATCACACACACACACAAAAAAAAACCCAAGAAACCCACCTGCAACATGGAGATAGAAACCAACACTACTAGAAGAACAATGGATTATAGAGGAAATTAAAAAATACTTTGAACTGAATGACAACGAGAACACATTATTCCAAAATGTATGGGATGCAGCAAAAGCAGTACTAAGAAGGAAGTTTATAGCAATCCAGGCCCACATCAACAAACAAGAAAAAACTCAAAGAAACAATCTAATCTCACACCTTAATGATCTAGAAAAAGAGCAACAAAAGGATCCAAAAACCAGTAGAAGAAATCATAAAAATTAAAGCAGAAATAAATGAATTAGAATTCAAGAAAACAATCCAAAAGATTAATGAAGCCAAAGGCTGGTTCTTTGAAAAAGTAAACAAAATAGATAAACCTCTAGCCACGCTAACAAAGGAAAAACAGGAGAAAACACAAATAAACAGGATCACAAATGAAAGAGGAGAAATTACAACAGACTCAAAAGAGATTAAAAGAATAGTCAGGCAATACAATGAGCAGCTATATGCTAACAAGCTTAACAATCTAGAAGAGATGAACAAGTTTTTAGAAAGATATAACCATCCAAAGCTAAACAAAGAAGAAATAGAACACTTAAATAGACCAATATCAAGTAGTGAAATTGAAGAAGTAATCAAAGCACTCTCCAAAAACAAAAGCCCAGGGCCAGATGGATTCACAAATGAATTCTACCAAACATTCAGAAGTGAACTAGTACCTATCTTATACAAACTCTTTCAAGAAATCGAGAAAGAAGGAATACTACCTAAAACGTTCTATGAAGCCAGTATTACACTAACACCAAAACCAAACAAAGATAACACAAAAAAAGAGAACTACAGACCAATCTCCCTTGTTGAAGATGCAAAAATCCTCAACAAAATTCTAGCCAACAGAATACAACAATGCATAAAAAGGATAATTCACCACGATCAGGTGGGATTTATTTCAGAAGCTCAAGGATGGTTCAATATCCGAAAATCAATCAACATAATCCAACATATCAACAAAAAGAACAAAAACCATATGATCATATCAATTGATGCAGAAAAGGCATTTGACAAAGTCCAACACCCATTCATGATAAAGGCTCTTGAAATCCTTGGAAGAGAAGGACCATAGTTCAACATGGTAAAAGCTGTATATGACAAACCCACTGCAAATATAATACTCAATGGTGAAAAAATGAGAGCATTCCCCTTAAGGTCAGGAACAAGACAAGGATGCCCACTCCCTCCGCTGCTATTCAATATAGTACTGGAAGTCTTAGCCAGAGCAATAAGACAAGAAAAGGACATACAAGGAATCCAAATAGGAAAAGAAGAAGTAAAACTATCATTAATCGAGATTAATTAATTTTGCAGATTTATAATATACTTGGAAAACACTAAAGGTTCTACAGAAAATCTAATTAAAACAATCAACCAGTTTATTAAAGTAGCAGGATACAAAATAAATGCACAAAAGTCAGTAACCTTCCTATACACAAACAACCAGTCTGAAGAAGAGATCAAGAAAAATATACCCTTTACAATTGAAACCAAGAAAAGCAAATACTTGGGAATCAACCTAACAAAAGAAACAAAAGACCTATATAGAGAAAATTAAAAACACTATTAAAAGAAATAGAAGAGGACACAAAGAAATGGAAAGATAATCCCTGTTCATGGATAGGAAGAAACAACATTAACAAAATGGCCATTCAACACAATACCAATAAAAATTCCAGTGAAATTCTTTAAGGAAACAGACCAAATGTTGATGAAATTCATATGGAGACAAAAAAAAAAAAAAACCGATTTGCCAAAGTTCTATTGACAAAAAAGGAGAATGGAGGTATGCTCTCAGACTTCAAACTCTACTACAAAGCAACAGTTATTAAAACAGCATGGTATTGGAACAAGGACAGACACAGACCAATGGAACCATATAGAAAGCATAGAAGTAAAACCACACAACTATGGACAACTGATCTTTGACAAAGGAGCAAAGAATTTGCAATGGAACAAAGACAGCTGATTCAATAAATGGTGCTGGAAAAACTGGTCCACCATGTGCAAAAAAATGAAACTGGACCACTATCTCACACATGTACAAAAATCAACTCAAAATGGATAAAAGACCTAAATCTAAGACCCGAAACTAAGACATACATCAACGACGCCTTTGAAGATGCATCCCCTAATGCAATAAAAATGAGAGAGAAGATAAACAGATGGGACTACATCAAGATAAAAAGCTTCTGTACAACAAAGGAAACATTAAATAAAACAAAGAGAAACCCACTAAATGGGAAAAAATCTTTGTGCTCCACATAACAGACAAGGGTCTGATCACAAAGATATACAAAGAACTCGTAAGACTCAAGAAAAACAAAGTAAAAAAATCCAATCAAAAAGTGGTCAGAAGAACTTAAAAGATACTTCTCCAAAGAGGACATACACATGGCCAACAGGCACATGAGAAAATGCTCAGTATCCCTCATAATCAGGGAAATGCAAATCAAGACCTCAATGAAGTACCACCTTACACGGGTAAGAATGGCATACATCAAAAAAAACCAACAACAACAAATGCTGGCGAGGATGTGGAGAAAAAGGTACCCCAGTACACTTCTGGTGGGAATGCAAGTTAATTCAACCACTATGGAAGGCTGTATGGAGGTTCCTCAGTCTACTAGAGATGGAATTACCTTATGATCCGGCAATCCCACTCCTAGGCATCTACCCAAAGGACACAAAAACACCGATCCAAAAGAGCACCCGTACTCCTATGTTTATTGCAGCACTATCTGTAATTGGTAAGACCTGGAAACAACCCAAATGCCCAAAAGTAGATGTCTGGATCAAGAAGATGTGGTACATATACACAATGGAATACTATTCAACAATCAAAAATGATAAACAAGGGCCATTTATAGAAACATGGATGGAGCAGGAGGGAGCTATACTCAGTGAAACAAGTCAGAAGGCAAGTGAAAAATATCAGATGGCTTACTTTGGGGAGGAATGTGAAAGAGCAACAACTACCAAAAAAAAAAAGAAGAGTAAGTTCAAGGAAACGGGCAATTACAACCAAAACCAAACAAACAGCAACAGCAACAAAAACTCAACAAGACCAAAAGGTCAAAGATAAACTAAAGAGACTATGGTGGAGGGAGGTCAAAGATGGGGATGAGGGTAGAAAGAGCACAAGTGGCTGAGGTGATGGCACAAGGGTGAAATGGTGGTGGGAACTCCCTGGGGAATACAAATGATATAAAATATAATTAAATAAATATAATTTTAAAAAAAGACGGGTATTCAAGCAAAACAAGTTGGAAACATTTATTTCATCTGAGGTATTTGCACTGTGCAAAAAAGGCTGGAAGAAAAATCTTGTGTAAGGAACCCTCTTACACTCCTGGTAGGAATGCAAACTGGTCCAGTTGCTACAGAAAGCTGTGTGAAGATTCCTCAAAACACTAAAAATGGATCTGTCCTATGACCCAGCTATTCCACTCCTAGGGATCTATCCAAAGGATGCAAAAACACTAATTAGAAAGGAAACCTGCACTCCTATGTTTATTGCAACACTATTTACAATAGACAAGATATGGAAACAACCTACATGCCCCAAAACAGATAAATAGATCAAGAAGATGTATATGTATACAATGGGTACTACTCAGCAATCAAAAAAGAGAAACTCATGCCATTTGCAATAACATGATAGAGCTAAGTGACATAAGTCAGAAGGAAAGAGATAAATTTCAGGTGGTTTCACTTTTATGTGGAATTCAGGAAAACTAAACAAAAGATCAGAAAAAAAGAGACAAAATTTGCAAGGTGACCACAGATCTGAGACATATAGCAGGGGAAGGGCAGGAATAGGGTCATACAGGTAGGAAAGAGCACAAAGGACCTTGGTAATGGACCATGGGTTCTATAGTGGTGGGAGAACTATGGGGACTACAGCTGAAGGGAGAAACCAAACACTGTCTCAAAACAATGATATATGAAACATAAAAAACTTTAAAACTTTGTTTTTTGAAATAATTTTAGACTTAGAGAAAAGTTATAAAAATAATGAGAGTCATCTATACCTCAAGCCCTGTTGCCCCAATGTTAAGCTTTCATATAACCATAGTATATACATCAAACTAGTAAATTAATATTGACAGAATTCTATTATGCTGTCTACAAACTTCATATGAAATATGAAAAAGAAAAAAAGACACATCAAAATATAAGTAAATGCTCTCCTTGAATTTTCTAAGTTATCTTTGGTGGTTAAAAGTTATAACAATGTATGAGTAGAAGAAATATTTTAAAAAATGTATAAGTACAAAATAGGAAAGGGCAAAGAAACATAAAGGAAGGTAAAGTTTCTATGCTTCACTTGAAGTAGTAAAATGATGACACACCAAAAGCAGTAACAAGTACCTCAAGCAACCATATAAAAAGCTATAGAAAATGATCCTTGAGAAACACTATAGAGAAATCAAATGGAATCATAGAAAGAAGTTCAAGTAACTCATGGGAGATAGGGAAACTTAAAATTAAAAACATGAAATAAAAAATATGATGACAGACTTAAGCCCTAATCTGTCAAAATCCATTAAATGTAAATGACTCAAATATACCAGTTAAAAGATAAAGATTGGCAGAGTGGATTAAAAAAACATTAAATCAACTCTGCTGTGTGCCATAAACTCAGTTCAACCAATACAGGTAAATTGAAAGTAAAAGAATGGAAAAGGACAGAACAAGCAACATTACTCAAAAGCAGGCAATAGTGCGGTTATAGTAATACCAGGTAAATTAAAAATATTCCAAAGAAAAGGAAACAGGGACCAAGAGGAATATTACATAATGATAAATGGACTGATTCACCAAAGAGACACATTAATCCTAAATGTATATGAGCCAAATAATAAAGCTGCAATATAGGTCAAGCAAAAACTGGTATAATTGAAATGAGAAATAACAAACCCACAATAATAATTAAAAACTTCAATATTTTTCTCTCAACAATTGATAGAACTAGATAGAAAACCAGAAATAATATAGAAAAACAGAACAAGACCATCAACCAACAGGACCTAATTGACATCTGCAGAACACCCACTCAACAACAGCAAAATACACATTCTGTTCAAGTGCCCAAATAACATATACTAAGACAGACGATATTAGAGGTCACAGAACAAATATCAGTAAATATGAAGGAACTGAAGTCATACAGAGTATGTTCTCTAACCAAATGGAATAAAACTAGAAGTCAATGACTAGAAAATCTCGTAAGTACCCAGAAACTAAAAATGAAGTTAAATGCTTCCATTTATATAATGTACTCAAAATAAGAACATTTTATTAATGGAGAATATATTTGTGGTTGCCAGAGATTAAGGAAGAGTTGGGACAGGAAGAAAGTGGATAAAAGGGCAGCATGAAAGGTATCTTTGTGATGACAGTAATGCTTTATATTTTGATTATATGAACATCAATCTCCTGGCTGAGATTTATATGGTTTTGCGAGACATCAGATAAAGTTTATACATAATCTCTTACTAGACGTGTGCTCCTATAATTATCTCAAAAAATTGTAACAAGAAATAAACTTACATCCTATAACATATTTGTCTGCACTTACATTATAAGTATATAGACTATATGTACACACACTGAGATAAAAAAACTTGCAATAATTGATGACTCTAGATGTACTAAACTTCCCTGGAAGTTTTAAAGTTTTCAAAATAAAACACTAACAAAAAAGAGACAGCTTCTAGTTTTTTCAGCAATCCTTTGACTAGCTGAAATGTTCTATATCAACATTATCCCCATCCAGCTGAGCTGTATGTGTTCATAAATACAAAGTCTGAAGAAAAAAAAAAGGCTACAAACCATGTAAAGGTCTGATAAAGGAGATTAAATAATATCCAGATACTCAGTAAACTAACTTAGAAGGAAAAAAAATCCTGAGAACTAGAAATTATAAGGTAAAATGTATTCCCTTAAATTTTACTGCAGAAAAAAACAACACTATCACTCTGCTCACCGTATCTGGAAAGTGTGCAGTTTCATGTTTTGCTTTTCTTTTTTAAAGCATGAATTTGTTTAATTCTCTTAGTAAAAGAATGCCTCAGTGATGCTGCTCCACCAGGAGGCAACTCTTAGAACTACAGTAAACTGTTCTAGGAAATATAACAAAAGCGTGCCTATCTGTATTCAAGAGCACAGACCTGGGTTTCAATCACTGACTAGCGGCTATAAGATCTGCCCAGGCCTCTGCCAAAAAAGAAAAAAAAGAAAGGAGTGATAATGAAATTAGTGTGGGACTTGCTGTGAGGAATTTAAAAGCACAAGGAATGTAATACAATGTAAGAGGTCAATACATTTGCTATTATTATTAATATTTAAAATTATTTCATTAAAGCAAAAAGTCCTATGTATATTTTACAAGAATTACTAATGAAATTTTTAAAGTTAATTCCTCATATTCTTTTAGAATCACAAAATAATGCCTATGATAGTTATAAAAGTATAACTGTACAGCATTATTAAAATTCTATAAATACGGAATTTTGCTTAAAGACATGCTATAATGAAAAGAACATGAAATTTAAAATCATTAAGAGTCAGAATTAAGTTTTGACTCTATGACTTACTCATTATAATCTTAGGATAGTACTGGAACTACCGCAGATTTCTCTTTTTTAAAAATGAGATTCAGCAATAAATAAAAAGAAAAACACACCATTTGCAGTAACATGGATGGAACTAGAAAGGATAATGCTAAGAGAAATAACTCAGAAGGAAAAAGATAAACACAAGATGGTGTTACTAATATTTGGAATATAAAGTAACTAAATTAATAGATAAAAGACAAACTGAAGAACTAACCCTTGATAACTAACTACAGAACTGAAACACCAAGAAGAGAGAGGGTAGTGGAGGGGAAAAAACAAAGAGGGAAAGAAGCACAAAGGATTATGGTGGTAGAATACCGCTGAGGTGGTAGTGGGTACATACACTATGGTTGTAATATTATGGGGGTACCCCAATTATTACCTCAGTTAAAAATAAATAAAAAATTAAAATGAGATTATATCCCATCTGACCAAATTATAAAGTAGAAAACATACACACAAATACTTCATAAAATTAAAGCAATTATAACAAATACAAATTTTCACATCTCTCACATGAAATGTCATTCATTATAATTAAATCTGTCAAATTTGACAAAAGAGAAATTCTAAAATAAGGTGATTAAGAAAAAAAAGAAAAATTAGATTTGAAAAAAGTGGTGACAAACTACATTTTTGATTTTATCTTAACATAAAAATCAAATATATATATCTGAAATATTTTCCTAAAGATTTCGACTAAGTTCTAGGTAAGTATATTTGCAATTCTAAGTTTAACAGTTATTCTATGCAAGTCAGAGATGTGCCACTTACAAAAATTTGAACAAAAGGTCTTGCTTGCTCTATCATTTTAGTAAAGACATTTTGAGTTTTGGTAAATGGCACAGTCACCCTTTATTCCCTACAGATTTCATCTCTTCTTAGAAGTTCAAGTGCCTATCTCCAGCTCACTCAGATGCAAAACTTTCTTCTCCCCCTCAAAATTTTTTTTTTAATATCTAAAAAGGCAGGTCTATTATAAAACAAAAGGAAGGGTAAAGAATGCTTGCACAGACACAAGCAGACAGAAAAATATGCCCCTAAAAGGACAGGTTTGCTAAAGAGAGGTTGCATAGTTGCAGGCGGGTAGCCTTTGGAGAACTGCCTCTGTTCAGTGAAGAAATACACCAGCGTAGTCAAAGGTCATAGGCTGGCAGGAGGACTGCCCTGCAGAGAGAAAGTTGGCGGAGAGGAGCACCTACATAGACACAGGCAGGGAGAAGGGCCACTGCTCCTGTTCCACAAGAGGGAAAAGTTGGTGAAGAGAAGCACCTTCGTAGGTACAAATGGGCAGGGCTGCTGCCCTCAAATTTCATATGTATTCTATCTTCAAGTCCTACTCTTCTTTGTCAACATTCCCTGCCCCCAACCCTACTGCCATTACCATTATCAGGTTCCATAACTTTCTGCCTAAAGTAATGGAATAACCTCCCAAATAATGTCTTTGCTTGTGGTCTCCTCCCTGATTATACCTCTTATTCACTGCTGATAAATTAAATATCTTATGATTTTGCTTTTGTAGTTTACTATTCAAAACTTTCCCAAAAGTACAAAAATCCTCAGTCTGAAGCCTCGGAGCTGAATAAACCATCACCAGAAGCAGAAGTAGCCTTTACTGCTACAGGCAGATGACATTACTGGTAAAGGCTGGCACAGGTTAATATTAAGGTTAATATTAAGCCCACTAGAAATGGAGATACCAATCTCAAGCTAACAGAGGCTCAAAATAAGAGGCAAAGGAAAAAAAAAACTAGAGAGACAAATCAGACATCACTTTTATTTATTTAAAGCACATAAGCAATTACTAAAATTGATACTGAGACAAATAAAAACTGTTTCTCCAAATGGGAGAAAACCTACCTGGTAAAGGCAGGCTGATGTGCCAAGGAAAAATGCAATGATGTAATTAAAATCCTCACCATCACTCTGTAAAAACAAAATAAAAAATAATTTTGTTTCTGGTGGAAGCCTATTTCCAAAATTAATACAGTGGGATAGAATATGATGTTTATGCACAAATGGTCAATTTTTTTCATAATGGTATATAAAAATTCTTGAGTCCTAAAACAGAAATATGAAATATATCATAAGAACCATTAAATGTGAGGTACAGGAAGACTGCCAAGTATCCCTCTATGCCTTGAGCTCCCCATCAATTCACTTTATCCAAGAGAAGATGAAAAGTCAAAGGAAAATTTCTACATGATGTAGAAATCCTCTCTTCTCCACCGAAGAGACACATAAAAATGCACAACACCCCTAAGTGCTAAGGTAACTGAGTGCTAAGGTAACTACTTGACTCAAGTAAATATTGATGAAATTTCCTATCTAGTAAGTATATTACTGTACTGTTTAATAAAGTTATTTGATATTAAAAAAACTGAAAAGCTGTATCCACTAGGGTGTGCTAAATCCCAATAAGATTTAGCACATACAAACTATGCTAGAAAAAGTCAACCAGATGAAATGATCTGCATAGAATATTTCTTTTAAAAGAAAATTAATGATGGACACATTTAACAACTCATGCTTTCTATTCTTTTGTGGTTGTTTTTAAATATCTCCATCAATTTTTCATCGTTTTTTATGCAGCAGAACATACATCTTCTAAGCAAGAGCATTTAAACTTGGCTTATTTTAGAAAAAATATATTTATACAATGAAAATTTTCCAAGAGACATGGGAGTGTCTCTCATGACCATGTTTTCATGAAATAATATAAAGACAAAAATCCTTTTCTACTTGTTTTTGGACAAGAGAAATGACTGTAAGGCAGAGGGAGAGTGACTTATCTTAGCAAGATGATCTTAAAATAGGAACCATTAATCTGTCTGGGATGCTTAGGCCAGTTCTACCCCAGAGGCAGGGAAGGTCAATATGGAACTTTTATACTTTAATAATTCTAAGACTTTAAATAAAATCTATTTGATTTTTTCTTTAGCCTTTATTTTTTTCTCTTCATTTTTTAGTTGTTCTTTTTTCTAATTATAAAAGTTCATCTCCATCTAATACTTTAAATTAGTTCTGCTTAATTTTTTTTTCTTAGTCCTTACTTTCTGATTATTTTTTTCTGGTTATAAAAGTTCATTTTCATAGTAGAGAATTTGGAAGATTGTTACATAGAAGAAATCCATATAGTTCATAATATCACAATTCTGGCAAAATCAACTGCTATTTCATACACTTTTTCCCAATCTTTTTTGTACAAAAATATATGTGTATTTAAACAATTAAATCATTCTTTTATATATTGCTTTTTGGTACTTCACATTGTATTATAAATACTTCCTTAAGATACTAAATATTCCTCAACTATACAGTTTCATGATTATGTAATCTTTTATTGAAGAAATATACCATAATTTTTGTCCTTACTATAACAGTATAATCCCGATAGAAAGGGGAGGTCCCATGGTCCCTTCCCTATGTGCGGAAGGGTGGAGCTGAGCAACAAGAGAAAGCTAAAAAGGACTTGAGAGAAGACCTGGAGAAGGAATGTGGAGCAGAGAGACATGTAAAGAAGCAACCATGCTTACTTTTCAGCCTTGGATTTGCACAAGGGACTTTGGGTACACGAAAGAAAATACTTGAAAGAGATGTGGGTGAGAGACCTGTGGGAAGCTGACAATGGCAGCCTTTTTTTTTGGCTTGTGTTTTGATTTGCTCATTTCCTTCCAGACTTGCTGGCCCTTTCTGCCTCTTTCCTGTAGTTCCCCACCAGATGATGCCTTAGACCTGTGGCAAGGGATTTTTTTTTTGTGATTATTTTATTTTTTCCTTTATTTATATATATTTGACATCATTTGTAATCCCCGTGTATTCCCTATCACCATATCACCAGTGCACCATCACCTCAGTCCCCTGTGCTCCCATCTGCCCTCCCCACCAAGTGTGGGGGTCACCAAGTGACAAGGGTCTTTTCATTTTTTGTTTTTGTTGTGTCTTTATTGTTGTTGTTATTATTATTATTATTGTTCGTATTCCTTTCCTTGATCCTTATTTGGTTCCCTTATATTCCTCCTAGGGGAGGAACCATCTGGTATTTTTCTTTTGCC
>JAGFMF010012012.1:488493-535407 GCA_019455555.1 Galemys pyrenaicus | reverse complement strand
TGGGTACCCCCTGGGGACTACAAATGATGTCAAATATAACTAATAAAAAAAAATACAAAAAAAAAAAAAAAAAGATCTACTTCTATTGATCAAAGAGTATCTACAGCTACTCAGGTGATTGGTTATTCCTAACATGAAATATAATGATCAACCAAAGAGAAGATTGAGTGTTATCTTAAAACTCAATGGCCTTAGTGAGAATAAAGAGGATCTTTTATCATGTAAGAAGTGGACAGTCTCTAAAGAGATTCTAATGAGGGAAAATTAAAGGTGCAAAACCTTGTCACCAATTTTGATATATATATTTTTTTAAGTTAATTTGGGACTACAAAGCCTATACTTGTTAAAATAAATCTAGCTTGCACTGCTAATCTTACCCTGTTTCAAGTTTATCACAATGCCCCTCTGCATTCTGATATTTCATTTTCTTCTTTTTTCAGAACTATCACCCATTTTGTTCTTTAGGGACATAAAATCCTTTGAAAACAGCTCCTTCCAATGTTACACAGTGCTCCCTTTTTTACTTTCAAAACACAGAAAAGTATTTCCAAGCCCCAGTCACCTACCAGATATTTTTCTCTATATAGATGTAAAATTCCCAATTACTGGAACAATGAGAATCTCTAATTTTGGTGCAGGAATTTCCAAAAGTTGTGATTCTCATTTAGGTGAGAGGAAGAGAATTTGCTGGAAAATCTTTCAAAACTTCCTTTCTATATGTGACAAACTACCTGCAGCCTACATTCTCTCTAACTTTGTTATTTCCTTATTTCTCTACCTGAGCATCACTGCTCTAGGAACCTCAACTACTGATTAGAGTATGACAATGTCAGAACAATGATTTAAAACAATGCTAATCAGACAACATAATCAAACCCCCCTTGTTTCCAGATAGTTAAGAATTCCTGGACCAATATACTTATGGACCATTTATAGTTTTCTGAATCAAGTGAGAGAGAAATGTTGGAGAAAAGAGTGAAGAAAGGATCCTGTACCAAATCATGAGAAAAACACCCCTTTCAAAGACACAAGCATCCAGAGTGTCCCCAAATTAAAATATATAATCTCTACATATTACATTGTGATATATAGTAAAAAGATCACTCTAGCCTTTTCCTTATTCATAATTTACTCTGTGCTGCTTTCATATCTTACTATCAAAGTTAGAGAACTGTTTAAAACAAATCATGAAAGTCCTAGGCAACTTAGACACTTAGGCAAGAAGCTATAAAAGCCCAGGAAAATGCTCAGCTTCCCCTTACCACCCACAAAAATATTTATCTGTATTGTGCATAACATTTTTATAATTAATCTATTCAGTTGTTTAACAAAAGTCCTTTTTTCTTGCTTATGTAGTTCTAATACTCATTTTTATTACTTAAGATTTAAAGTAATATTCATAAAACTAAAAAATAAATATAAAAAGTATATATTGTGAAGAGTCTCACTCTCTGATTTTCATCTGTCCAGTTCCCACTATGTTTATTAATTTCTTATAATTCCAGTCTTCCTATGTAAATTAATGCTAATTGAAACATACCATCATCTTCCTTGGCTATCTTTGTTGAGGGTAGCTGGGGCTGAGCTGAAACAGACTAGGGAGTGCAAGCACCTGGTCTGTATGTCTTTCACTGGTTTTCTCAAAACTGTCAGTGTTCTCAAAGGACAAAAAACTACATCTCACCTTTACATAAAATCACATTCCCAAACCCAGGATCCATTCTGTCTGAGGTTCTAAGGTCTCCATCTGGCCTATGTGAAGAGGAAGACCAAGTTCCTCCATGAAAAGAAAAGACCTGGTCCATCACTTCCAGACTGGGCTGGATGCAACAGCCTGTACTTTAACTCCTAAGTGGAGTAATACTTAATGAAAGAATATTAAAGTCCAGGGAATGTTCCTCCCTTTTCTAGTCTCTATAATGCTATGTGTGTGTGTTTAACAGATCTTTATCTTTGAACAGTTTTAGGTCTATAGAGAATTAGATGTTAAAGAGAATTCCCACCAGCTCTTTCCTTTGCTTGTATTTACATTCTATGGATTTTGACAAATGAATAACATTATCATCACTGTAGTAGCATGGAGGATAGTTTCACTGTCTAAAAATTCCATTCCAACCATTCATCTCTTCCTCTAAACCCATGGCAATGACTAATCTTTTTACATATTGTCTCTACAGTTTCTGGTTTTCTACAATGTCATATAGTAGGAATAATACGTCAAGTAGTTATTTTCAGACTAGCTTCTTTCATTAAGCAATATGCATGTGAGGTTAAGCCAGGTCTTTTAGAGTTCATTTCTTCGTATTACCAAATAATATTCTGTTGTATAGATTGCTACAGTTTGCTTATCTGTTCACCTTTTGAAAGATACCTTAGTTGCTTCTAGTTTTTTAAAATTACAAATAAAATTGATATATCTGTTCTTGTGCAGTTTATGTAGATGTAAGTTTTCTATTCATTTGGGCAAATACACCTGGACACATGATTGCTGTATAGTGTAAAACTATGTTTAGCTTTGCGAGGTGCAAACTGACTTCCAAAATGTAGCGCTTTGCATGAATAAGAATTCCTATTGTTCCACATCCTCATCAGCACTGTATTGCCAGTTTTTAGGATTTTACCATTCTAAAAGATGCTTGGTGGGAACTAACTGCTGTTGCGCTTACTATATGACCGTTGAGCCTCTTTTCACATGCTTACTAGTCACCAGTATATCTACTTTGATATCTATTCAGTTCTTTTGCTTATTTTTTACCAGTGTTGTTTGCTTTCTTAAATTTTAACATTTCTTCCCTCTATCAGATGTATGTCTCCTACTCTGTGGCTTGCCTTTTCAGTCTTTCAACAATATCCTTTGCAGGGAAGAGCTTTAAATTAAGTCTAACCATTTTCTCATTCATGATTATGCTTTTGCTGTTATTTCTAAAAGTTCATCAACAAAAAAATCCCTGCTTCATTATCTAAGTTTGAGAGTTATGTGTTTTCCATTAGGGCTGCAATGTACTTTTTGTTGTTGTTGTTATTAATGAAGTACCAAAATACCACCCAACATTTTGACAGTATAAGATTTCTCTACAGGTGTGGTCATTGTAGCTCTCCCATTACCACTGTGATTCACTTTGAGATTTTTTTTTAAAAAAGGGTGTAAAACCTGTGTCTTAATTTTTTTTTTGCATGTGGCTATCATCCAGCTCTTCTAACACGATATGTTGAAAACAATATCCTCCATTGAGTTACTTTTGCTCTTTTGTCAAAGATCAGTTGGCTATATTTGTATGGGTAGACTATTCTGTCCTATTGATGTATATGTCTAATTTTTTTCTCCTAACACCCCAGTATCTTAATTACAATAGCACAGTAAAATAATTCTTGAAGTTGGATTCTTAATCCTTGAACTTTGTTCTTTTTCTTCAGTACTGAGTTGGCTAATTTGGATCTTTTGTCTTTTCATAAACTTTGGAATCACTTTATCAATATCCACAAAATAACTTACTGGGATTTTGATTGGGACTGAGTTGAATGTATATAAACAATCGTGTCATCTGTGAATACAGGAAGTTGTTATTCCTTTCTTCCCAGTCCATATACCTTTTGTTTTCTTTTTTGCCTTAAAGCATTAACTAGGTCTTCCAGTATGAAGCTGAATTAGGAGTAGGTAGGTACAACCTTGATTTGTGATTTTGAATGGGTGCTGCATTTTGTCAAATGCCTTTTCTGCATCTGCTGGTATGAACATTTGATTTTTCTTCTTTAGTCTGTTGATGTGATGGATTACATTAATTGACAGTCAAATACTGAACCAGCTTTAGATATGAGTAAATCCCACTTGCTTGTAGTACATAAAATTTTAAATATATTATTGAATTCAACTTTCTAATATTTTGTTGAGGATTTTTGCCTTTATGTTCATGTTAAATATTGGTCAGTAAAATTGTCTTTTAAAATGGTAAACAGGCTGATATATCCATCAGCGCTATCACTCAGTTACAAGTAAATGGCAATTAATCAGATTATTGTCTTTCTAAATCTGAAAAACCTCAACAAGAAGAAGACATTACTGATGTAAGGAAGAACATGAACTACTTAGGAATTGAGTCTGGCATTAGCCAAGTGTAGCAGTTCAACAGCATGAAAAGCTAGTTTCTACAAACTTCCTTAGTTTTTAAGTTGTAAATCAGAGCAGAGAGAAGGAAAGAATCAGTCTAAGAAGAGGAGGGATATGATATTTAAGTGCCTGAAATAAAATGATTCCTTTTAACAGACTTAGTAATATATGAAGTGCTTTTTCTGAAGTTTAACTTGAAAGTAATATAACTAAGCTTTATGTTCTACAGATTACATATGGTTTTTTGAATCAGGGATAGTAAGACTCTGTGGTATCAAAGCTCTTCTCTACCCAACTTGCTCTCTTCCCTTATTTATTAACTTGCTAAAACAACCAGAGAATTTTTTTAACTATAGAATTTTAACCTCATTTTTTGCCAACTCTGAAGACTAATTATAGTAGTATTTATGCAATAAATTTCTTAAAGTTGTTTTATTAACTGACTTAAAAGAAAAATATTACATGGCTCCCACCAACAGAAACTAATATCCCTTACCAAACACAGATACTACATATTAATATACATTAAGTACATAATTATTGAAATTAAAAAATTCCGGTTTCTACCACTAAATGTTATTTATTGTATAGCCAGTGGTAAATGTATTATTCCATTCTTTAAGAAATACTCATCAAATCCACCTTTCTCTTCAGTTTAAAAGCAATGAAACTGAGTACTAGGAAGTAAGGTGAGGAATTCAAAGTCACAGAGCTAACGGTAGCTGATAAGGAGCCAACTTTCTCCTTCTTCCACAAACAAAAGTCAATTCTTGACATACCTGTATTACTGTTCTTTCCACTACCATCAACTTAAAAAAAAAAATGTGAATCTTATTTATTGGTCTTTTCAAATTGCCTTTATTTCTTTTTGGCAGGTTTCCCACCTGGTTCAAAACTGAACTCCTGTTGGAATAAAGCTGACTTCACTGGGGAACAGAGGCAGGAATGCCCAGGGACAGTAGCCAGTTGTTCTGTCCTGAAAAGGAAGAGGAGCTTGGCCTGCTGGGTCAAGATGTTTGCAAGAAAAAATGGGAAATTAAGAAAGGCTCCCAAACCCCCTCAAGGGACAGTTTAGTTGCCTGGAACCTGTGATGCTATTGGTTTCATACAGCTGAGGACATTAGAAGGTATTCAGAATGGTACTCTCTGAATATTCCCCAAACAGAATATATTTTAAAACATACGACAAGATGTGTAAATTGGATTTTTATGAATGGGATTCTGAGCTTAATGCTGATCCAAATAAAAGAGAACTGATTTACATGTGGGTGTCAAAAATCTTTAGGGGAAACGAGTTGAAACAAGGGAAAAGAAAGTTGTATAGTATGAAATGTATTAAACTTTAAGAAAGGAAGTTTCAAAAAGCTTACAAAAAGAATACAACTACATTCTGACAGCAATAGTCTCCAGAAGAAACTCCAAAGGAAAATAAAAAAGTTTTAGTATCTAAAGAAACGAGTGGTTTTACAGATAGATACCAAGAGTAGTGAGAGCAAATAACTAACCCTCCACAAAGTCTCTTTCTCCTATCCTGACTCATACTGACAACAAATTCTGTATATTTGGCAATTATTTCTAGACTTCTATGCCTTTCCCATTCAACTCTAAACTCTAAAACCTCATGTCACACATTTCTTGGGGTTCCCAAAGAAATAAACAAAAGTGTCAATTGAGTCAAAGAAGCCAATTAGAAATCAGTATTTTTAGAAGAGAATAAGTTTGGTATAAAGAATACAGAATCTGGGCATGCACTGTATTAGTATCCAACTCAATTGTCAAACAAGTAGAATCAATAGGCATATCAACTGAAAGTACAAAAATAGCACAGTACCTGCAGGAGACTTTCTATGGCATGAAAGCCTCGAATTAAATTCAGAGCTCCACATAAAAGACTAAGGATAAATGCCACTATTCCTGACAGAGTGGCTGGTTCTAGTCGCTGGTGAGCTGGAAAATAAGAGAAATGGTTAGAAATGATTATTGATAACTCACATTACTACCTAAATGTATACAAGATGAAATTCATTGCTCAATTTAAATGGGCAAATATAGATTAATCTTCATAAAATTACTTAATAACCTTAGTAAAAATATTTTCAATGCAAAATGTCTGACAACAGGATCGCTTCATTCCTCTAATTTCAAGTTAAATTAACTTTTTTTCTATATATTTTTAACAAAGACATCTAACGTGCATTTGGGGTACATAACGTCAAGGAGTGCTCACATCTAGTAGTAAATCATGTAGAAAAAACCTTACTGCCTAAATATGTCTACCAGTTGCAAGTAGCTGCAAATATCTGCAAAGGTGACTTTGCTTGGAAATTCACCGCATAATTCTTATTTTTTCTGAAAATGCTTAGAAAACATTTTTAAGGACACACAGAATTTGCTTTTCAGCAAAGTTCTCCCTTATTTGGGGTCTAAGGCTATAAATACCACAGGATATGAGAAAGCTCATATATAATCACCATGCTGAACTCTACAACAGAATGCAGCAATAAAGTTCCTGATCTCTGATGACCACTTGAAGGTAAAATGATAAAATGCCAGTTGAGGAAATGACCAGTTTATCTTTACAAACATATTCCCTCATCTGTCAGGGCTTCAGCATCAAAAGACATTTAATTACACAATAACTTCCTTCATTATCCTCTTGCACTTAATAGAATTAACAATAGAGTCTAAATGAAAACACAAAACTAAATATATAATCATCTATTCCTCAAAAAGGAGAAAAGAGAACTACATTTAGATAATTTTATTTAAATCACTGAAGTGTAAAGCCCTAACAATGACGCTAATGAGGTGGAACATTAATATAAGGAAGGGTTTAAATTATTGTAACTTATATTCAGTCATTACAGCAAAAATGCTTCCTTAAACAATTCATATAAAGACAAAAGAGTATTTAGTCCTTAAGTTCAGCAGAAAATGCCAATAGAAGGTAACAGTTTCTTAAATTTCTTCTGTGCCTAAGCTGACTGCTTGGTCTCTCAATTTCTCTGAGTTTTTGATAGGAAAACAAAAAATTAACATCTTTGCAAAGTATTAATAACAAGTTTTATCTCAGTAGAGAAAAAAATCTTACAATTTAAAAACCTATGCAACAGTTGTGCCACTTATTCGTATTTTGCATCCCACCTACATCCCTTCCCCCTTCTTTCCAGCAGTAAAGGAGAAATGGTGTGTAATAATAAAAAAAAAAATCCTTAATATGGGCATCAAGCATAAAATCATCTGACAACTGAATAGATTACATAAATCACACTTCTAAAGTATACAGAACAAGTTTACCCTGCCCTAAATTCCAAACAATATTTAGCTTTTTATGGTCAAGTAAGATCTGGTTATTCTTGAATGGAAAGACATTGCCATTGAAATGTGTTATCAATATCTATTTAAGAAAATAAATAATACGTCTAATGAAGGAGGAGTCTAACACTTGCCTCTTGGCCTTGAAGACCCTCTCTGTAATGATAGCATTCCACCTACAAGTCATTTAAAAATGTCCAGAAGTATTTTTAAAGGCATGAAAGCAAACGACAATATTCCTTTTACAAGGACAAGGCATGCATTATGTTGAAGGACAAGCTGAAGCTATGCCAAATCACTGTGGGAAAGTTCACCAAGAGAAAAACTCCATTTGTACACAATATGAGGGTGATATTCCTTAAGAACAATGTCTTGGTTAACTGAATAAGCTATTTAATATATTTGTATATATTAAGTTATATGTACTATTTATTTCAGTAAATACAGATTTTAGAGCAATTATCTACAAATGTCTGCTTCATACTCCAATTTGGCACCAAAACAGATGATACTAGGTATAAAGTAGATGTGATGCAATAACTAATGCAGAAAAAATAATTTTGCTTAATTCAAAGCATGTCACCTGGTCATTTTTTGTTTTACTTTTGCTACTACTGAAACACTAGACTAAAAATTATGGACAAATTAGACAATAGGAGAACATTAAAAAGCAAAAGAATAATAGAGTAATATTCTTTAAGCATAACCTTACTCATATAACCAGGCCAGAAAGATATTAAAAGTAGGGAGAAATATCACCAATGCCTTCTTACTAGGCACATGTCATCCTTTTTATCCTTCAAAATGGGATACTACATGAAGAAGAACTCCTCTGTGTCTGAAATTTCTCATCTGTAAATTGAGGATAATTTGCTATGTCGTATAGCTAGTAAGTGCCATCTTCACAATTAACACTTGGGTCTGTCTCACTGCAAAATTCAGGCTCTTTTACAATTCTCCATTAGGAGTTCATGAGGGAGTCAGTGCTAAATACTGACTGAGGACCTGAATTATGATAGTGACAGTAGAAACAGAAAAGAATGAGAGACAGTACAGAGATTAAATCTATTACCCTTGGCAACTAGTTAGATGTGGAAAACAAAGGGGGAAAAAAATCATAGAAAATGCCAAGGTTTTAAGTATGGTGACTGGAAAGGTAAGAGTGCTACCAACACACCCACTGGAAAGAAAAAAAAATCAAGTTTGATTGAAAATGGGGACATTTTAAACATGTCACACTTGAAGTAATGGTGAGGAATGTTTAACAAGCAATTGAAGCATGGAAAAGTAGTAGAACTGGTGGGACAGATCATCATCTGTAGGGTTTGATGCTCATTACCAAGATTATGAGATTACCAAGAAAAGAAACGAGTCAGGGACAAATCCTTGATAAACATTACCTTTATAAGGAAGAGGCAATAATGACACAGAAGAACCAAAGGAGGTAAAAATCACAGAAGCCTAAGAAAATGGGACTATCAATAAGAAAGATCCAGCTAATAGCGCCTATAGACAGGTCAAAGACAATCTGGACTGAAAAGAAGAAAAAAATGTTTATTATGTTTATTGACTGGGAGATGAATGCTGACCCTTTGTAAAACAGGTTCTGAAGGTAAAATTCAGACTGCCATAAGGTACATAACTGGTGATGGCAATGGACAGGATCAGTAAATGAATACCCCTGCAATTAAAGAAGATAAAGGATGATAGGTTGATAGATATAACAGTGTGACTTTGTAGTTTATAAGGCATATCTGTTGGTCATTTAGAGGAAGACCAAATATATATAAGAAATATATTTGGTCTTCATCCACAGTTCCTGGCTCACAGTATCCCAGAGTCTTGGAATTTCCTATATGTTGAGGGTAATAAATAAACAGGTTATTACCTGTTATGTTGATAAAGGGAAAACACCTAAGAATGGGTCTGGTTACCAGAAAAACCAACACAAATAGAAGTTGGACTTTTCAATTCCATCACCTGATTTCCTGGAAGGGGAGAAGGGCTAGAGATTGAATTCAATTGCCAATAACTAATATTTTATTTTTAAAGATTATTTGTTTATGCATACAAGAGCTGGGGAACAGTCCAGAGTCGTGGGAAGTGAGAAGATTCACCAGAGACAGAGTGGGAAGCAGAACAGGCAGATCTACTGAAACACACTGCTGAGGGGAGCGGCAGGCGAGGCAGGAGAGGTCTGCTGCGCCATGTGGGCCCCTCCCTGGCCAGGGATCGAGCTCACACTGCTGGGCGCTCAACCTGTTGCGCCACCAGGAAGGCCCAATGACTAATATTTTAATCAGTCATGCCTACACGATGAAATCCCCATAAAAACCCAAAAGGAGGTGCTTAACAGAGCTTTCAGTTTGGTGAACATGTGGAGATTTGGGGAGAATGGAATGTCTGGAGGAGGCTAGGAAGCTCCATGCCTTTCCCGCATACCTTGCCCCATACATCTCTTCAGTTCGGCTATCCCTTAGTTACATCTTTTCTACTAAATCAAAGATCTAGTAAGTAAACTACATGCTGCTCTGGCAAATTAACTGCATTTGAGGAGGAAACCTGGGAACCTCTGATTAATACAAATTAATCAGAAGCACAACTGACAGTCTGGGCTTGTAACCGGCATCTAAAGTAGAGGACAGTCTTGAATGAGTGAGCCTTTACCCTGTGGAATCTAACAATGGCTCTGGTAAATAGTGTCAGAATTCAGCTGCATTCTCTGTCAACTTGCTGGTATCCAAGAATTGCTAGTGGATGTGGGGAAGTTGCCACACATACCCACTTTGGAATTTTGCTGCAGGAACCTCTGTGCAGTTCGTGTCACAAAGGATTGAGAAATTATTATTTTTTCCCTATTTGGGGTGGAGGAGGGAGATTATAATATACCAGGAGGAAAAATTCAGTGAAGAAGAAATTGAAGAGACAAGAGGGAAAACTAACTGGTGAAGTAAAACAGTCACAATAAGGATTTTTAAAAATTGTAACATTCTAAAATTCAAACCTCATCATAATACACAATACCTATAGGTACAGTCATACAAAGATGCCCTAAGTTTCTGAAGAGACATGTTTTGGAACATAAAAGATTTTAGGTTAGTCCTATTTAAATGAGCATAGCTTAATACTGATTAATGATTTAATGAAACTAATTGCACAGTACAAAACACATTATTCTTTCTCCCGGTGAGGTTCTTTCTTACCATTACTTCCTACTAAAGGCCTGTTTGTCCTTCAAGATCCCAAAGCCTGAAAGTGAAAGTTTTTTTTTAATCTCTTTAGAACTTGTGTCACATTTTACCTTGTATTTTACTAACTGGCTTACATTTTCTTTTCCCAATTTGAAAGATGATACACTATCTTATAAAATGTCCCACAATATTTTGCATAATACTATGGAAGGAAAAAAGCAATAAATACCCGTAGACTGTGAAAGGGGTGTGTGTGTGTGTGTGTGAGAGAGAGAGAGAAAGAGAGAGAGAATTGATTTTCCAGAGAGAGAATGTTCATTTTCCTTGTGGGGTACCAGTAGAAAACAACAGTGTTTTCAGACACATGACAAATTGTTTAGAAAATTATATAGGTGAAAAAAAGGCCAACTGACCAAGTATTCATCCAAAAAATAGAAGAACCAAACAAATTGAGGTTTTTTTCCCTAATAAAACCAGGATATCATTAAAAAGTTAATCACAATGAATGTTGATGAGGATGTGGAATAATAATTCTCATACATTGCTGAGGGACTGTAATATGGCACAACTGCTATAGAAAACTGCCAGTTTCTTAAACATGTACCTAATATTTGCTCTGTCCTACTCCTAAAGTTTACTCATAAAGAAGAACCTGTGAGTAAAAGATAATGTTTGCAGCAGTTTTATTTACAATAACCAATAAACTGGAAACTAACTAATGTCCATTAGCAAGATAAATTGTGGGCAACAAATAGAATACTACTCACTAATAAAAAGAAGCAAGCTATGGAGATATGCAACGTTTATGTGTGTGTGTATAGTGCTAAGGCAGCTAAAGAGTCACACTAATCCTGTTTATATAAAGTTCTAGAACAAGCAAAAGTAAATTGAAAATAATCAGAACAATATGGTTGTCTGGAGGGGGGCAGAAACCGACTAGGTAGGGACAAGAAGAAACCATCCTGGGAGATGCAAATGTTCCATACTGTAATAGGGATAAGCATTAATATTTTTTATTTTGTATTTTTCATAACATTAAGCCTACAGAACTGCCTTTTCCAGGATCTAATTCATAGAAACAGCAAACTTGCAAGATACAACTCACAAAATAGCACTCACTTGCAAAAGTACCTTTCATAAGCAAATCAATCCACTTATCCAAAGCCCATATTCTTAACTACCTCCCCTCCGTGAAGTTTTCATACTCATGGCCACTATTAACCTGTTTGAATGAGCCCAGGTCAGGTATAAGGTGACTAGGGACACCTCTTAAGTCCCAGAGCCCAGTGAAATTGTTCAAACTAGACAATCCTAAACTTGTTTACCCTGCCTCTCCAGTTGCTTCCTGGAGAAGTCAATAAAACTGTTGCCCATGTTTTCTCCCATTTCTCTGCCTCCTGACCAACACTGGTGCTCCCCCATGTGGTCCCTGGTAGTATGGTATGCTACCTTCTCTTGGGATCTGTGAATATATATCTGTGAATATCTTTTCAATGGAGTCATTTCCTGATCTGTTGGCTTTGCCATATGTAAATAATAATAAAACTTATCTTTTTAAAAATAGTGTGGCTTATACAAATGTATTCATTTATCAAAACCATACAGCAAAGTGCATGAATATTTTGCTTAAAAAAGAACTATATAAATAAGTGGATGAGTGGGGAATTAGTACAGATAAAACAAAAATTGCAAAATAATGATAGTTATTGTAGTTGGATGATTGGTACCTAAGGGTTAATTACACTATGCTGTTTACTTTGTATATGTATATCCATAAATAAAATGTTTAAAAAATAAGACAAAAAAGGTAAAAGTGGACATGGTATTTAACACACAGACCTTAAGATGAACAGCACAGTATCTGTAAACTTCTGAACACAAAAACACGGAGAAAAACATTCATGCCAGATTACAGGGAGATGGGTCAAAAGGTTAGAAAGAAAAAAGTGAAGATATACAAGAAAAAGACATAAGAACTAAAATAGAGAAAAAGACTGGAAAAAATATTTCTATTAAATAACTATTAAAGAGATTCCAAAATAATTTTTCTAGGAAAAATAAGGCAAGAAAACACATCTAAACTTGAATACAATAGAAAATATACAGATTTAGTCTGGATTAAAAACAAATTTGAATATTAAAATGTCTTAAGTGTTCATTTCTTTAAGAACTCCAGGTTCTTAACACTTTTCTTTCTCTTTCTTGAAAAAAGAAAAACCAAAAATCCCACATTCTTCTCCCATTTTCCAAGTGCCTGCTATTTGGGGATACAACATACCACTGCAGTCTACAGGTCAGAATGATGAGTTACAGAGTCAAGTAATATGGAGTTTCTAATTGAGTCTGCCTCATGCTGGGTCAAGTGAACCACAAATCTGAAT
The DNA here is from genome assembly GCA_019455555.1 of Galemys pyrenaicus. Lineage (NCBI taxonomy): Eukaryota > Metazoa > Chordata > Mammalia > Eulipotyphla > Talpidae > Galemys > Galemys pyrenaicus. The sequence goes on along the minus strand of JAGFMF010012012.1, from coordinate 522,415 downwards.
TAAGATTATCTCCTGGATTCAGAATATGGGTTAACAGATATTCTTAGCAAATTGACTACCAGACCCATGGAATTAGAACCATTAAAGAAGGAAAGGATAACAGAGGTCTTTCCAAACATCATCAAAATATTTATCCCTAGGATAACTACCTTATGACCATCTAAGGCTTAAAAGATGCATGGATGGTGATTCCAATTATACACCCATTTAATTCTTCAAGTCTCCAAAATGGGTACATCTTAGAGGATGATGAAAAATTATTGTAGAACCAACTGCACATGTTTTTCCAGATGTAGTCTCCTTATGGAATAAATCAATTAATTCCCTAACAAATATGTATTAATTTGCTAACATTTTTTTCTCTATCTTAATAAACAAAAAATCAGAAGGACCTGCTCTGAATAGAGACATCAGTGCATTAACCCTGATGACACGGTGATATCAACGCTATGCCAGTCATTAGTCTACAGCAGATTTTGGCAAACTAATGACCCACAGGCCAAATGAAGCCCATCACATATCCTTTAAAATATTGTCTAACGTTCAGCAGCAGAGCTGAATAGTTGTAACAGAGATCAAATATACTGTGAAAACCTAAAAGAGTCACTATCTGCCCCTTTACAGAGCCTTGGCCTACAAAGATCTAACACACCACAGAACATTACACTGATCCACTTTATTGATAACCTCATGCTGACAGGACCTGAAGAATAGCAAATGCCCCAAGTTAAATGACTTTTGATGATACATGTATGCCATATAATAAAAAATAATTACAAAATTATAAGATCCTATTGCTTCAGTCAAGTTTCTGGTGGTTAAAGGACTTTGGTATGTCAAAAGTGAAGATCATGTTGTAGCACCCTGCAAGCTATACCACTAAAAAAGATACAATATTCAATATACTTTTCTAGGTTTGAAAAGCAACAGATTTGTGTATACTGTTTATTGAATAACAATAGCTAAGAAATAATAATTACTGAATAACAAAAGGATACAGTCTACATTGCACCATACTTTGTCATTCAACCTATAACTCGTGGATCCAGTCGCACTCAAAACATCTGTGGAATAATTATCAACCAGTAGAAAACCTAGATAAATGAGGCTCTAAGGGGGTTCTGAAGCAACGACAAGGCCCTTAGGCAAAAAAACACATCATTTTGAGAACTAGATTCTAGTCTGCTTGTTGGCCATGGCAAAATGTAATGGCCTTATTGTGAAATATCTAGTATACTATATACTATAAACCTCAAAGCAACCACAAAAACAAAGAAAGAGATATAGTAAAAAAATTACAAATAACCAAACAAGTCCTCTAGGGAAGGACACACCACAAAAAGAAAATCAGCAACCAGAACTCAACAATGACATGGAAGAACATCTCTGCCTGCCTGATAGAGGATTTAAAATTACCATGATTAAAAACTGAAAGAAGACAAAAAGGAAAAGAATAAGAGAAAAGTAATTAATGATCAGAAGAATGAAATTGAGTCTCTAAACAGGAAAGTGAAAGAAAAGGAGGAGATTAAAAGATTAACGGAGGAGCTAAAGAATTCTGGAAAAAGCAACGAAAACAGCACTGATGAAATGGAGGAACAAATCAGTTCTCTTGAAGATACAGAAATAAAAAGAACAAACAAAAAAAAAAAAAAAGAGAGAGAGAGAGAGAGAGAGAAATGCAAAGGAAAAAGAATGAAGAAACACTCTGAGAACTCTGACACCATGAGGAAAGAAAATGTAAGGTTTATAGGAATCCCCGAAGATGAGGAGAGAGAGCGATCAAGGAACCAAGAAACTGTTCAAGGACCTAACAGAGGAGAAATTCCCAAGTCTGAATAAGGAGATGAAAATAGGCATACAAGAAGCATGAAGAATACCAAATTACCATGATGACAGGAAAACTACAGCAAGACACATAAAGGTAAAGCTTTCAAGAGTCCAAGACAAGGAAAAAATAATGAAGCTGACAAGGGGTAAAAAACAGATAATCTATAAAGGAAAACTAGTCAGGCTGATTTCGAACTTCTCCAAAGAAACAACACGGGCAAGAAATGATTGGAGTGACATATTCAACAAACTCAAAGACAGCAAATGCCAACCAAGAATACATTACCCCACAAAGCTCTACTTCCTCTATGAAGAAAAATTAAGGGCCTTCGTAGACAAAAAGAAGCTTCAGAAATTCATTACAACTAAACCCCCACTCCAAAAAATACTACAGGAAATCCTAAAGTCAAAACCAATAGAGGAATGAATAAGGAAAACAGAATAAGGCAAAGAATAAAATCACAAAAAGACAAAATGGCAAATACAGACACCAATGTATTGACTCTAAATGTAAATAGTCTAAACTCATTAATAAAAAGACACAGAGTTGCAGGCTGGATTAAACAAAATCCAACCTTTCACTGTCTACAAGAAACACATTTACCTACAAAAGATAAACATAGGTTGAAAGTAAAAGGTCGGAAAACAATCCTATAAGCAAATGGACCAAAAAAAAAGGCAGGAACTTACATCAGATAAAATAGACTTCAATTTAAAAAAGGTAAAAAGAGAGAAAGATGGTCACTAAACTATGATCAAGGGGATAATACATCAGAAAGATACAACACATCAACATATACTCACCAAATGAAGGAGCACCAAAATACATAAGACAATTTTTATCAGCTCTAAAAGCAGACATTAGAGAAAATACATGTATAGTAGGAGACTTCAGCACCCCACTCTCACCAATGGACACATCAACGACTTAAAAGATAAAGTTACTAGAGCCCTAGTAAAGATCTAGACCTCAAGGGCTTAACAAACATCTATTGTACTGCACCCCCCTCCCTGCCAAAATCTGAGTACACATTCTTCTCAAGTGAGCAGGAAATATTCTCCAGGATCAACCACATATTGAGCCACAAGACAAATATCAACAGCTCTATTAAGATCAAAATCATTCCGACCATCTTTTCTGATAATAAAGGCATCAAACTAGAAATAAATCATGAAAATAAAGCAAGGAACCTTCCCACATCATAGAGATTGAAATCCATACTACTGGAAGACCACTGGATTAAAGAGGAGATCAAAGAAAAAATTTAAAAATACTTTGAGTTGAACAACAATGAAGACATCACTTTCCAAAATGTATGGGAAGCAGCAAAAGCAGTAATTAGAAGAGCTTATTTAGCAACACAGGTTCACATCAAGAAACAAGAAAGAACTCAAAGAAACAACCTAATCTCCTATCTCAAAGAACTCAAAAAATAACAACAAACACCACAAAACCAGTAGAAAAAAAGGAAATTATAAAAATCAAAGCAGATATAAACAAAAAAAAAAAAAATCCAAAAGATCAACAAAACCAAAAGCTAGTTCTTCAAAAAAAAAATAGACAAACCTCTAGCCAGGTTAAAGAATAAATGGGGGGAAAACACAAATAAATAGGATCATAAGTGAAAGAGGAGAAATTACAACAGACTCAGTTGAAATCAAAATAATCAGAGATTATTATGAACACTTATATGCAAACAAGTTCAACAATTCAGAAGAGATGGACAAATTCCTAGAACAATATAATCATCCAAAGGTAGATCAAGAAGAAATGGAATACCTAAACAGACCAATTACAAGCAGTGAAATTGAAACAGTAACCAAAACACTCCCCAAAAACAAAAGCCCAGGATCAGACTGCATCATAAATGAATACCAAACATTCAGAAAGGAGTTAGTGCCTATTCTACACAAACTCTTAACAAAAATTGAAAAAGAAGGAATACTACCATATACATTCTATGAAGCCAACATCACACTACTAACAAAATCAACAACACAAAAAAAGAAAACTACAGGCCAATATCCCTAATGAATACTGATGCAAAAATCCTCAACAAAATCCTAACAGACTCCAATAATGGGATTTATCACAAGGGCACAAATGGGATTTATCACAAGGGCACAAAGATGGTTCAACATCTGAAAATCAATTAATGTAATCCAACACATCAACAGAGAAAAATAAAAATAGTATCATTATCAATAGATTCTGAGAAAGTATTCAATAAAGTTCAGCATCCATTTATGATGAAGGCCCTTGAGATTCTCTGGATAGAAGGAACATACCTTAACATGACACAAACCCACAGCAAATATTATTCTCAACAGTGAAAAGCTGAAAGCCTGTCCTTTAAAATCAAGAACAGTAACAAGGATGTCCACTCTCGCCACTGCTTTTCAATATAATACTAGCAGTCCTAGCTAGTAGTAAGAAAAGAGAAAGACATATGAGGAACCCAAATAGAGAAAGAAGAAGTAAAACTATCACTATTTGCAGATGATATGACAATAGACATAGAGAATTCTAAAAACTCCACAGAAAAACTTATCAAAACAATCAACCTATTTAGTAAAGAAGCAGGATACAAAATCAACACAGAAAAATCAGTAGCCTTCCTATATACAAACAATCAATCTAAAGAAGAAGAAATCAAGAAAACCATTCCTTTTATAATTGAAAAAAAAAATCAAGTAGTTGGGAATAAACCTAAGGACCTCTACAAAGAAAATTATAAAACATTTTAAAAGAAATAGAAAACACAAACAAATGGAAAGATATTCCCTGGCTCATGGATTGGAAGAATCAACATTATTAAAATGATCATACTACCAAAATCAATTTACAGATTCAATGCTATTCCAATAAAAATCTTAATGACATTCTTCAAAGAAATAGAACAAATATTGATGAAATTCATATAGAACCACTAAAAAAAACCCAAACAGCCAAAGCTCTCCTGATGAAAACAAAGGAGAATGGAAACATCACACTTCCAGATTTCAAACTATACTTTAAAGGCATAATAGGTAAAATAGTGTGGCACTGGAACAAAAACAGACATACAGACCAATGGAACCGAACAAAATGCCCAGAAATAAAGCCACACATATATGGACAATTAATCTTTGACAAAGGAGCAAAGAATTTGCAATGAAACAAGGACAGTTTGTTCATTAAATGGTGCTAGGAAAACTGGATCACCATAAACAAAAGAATGAAACTAGACTGCTACCTCATATCATGACAAAAATCAACTCAAAATTGATAAAAGATCTGAACATAAGACCTGAAACCATAAAGTATATAGAAGAAAATATAACTAAAACACTGTAAGTCATACATCTCAGTAACAACTTTAAAGACTCACCCCCTAAGGCAAAGAAAATGAAGGAAAATATAAATAGCTGAGATTATAACAAACTGAAAAGCTTCTGCACAGCAAAAGAGACATTAACCAAAACAAAGAGATACCCTACTGATTGGGAGAAAATTTTTGCACTCCATACAACTGATAAGGGACTGATCACAAAGATACACAAGGAATTCAAATGACTCAACAAAAACAAACAATCCAATCAAAAAATGAAAAACAGGTAGAACTTAAACACTTCTCCAAAGAGGAAATGCAAATGGCTATCAGGCATAAGAAAAAATTATTAACATCTCTCATAATCAATAAATGCAAATTAAAACCACAATGAGATATCATTTTACATTATAAGAATGGCACACAATAAAAAAACTAGCAACAACAAATGTTGGCAAGGATGTGGTGAAAAAGGAGTTCCCTACACTGCTGGTAGGACCGCAAACTGGTCCAACCACTATGGAAATTTGTATGAAGTTCCTCAGACTACTAAAAATGGAGCTACCATATGAGCCAGCAATTCCACTACTAGGGGTTTACCCAAAGGACACAAAAACACTAATTCAAAAGAATATCTGTACCCATATTTTTTTGCAGCACTATTTATAATAGGCAAGACTTGGAAACAACCCAAATGCCAAAAAAAAAAGATGACTAAATCAAGATGTGGTATATATACATAATGGAATACTATTCAGCAATCAAAAAAGATACACTCATGCCATTCGCCAGCAACATGGATGGAGCTACAAGGGATTAAACTCAGTGACATAAGTCAGAAGGAAAAAGAAAATATTGGATGGTTTCACTTATAGGAAACCATTATAGGAGGAATATAAAGGAACCAAATAAGGCATTAGGGGAAAAAATAATAAAAAACATAACAAAACAAAATAAACAGACATAAATAAGAGACATTCTGCAGGGGAGCGGGAGGGAGAGAGATCAAAATAGGGAAGAAAGAACACAAGGAACTACAGTAATGGTGCACAAGTGAAGTGGTGGTAGAAGTTCTATGGGGATGATACCTGAGAAAAGAAAGCAAACATTGTAAAAAAAAAAGGACAATGATATAAAATATATATAAATAAGAAAAAAAGAATAAGGGTGGGAAAAGATACACCATTCCAATACTAATTTTTAAAAAAAGAAAATGCAATGATTAGGTAAATAAATTACAGAGCTAATATTACTAAGTATAAAGCAGGTAATTTCAAAGTGATAACAAAAACAGTTATAAATATTTATATACCACTTACATAATATAAAACTTATATTACAAGTTTAAAATACATAAAATAAAAATTGATAAACCAACTAGGAAAAAGATAAATTCACTAGTCAGTGATTTCAATACCCTCTTCTTAATAATTAATTGGGGTAGATTAAAAAAAAAGCTCATACAAGAGATTTGAATACTATCAGTTAACTTGATCTAAATGTCATTTAGATTCTTAGTAGAATACATATTATTTGCAAAAGAAACAGAAAATTAACTAAGATAGACCATATCCTTGGGGAATAAAACAAGTCTCAATAAATTTAAAAGTTTAAGACAACACAAAATTGGTATCTAACTAAAAAGGAATTAAGTTAGAAATAATAACAGAAAGGTATCCAGAAAATCTCTAATTACACTTGCTAACAAATTTCTAAATAACCCATAAATCTAATAACCATGAAAGCAAAATTAAAAAGAATTTTGAACAGAATGAAAGTGAATAACAGTATGTTAAAATTTATGTAATGTAGATTAAGCAATAGAAGAAATGATACAGTAGCATCTATATTAGAAAGCATGCTATCAAGTTAATGACCTCAACTTTTACCTTAAGAATAGAGAAAACGAACAGCAAATTAAGCCCTAAATCAACAGAGGAAAGCAAAAATGGATCAGAACAAAAATAAAAAACAATTTTAAAAATCAATGAACACAAAGTTAAGAAAATTAACACATATGGTAAATTCTCATAAGAGCATTCAGACAAAAACTGTCAGAAATGAGAATGGTATAAATATTAAAGGGATAATAAAAATGAAAAACAGTATAATGTGAGATTACTTAAAATAAACAAACTACTAAAAATCACTCATGAGAAACTGATAATCTGAATAATCTTACAGCCATCAAAGAATTTTATTTGTAGCTTAAAAACCTTCCCACATAGAAAATTAGAGGCTCAAAAGACTTTACTGAACTAAACATTTAAAGAAATGAGGGCCTCCCTCATGGCACAAATGGGGTAAGCAACGCACTATGAAGCAAACCGCAGCCAACCCAGCCACTGCAGCTTGAGTTCGATCCCTGCCGATGGCCAGGGAGTGACCACATGGCACAGGGACCTCTCCTGCTGCTCCAGCTGTTTCCCTCAGCAGGTTGTCTCAGTAGATCTGACCGTTCTGCTCCAGAGTCTATCTCTGGTGAAGCCTCTCACCACCACCCCCACACACCTCTGGCCTGTTCCCCAGTTCTTGTATGCATAAATAAATTTTAAAAAAAGAAATGAAAATTCAACACACAAGTTTCTTGACATTGAAGAGGGAATACCTCCCAATGCCTTTCAGTTTTATCCTTACAGCAAAATGAGACCAAAACATTTCAAAAAAGGAAAACTATAAACCAATTTCCTCATGAACACATACACAAAATATCTTCATAACACTTCAGCAAATTTTTTTACTTTTTTTTTTTTTAAGATTTATTTATGCATACAAGCACTGGGGTACAGACCAGAGGTGCAGGGCAGTGAGAGAATCCACCAGACAGCAGGGAGCAGAACAGGCAGATGGACTGAAATCCACTGCTGAGGGAAGCAGCGGGCCAGGCAGGAGAGGTCTGCCTGCGCCATGTGGGTCACCTACCCCAGTGGGTGGCAGGGATCAAACTCATGCTGCAGTGGCTATGGTTTGCTTCACAGTGCGTTGCTTAACTCACTGCGCCACCAGGGAGGGCCACTTCAGCAAATTAGATTTGAAAAAAGATAAGGAATAATAAATTACAGAAATACAATGTTGGTTTAACATCTGAAAAGCAATCAATGTCATTCTCCATATAAAAAAAAATCTAAAATAAACATTGCAATAAATACAGATCAAGCATTTGAAAGAATACAACTTCCATTCCTGATAAAAACTACTTAATAAACTGTAAATAAAAGACTTTTCAATCTCATAAAATTTCTACATAACCCCTAAATTAACATATTTAACTGAAAGACTAAATGCTTTATCTCTTGAGATCAGGATCAGGAACAAAACAAAGGATATCTACTCCTGTCACTTTATTTTTTTAGACTGTTTTTGTAAAGCACAGTTAATCCTACATTTGCAGTCACTTTCTCTTATCCTTTAGAAATCATTAAGTTGTCTTTTGACTTCAGTGGTTTCTCTAAGACTTTGTGTATTTGTTTAGTTCTAATGGTTTCCACTCATATAGTTTAATCTGTTCAGGTGCTTGGTTATTTATATTTGTTTGCTCAACATTATTATTTTCAAAATATTAGTTATAATTTGAAGCTTATGAATCTTGCAGGTAAGCCAACTGTTTGCTTCTGCCAGGATCTCTGGAGTCTAACAGTGAAATAAGCTCAATCCAATTCTAGAGACCAACATGATTCAAATTGCAATAAATTCATGTCTATTTCATTCCTAGGGGAAGACATCTAAATTATTCCCCCCAAAAAAAGGGTTAGTCATGAAGTTCACCACCACACTGGACCCTGCTCTCTAGTCCCTGTCTCCTTAGTTTTGAGATATGTAAGCTGTTCTCTCCAGAATTGGTAAAAGCCCCATAGGAAAAGTAGGTACAAATATTAGGTTCATCTCCCTGGGCTTCCATCCAGTAATTCATAATAATCAAGCTTTACCTCCAAATACTTCAGGAAGATTTTATTTTAAATTCTTTATCAGATCTATATATCTTACACAATATATATGTATTTGGTTAGCTAATATTTTGCTGAATACAAAATTGATATTTACTGTGATATTGGTCTATAGTTTTCTTAACATGTGGTGTCTTCATCTGGTTTAGGTATAAGGATCTCCTACCTGGATGCAGACTCAGTGAATGAGTTGAAAAGTGTTCTCTTCCTATATTTTTGTGAACTATATGTAAAGAACTGGTTAATTCTTTAGTTGGTAAAATTCATCACTGAAGTCATCTGGGCTTGGGATTATCTTTGTAAGTGGATTTTATTAATTAAATTTCTATACTTGTACAGTTCTATTCAGATTATCTGTTTTCTTTATGAGTCAGTTTCAGTAGTTTGTGTCTTTCTGGGAATTTGTTTCTAATTAACTATCATACAGTTGTTCATAATGTTCCTTTAAAATCCTTTTTTATTCTGTAAGATCATGAGAAGTGCCCCTACTTCATTGCTGATTCTAGTGGTTTTTCTTTTTTTTTCTGGTAACAGTGAATTTATCTAACCATTTGACAAGTTTGTTAATCTTTTCAAAGAACCAGTTTTTGGTTTCACTTATTTTTCTCTTTCCTTTATTTCTGTTCTAATCTTTTCTATTTCCCATTTTGTGCCTGTTTTAGGTTTCTTTAAATTTTCTTCTTTTTTAATGTAGGTATTTATGGCTATAAATTTTCCTCTAAGCCCAATTTAGGTACATTTCATAAACTTTGATATGTTGTACCTTGTTTCATTATTCTTAAAATACAATTTCCCCTTCTACTTTGTTCTCTGACCCATTTAATATTTAGAAAGTATTTAATTTCCCCATATTTGTCAATTCCCCAAATTGCTTTGTTATGAATTTCTAATTTTTTTCCATTGGGGTTGTAGAACTCAGTATTATTTCTATCCTTTTAAATGCATGAAGTGGCTTCTTTTTCAGGCTTATAAACAACAGCAATTTTATTTCTCACAGTTCTTACTTGCTTGTTCCTTGTTTTCTGATTTGTTGAATTATTTTAATGAGTCTGTTTCACCATTTCTCCCATAATTTGTATTTATCAAACCAAAAATAAACAGTTGTGTTCAGTCCTGAATGTCACTAAAGCATATAGAGAAGCTTCCAGGAAGGGGAGTGTCTCAGTATATCACAGACAAAAAGGTTAAAGGGACTGAAGATTTTTTTTTTTTAGATTAGTCATGCTATACTGGTACAACTGAAGAGGTCACAGAATTTAGACAAATTGGAAGGCATTATGTAGAACAGATTTTCACTCAAAGTATATGAAAGAAACTTTTAAGCAAATAATGCAACAATGGCATATACTACCTTATAAAACAATTAGGTTTCCAGTTTTAAGCAGTTTTCAGCCTGGAGATGGTAGTATTCCTTGTTTGGGAGGGGAGGTTTTGGTAGATGATCATATTTTCTGTAATAGTCAAAAACCTTCTCGTCTTCAATGTAATCATTTTGAAATAATACAAAGAACTTTATATGCCTATAAACATATACTACAGATAAACTATTACTCATTTCTAGAAAAAAAACTTCACGTAGAAACCTTAAATGTTTACCTAGCAAGAGTTCTTCTAAGACTATTATTTAAAAGTATATTCCTGATTAGCTATGTATCTGGTAAATTACTATATAAACCACTGGAAGATAGAATAACTTTGAACATCTACATTCTCTCATGTAACTTGCTTTACAATATCAGAATAAAGTAATTCATTCTCAAGAGTTCCCTATTTCTTACAAAACATTTTTTAATGAAATATCGAGATCCAGAACTCACCAGAAGAAATCTTACCAGCACCTTTATAGTCAACAGAAAATGCAGATTTGACTCCATTGGTTGGCCCCAGTTCACACATGGAAATTTGATAAGGGGGCCTCAGCTTGATTTCCGTCTGCATGTCAGACAGATTTATCTTTGTTGAAAGAGACCTGGGATTATTATATCGCTGCTTGGTCCTCTGAATGAAGTTATCTATGTAAAATAAAAAATACATTTCCTTGCAGTCATTTGTTAATCAAATCATTTGAGAGTGTGATGTTTATGGACAGTAAATTTTATAGATAGTTTAATTTGTTATCGAAAGCTATTCAATTTGTTATGGAATGTTCTAATGTTATTTGTGTTTAATAGCGAGTGTATCATGTAGTCATTAGCTTTTTCATTCTAGAAATTAATCATTGTAAATAAAGGACTTAATACAACATGACTGTGAGAATATTACCACTATTATATCTACTTTAAGCAATTATAAAAACAAGCTCTTTAATTTTAAGTCTTAATTTTTATACGGATTCACATTTCATAAAATAGTGTCTGTATTTACCAGTTATAATTATGTAGGAAAACACAGTGTAAATTGCGTGTTCTTATAGAACTGTTTTCTTATTGTTTACACCATCAAAATGTTTTAAAGACTAATTTGGTGAAATCAATAAAAATATTTCTAAATATCTATTTTATTTACAAGTTGATTTTACTTTTTCTCTTATATCAACTGTCGAGCAAACCAATACCTACAGGCCAAATCTAGCCTGCTGTTTTTTTAAATAAGGTTTCATTATAATAAATTATATTCATTTATGTATTGCTGTGGCTCCACTCAAGCTACAATGGTGGGACTGAGTACCTGTGACAAAAACCACAGGGTCCTTAAAGCCTGAAATATATACTCTCTAGTCCTTTCTAGAAAATGCTTACCAACTCTGTTCTACCATAAGCAGACTTTAAAAGACTGTAACGTAAGCAAAACTCTAGATTTCTGGTTTGTAAATTTATCACTGAGGACCTATCCTTCCAGGATTATTTTTTGGGCCAATAATCACAATTCCCACCACACCTCCAGCACAACTTTTCCTAATAAACATCTAAATGAAGAAGATGCCATAATTTATATACCATTTTTCAAACTGTTCTATCAAAATCAAGACAGCAGAATTTTTGAGTTTCCCCTGACCCCCAGTATTAGATGATGCAAACAAGATAATGAAAAAGGAAAAAAAATATATCAGGCCCTTACCAAATTCAATGAAACAGTATGGTCTGACAGCAGTATTTGTCTTCATGATGTTATAAGTAGTAATGAACTCCTTCTGAAGCTCATCCAGGAAAGAGAAGGCCAGAACATTTGGGTAATTTTCAGTGCACAACATCATGTAGCTCACTCCCAGAGAGCTAATAAAACTACAGTGTAAAAAACATTGGTTTAAAAATTTCAAATTAAATCAAGGTAATTCGTTGCTTCACAAGGCTGGTTCTATATACCATAAACTGCTGCTATAGAGGCAATGAAGATATTAACATTTATTACAAATTCCAGCACAAAAATTTAAAGGAACCATAATATTATTTTCATTTGCAGTTTAAAACAACAGTCTAGAGACTGAAGGTACCTACAGAGGGACACACAACTATGGTTTGAACATTTCAGTTTTCAGTGTGGGGGGAGGGGGGTTGTAAGTCAGAGAAAGAATATTCAAATATTATAAGGTTTAGAGATAGTGGAAGGTTTAATCCTTCAATTTAGTGGAACTTAATCCTGCTTCAGTGAGAACTCTACAGAATATTCTGATGAAAGGTATAGACAATCTCCCCCTAAAAAATATCCAAACAATGCAGAAGTTGGTACCAAATTTCAAGGTGGTTAGATCTTTTGAGGTCATTAATTGACCCAGAGTCAAATCCCCTACTTTACATGGTAATGAAATAAAGGCTGTGAATGTTTCAGATAAAGGAGGTTCAATGCAATACTTAACTCTAATGGGGATCCTGTAATGGGGGTGGAGGTGGTGTATGTGGAGGGAAGGACTGCTATAAAAGACATTCCTGAGTCAACTGACAAAAACGAAAAACAGGCAGCAAAAGTATGGTATAAATATTAAATTTCTTGAACTAATAACAGTACTATAGTTTAGTAGGCGACTAACCCTAATCTTAGAAAACATAACTTGAAGTCATTAGGAATAAAGGGACATGGTATTTGTTATTTATAAATAAGCTTTTCTCAAATGGTCAAAAATAAATCAGATAAATAGCTAGGTAGATAAATTTAAAAAATGTTAACAAAAGGTAAATTTGGGAATAAGCGTAATTTACATTTTTCTTATTTACAGAACTTCTGTAAATTTGAAATTATTTCTAAGTAGCAAGTTAAAAATTAAAAACAACCTTCTGCTTTAAGCACCAAAACATTTAAATTAATTATGTTCTAAGGGGGGGGGGGAACTTTCTACAACACAGTATATACCTCCTATAATAAGGAGAGAGCACAAGACACAAATTCACCCTTTTGGATCCTTTTATAGTACTGTGAACGTAGCTGAGATAAATGACAGCAAACAGAGCATAAAGGCCATTCTCTGCTAACCTATCATAACAACCCTTACTGCCAAATGCTGATAAATATTGGCATTCCCCCTCCTCCCATTTCTTCTCAAGTAATATAAATACAGTACTATTTTAAATTTCATTTCTAGAATATTCACATAATTCAAATTTTAAAAGAATAAAAAATGAAAGGAAATACTGTACTTAAAATGTCTTCTCACGTCTACCCACAGGTAGCCAGTTCTCTGTCTCTCAAGCAGTTCATATTATTAAATTCTTATGTATCATTTCAGTGAGTTTTTCTTGAAAGATTATCATTGACAGGCAAACCATGGAGGATTTGCACCTATCAGTTACACTTTAAAATTTGGGATATACCACTGGTGAAATTGTGTTGGTCTTACTTATGCTCCTGGAATTCCTTTCTGAAGTCCTACTTAATACACAATCATTTGGTACCACATTTTCCAAACTGCAAGGAATGACCCTATTAGTAGGTCATAAAATTAATTTAGTGAAAACACAGAGCATTTTCTTAAAAACTCAAGTAGAACATAAAAGAAAGTACCAGATTATATATTGCCCATGAGACCTGTTTCAGTTAGGATCCTATTTATAAGCAGATAGTGTTTACAGTATAGTGTTTATAGCAGACTGTTTCCCCTCTACTGCACATACATTAGGAACTTATTTAAGTCCTTCCAGCATCAAGTATGCCTTAAATAGGTAAGGTAGGCAAAGTTCAAATACCAAATATGGGGAATTAACCCTCTCAATCACGTCATCCAAAAACTAATCCAATCATGTATCTAAGGAGGCCATATGAATAGGTGATTGTAGACATTAAACCTTTTCTGCTAGCTAATTTTATACACATCAATTAAACACCGATATTATTAAGATAATTCTGATTTATGGCAATAACCTAAGTAATTAATGAAAACATGATCTTCTCCAGAGCAAATAATCAAGAACCTAGCATATGTTGAGCATGCTACTCTATTAGCTCTGATATCACTGTCCTGCCTGACACGCATATGGTACTGGAAATGCCAAAACAGATGATAAAATAAGTAAACTGTATTTTGTAGCATGTTGAATAACAAAGTATTTATAAATTAAGGTAGTAAAAATATTTGTATTACAAATAATTTTCATCTGCAATTATACCATTACACATAGAAAATCTGCTTATCTTTTATAGCCACATTTGCCCAATGAATAGCTTTCCTAAGTGAAGAAAAATTCTCCAGTTGGACATTCATGTCTAATCTACTCTTAAAATTACTAAATATAAGAAAAATACTGTTTTTAAAATAGAGCCTTCCATACTGAATTCCATTCTCTAAAATAAACTGTTGAGCAGGAAATTAGTATTAGAATTGTTTTTATGGCAACAATGGTTTATAACATTGTAAATGATAGACTCACTCTCCTTCAGGTGCATGTTACCACACCACACCCACCATCAAACTTTTAAATATAATAAAAAAAAAAGCTTGATTTCCAAACCCTAGCAAATCATTGGAAATCACTGTTACACTAAAAAAAAAAAAAATTTCCAAATGTCTCACCCTTTGTGTACAACCCACTAGTACTTTAGCACTTTCTGTGGTTGAAAGATTCTCCCCTATGATAAAGTAGAAAGGAAGTTTATGATATCATCAGGTCTTAAAAGGTGATCATAGGGGCCTCCCTGGTGGCGCAGTGGGTTGAGCAACACACTATGAAGCAAACTGCAACTACTGTAGCACGAGTTCGATCCCTGCTGTCGGCCAGGGAGGGGACCCATATGGCGCAGCAGACCTCTCCTGCCTTGCCCGCTGCTCCCCTCAGCAGTGTGTTTCAGTCAGTCTGCCTGTTCTGCTCCCCGCTCTGTCTCTGGTGAATCCTCTCACTGCCCTGGATTCTGGCCTATACCCCAGTTCTTATATGTATAAATAAATCTTTAAAAAAAAAAAAAAAAAAAAGGTGATCATACAGGCACTTAGATTTTTTTTTTAAAAAAGTTTCATCTTATGAAAGTGAGTATACTTTATGGATTTTATTACCACCAAATATGTCTAATAAGAAGCACAGTGACAAGTCTTTGCCATCAGTGGGACAGTAAGGAGATCAGAACCAGAAAGAGAATTCAGGAACAGTGTCTACCATGCACAGTTTTCTGCCAGAAACTTAGTATTTTCTCTCTGCAGCTCTTTTATGCAGCCTATTTCCAATTACCCTCCAATAATAAAGGATTAAAACATGAAAACATCATCCCATGAATAAAAGAACCATTTAGTCACTAATTTTAATCTCATTAAGTGAGAAAGTAGTAAATTGCAATTTGCCATGTAATAGAGACTTGTAACAGTAAGGTAATGGAGATCAGATGATTTTAAGTGGTCAAAGGTGACTACACTGCCAGGGTTTGGATAGAACACAATGCAAGTCAAATTTGCCTTTGGTATCCTTCATTTTCTTTTCTGCAGTGCTAACCTACTCCTGATTCACTTTGGCCACTAACCCTAAGAACTTCATATACCAGGGAATGAAGATTCTGACTTTTTTAGATAACCAATCATAGTAGTCACTAATTTATCGAGTAGTGTAGTCCAGAAGTTTACTGTACCTAGAACTCATTTTCCCACTGAAACTACAGTAAGTATAATTAGATTCCTACACTAGTTCATAAGAGCCTACTATATTGCCAAAAAGCTGTAGAATTTATAGTAACAGTAGAAACAGCATTCCTCTGCCAAGCTTCTTCCCCACCAAAACCTGTATACAATGAGACAATGCTTCACATCAAGTTTAGACTTCATACATGTTCTCCTCCTCATTATTTCTCAGCCATAAAAGTCGGGGGCAGAGTCATCAGGTCAGTTAATTCTCTTCCCTTTTTTTAAAATTTTATGCTCTTAATTTTACTCTCCATACAAAATGAAGAGAATCAGAATTAGGAATTTGCCCTAAAAAGAAAGGTTAAGGGTAAAAGGAGGCAACTCTCCTCTCCAGAATAATGAATGTGAATGCTGAAACCAAATGACCAAGGATATGTTATATCATTTATTAGCTTCATAATGGTGAACAAGTTTATTTACATCCCTGAGTCTGTTTCCTCACCTGTAAAACAAGGTTGGTGGTAATACAATGTCTGTGTGCCCAGGATCCCTTCTTTTCTTCCCTTTGGGGAATTATTTCCAGTCTCATTACTAATTTTATATGGCTTTGATTAAAAACTCCCCATCAAAGGGCTGGACATATATAATCCAAGACTAGCCAACTAAGAGTATATCAGCCCTCTGACCACAATGTTAGTTCAGGAACAGGTCCCTACAGCAAGACCAACTAAAGGAGAGGGGTTGCTCAGCTGGAATAAAGTAAACATTGACTTTTCTGTTTCATACTTTCCAAACAAGGAAAACACCCATGTGCAAAAAGACTGGGAAAATTGGAGCTAAATTTCTGGCTCCGATTAGTATTATCTGTAAACCATCTTATCCTTCACAATATTCTTTTTTGCTTAAGCTGGTGTGAGGCTGTGTTTCTACTCTCCAAGATGGAGAAGAGTTCAGTTATTAGCTATTCATAGAGCTGTTGCCAAATTTATTTTTTTTAAAAAGATTTATTTATTTATGCATACAAGAGCTGGGGTACAGGCCAGAGGTGTGGGGGTGGTGAGAGAATCCACCAGACAGATTGACAGAAACACACTGCTGAGGAGAGCAGCGGGCTAGGCAGGAGAGGTCTGCCACACCATGTGGGTCCCCTCCCTGGCCAGCGGCAGGGATCTAACTCGTACTGCTGTGGCTGTGGTTTGCTTCATAGTGCTGTTGCTTAACCCACTGCGCCTTGGGCCCTGTTGCCAAATTTAATAACTTAAGTAAAGTGCCTGGCAATTGCAGCTACTTAATAACTGGATCATTGTTAAAGTTGTTACACCTATAATCAAAAATATCACCAAAGGGCGAAAGGAAAGCACTGCTAGAGACTAAAACCATAAGGTAGATAAGTCTATAAAGTAGACTCATCTTCCTGACTGGAAGTAGCAGTTTGGGGAAAAAATACGTAAAAGTAAATCCTTTAGTAAGGAGAGAATCTATGGAGGCTCACAGTCAATTAACAGACTTAAGAAGAATTTGCAGTAGAAAAACTAAGGAATTTTAAATGTGCGTTACAATTCACAATAGTGACCTCTTAAAGGAGTTCATCTTTTTATAAGATCACTGTCTCACTGTTTAAAGAAATCTCAAGTTTACTATAATCAATTCCAAAGTATTACTATTTCATGACATATTTTTCATATGGCTTATAATTAATGCTTTAGTCACTGCTGCTTCTAATGGCATTAAAATTATAAAGTATTTACTACAATTTAAGAAAACTATCCTTAGGAAAACACACACACACATATACACACACACACACCCTCTCAAAGAGCCAAGTGGAAGAATTTGGAGAAAAATGAAGATTTATTTCCATGGCACTCTGAACACTGCCACATTCCCCCAAAAACATCTCTCATTTAGCAGCTACTACGATATCTGCTAGGCACTGGCCAACACAAGCCATGTTCCACAGGAAGTACTCTGCTAGTTAAACTGAAGATTTCAACCATCACGACCTAACAAAGTTCGTTATTTTCCAAAGACACTAAAGGAAATTTCCCCATTTTAAATATGACTCTCCTAATTTTTCCTTCAACTGAAAGGAAATAGAATCTAATATGAGGTGTCATCTGACTTAGCAGTAACTATACACTTAATTACTTTGGTTTGGTTCTCAGTGGTATTCTGCAAGCACCTCAATTTCTATACAAATTTAAAAACCACAATACTAAGAGATAAGAAATCAAAAACAATTATTTCTATATGTTACAACCTGATCAGAGATAGAAATTTATAGATAAAAAATTTTTAAAAGATAAAATCAAACAAGTTCTGATGGTTATCTGTGAAGGGAGCAGGATAATTAAAGAAATGAAATAGTAGCAATGAGGAAGATGATGATCCAAAAAGGTAAGATTTTAGGGAAAGAGGAGCTCTTGTTACAGGGCAGGGAGAGGGGTACCCCAGAGCCCCCAAACCTGCCCTTTTTAAATGGGTTTTGCCATTCGCTGCATCAAGACAAACATGTAAGGCTTTTAATGGAAAGGAACTTTAATATAATTAGGGTATAATACAGAAAGGACAAAGAATATAATTACTAAGTTAAGCATTTAAAGTTACCCATCTCCTTGAGGATAAAAGTTTAGCTAAACAGTATTGGCCCAAAGCAAGACCCAAAAGCCTGCCACAAGTTTAAAGGACCTTTCAGTAGAGACCCATAGAAAAGGGTTAGAAAGAGTTAGATAAATACAGGAGGAAAAGAGCAAAATTAAAATTAAGATGAAAGCTGCTATTGTTAAGCTTTTCACGGGTCTCTCACTCACATCTGTTCCAACCAGTCCAAGACCAAAAACGAAGTGCAGTTTCTTCACATGTCCCTCTGTTCCACGTGCCTCCTCCAAGGAGTTGCTGTTCTCCATCCTACTTCCTTCTTCCTCCCTTCCTTCTGTCCTGTCCTCTCTGCAGAATCTTCTTTTCCTGCTCAGCTCCACCCACTTAGGGCGGAACTGGGATTCTGGAACTTTTCCCTTTTCTGGGGACCACCTTGTTACACTCTTAGAAAACGGGTAGGAAAGCAGATGGGCAGCCTGGTTCCGGTTTCAGGCTTTGCTAGGCTATTACCAAAGATCTGTAAGTTTTTTCTGGTAAACTCATGATGGTGGTTAGAAAAAGAGGTATCACAGAAGAATTTAAAGTAAATTCAGAAACATGAATTTCTAATTTTATGTTTTATATATAATTTTATATATCTAAGTTATCACATACCATAAATACCCTCAAAAAACTAAAAAAAAAAAAAACAACAACAAAAACTAAAAACCAATTAACAAGATTTCTAATAAAAGATAATAAAATCCAGCTTCTTGTCAGGAACCAGAACTAAAAATGTTTTTGTTCAATTCTTTCTTAAACTTGGCTACAAAAATAACATGCATAGAAAGCCTTTTTTACACATGGCTATGAGTTATGTAATCTAATTATTCCTTTACACATTTCCAAAAGTATTATCAGACCAGGTCCAATCAGACCTCTGCTCATTCACCCCACTGCTAAACTCTCTTATAAAATTACTTTTTGTATCAAGCCACTTCCTTACACTAAGGAATACTATAATAAAAAATTACAAAAAGTTCATTGTTATGCCTGCCAGAAGAATGTTATCCACTATCTTTCATTATATACATTAGGTCTCAGTAACAGAAAAGCAATACTTTATTCAAAGGACACTGTGAATCCTATAAATTCCATTAGCACCTTTTGTTTTAGCCACCAGGAAGCTCAGAACACTATCTGTAACCCCTTTCTAACAAATGAATGGACTAATTAATTTGCATTTCTAGAAGGAAATGTTACTTCAGCTTATTTAGTGTAAATTTTTTCCTTCACATGATTCTCTTACCCGTAACTCTTGATTTTTTTTTTATGGTTAAAAAAAAAATTTCCTTTATGGAATAAGATGGAATGCAAATAAAGAATTCACAACAAACAGAAATGGACAGTGTCAAAATTCTACTACATGCTACTCTACTTTTGAAAGAATAAGGTAGAGGAACAAAAAAGATTCACAAAAATGTTCTTTTTTAAAAGTCCAGGCTATCTCCAGAAATTACACTCAAGCCAATAGTCTATAATGTTGACATCTGTCTACAGTACTATACAATAACTGAAACTCAGAATGACCCACTCCACTAAACAAAACTGACTTTAAAATAAATATTTCAAGTTTTTTCTAAAAAAAAAAAAAAAAAGAACAGGCCAAGACATCATTTCTGGTATATTTTAAATACAATGATCACATTTTCTATTTCAAACCTTTAGAAAAACAAATGAAAAATAGTAACTCATTACCTTACAGATGACCCAGGTGACCTAAGTAATTATAGATCTTCACTAAGGTTTTATTCTGAGCCTCTGAAAGGATCAGTGGGCATTTCTACCCTCAAAGTTTCAACATCTATGTAAAAATTACAAAATCTCTATCCCATCTTAACTGGACTGCCTTGTGGGCTCTGTTATCTTCCTCACCCTCTATAATAAAAGACATTTCCAAAAAACTCATTTTATCCAATTCCAAGCCTTCAATCATCTTTGTCCCTTCCTTCTCTTCATCTCTGATATTTAATCTTATCAAACTTAACAGTCTTTTGAAGTATTTTTCTAGTTGGTGAATCTTCATTTGCATTTGTATTTTATCAGTTCAGGCCTGAATTATAAGTTGCCATCTTTCCTCGCAGATTTTCCATTTCACCCTAATTCTACATATCAACATTGTTTTTATTACTGAGTCACTTCCCTCAAGTCCATAGTTAACACCTCCCTATAACCTATTATATCAAAGTGACATCCCTTACTATGAACTTCCAGGTAAATTCAGGATCTGGCTCCATACTAATTAGTTCACTTTTCTCATAAAATATCCCTAAACCATCATTTCACTACTTTAGGCCAAGAAGATTAATGCACCCACATGCTAAGTTACATTCTTATTCTGCCCTGCTTTCCCACATCTGGAATGTTTTCCTCCCTGTCTTAGCCAAAACTTACTAATTCTTCAGGACATGATGTATGTCTCATTGCAATAATGAAGCACTCTGTCGTAATTCATATGAACCTTGTTCTTATCTGAGTAAACTTAACCAGTATCAAAGTGCTAAGGAGTTAACTGCTCTCTCATTGTTTCAGTTATGCTCTCCAAGGTAGCCATCTATTCAATTACAAACTGTAACCCCCAAATCTAAATCTCCATATTTGTCTTTCTTCACTAAATTACTGTATAATTTAGTGCAAAATAAATGCATAAAGACTTATGCATCCAGCTGCCTACCTCACAGTGCCTCCTGGATTAATGGGCATCTCTGACTTAAAAGTGTCCAAACAGAATTCTCAAGTTTTACCAGTAAAATACTAGTCTTACAGTCTTACTCATTTCGACCCCATTATCCACCCTAGTACCTGAGGCCAAAAATTTAAAGATGATTCTTGATTCTCCTTTTTCTTTCATCCTACTTCAATCATTTGGTTAGATTTGTTGGTGCTACCCCCAAAATTCAGCTTAAATATAGCTACCTCGTATCATTATTACTATCACGAAAGTTAGAAGCATTACCTCTACCTGACCTTCTCCAGTAATCTCCTAAATGACTTTTCTGCTTTCACTCTTAGAGTCCGTTTTTCATAGGGCGGCCAGGATTAGTCACTCAAAGTCAAAATTTAGAATATATAATTCTTCCTCCAGTTTAAAACTCTCTAATGGCTACCTACTAAATTAGACTCAATCCAAACTCCTTATCACAGCCTACAAATTCGTACATAACCTGTCCTATTCTTAACTTTTTAAGTTCATCTTCTGCCACTCTTTTAATAATCCATATTACTTCAAATTTGATTTTCCATCCCTTGATCTGTAGAAGGTCTTCTGTATTGGCTCTTACCTCTGTTCCTCATCCATAGT
Organism: Galemys pyrenaicus; assembly: GCA_019455555.1. NCBI lineage: Eukaryota > Metazoa > Chordata > Mammalia > Eulipotyphla > Talpidae > Galemys > Galemys pyrenaicus. The sequence continues at coordinate 500,422 of JAGFMF010012012.1, read as the reverse complement.
ATCCTTCCTATGACCGCCTTCTTTCTCATCATTTAGATCTCTGGTCAAATGTCACCCTCTCAGAGAGGCCCGATGACTGTAAAGTGACTCTCCACGCCACAGCCCAATTTTACTCTTTATATTATGCTTCTAGTGATGTGTGCTATACTCGCTCACAGGATTGTAACCCTTAATAATAATATGTGATAGGTATCACATAAGCTTTTTATATTTTCCATTACAGTGTGCCTGCACCTATAAGAAATCCAATAAATACCCAGTAATCAACTTACAAGGAAGACTATCTGTGATCTGAAAACTGATAAAATTTTCTAAAATCAGGTATAAACACAGAATAGTTGCACAATGATGACATTTAATGTAGGTTCAGAACCACATGATTCTTGAATGAAGCAAGTTTTCTTAAACTAATCAGACACTAGTGTCTACTGCAACCACTTAATCTTACAACCACTTAGCAAGTGATTCTAAGGGAGTAAACTGAAGTCTTACTTAATGTTATAACGTCCCGTTTTCAATGTACATCTATCAGGAAGTTGAGCAAGTTTCCTCGAGAGCATTTTAAAATACTTTCTGCACTCTTGCACTCCTGTGCCTTGATCATAGTCAGTAGACGCAGAAAGGGGCAGTCCATCTCTGACACGAATGACTGAAGCAGATAAGATCATGGACATTTCAATCAAGAGACCTAAAACAAAACAAACAATTTGGGTTAGATACTAATTAAAGCTAAAGTTGATAAACATAGTGCAAAAATGTACAATCCATTAGTAATCAAACACATACTAATTTAAATAATGACATACTATGCTTTCCCTAACAAATTAATTTAAAAGTAATGCTGCTCACTCTTTACAATAGGTAAGACCTGGAAACAACCTAAATGCCCAAAAGCAGACGAGTGGATCAGGAAGCTGTGGTACATATACACGATGGAATACTACTCAGCAATCAAAAATGAAAAACTAGATGCATTCATAGGAACATGGATGGAACTGGAAGGGATTATGCTCAGCGAAATAAGTCAGAAGGCAAAAGGAAAAATACCAGATGGTTCCTCCCCTAGGAGGAATATAAGGGAACCAAATAAGGATCAAGGAAAGGAATACGAACAATAATAATAATAACAACAAGAAAGAACAAAAACCAAAAATGAAAAGGACAAACTGGGGACACTTGGTGAGGAGGGAAGAGGGGAAGGGTGGAGGGCAGACAGGAGCACGGGGAACTGAGGTGATGGTGCACTGGTGTTACAGTGATGGGGAATACATGGGGATACAATTGATGTCAAATATATGTAAATTAAATTTTAAAAATTTTTTCATAAAAAAATAAAAGTAATGCTGCTTTCTGACATTCTTACAAATGTACACAAAAGTAAATATGCAAGTAAACATCATTCTCAAAACAATTTGGCAATATTCAAGAAAATTTAAAAATACTTTTGCCCTTTGACATCAATAAATTTAAATATGCAACCCTATACTAAAGAAAGTAATCAGATACAGACAAAATTTTAAATAAAAAAGACATTATTTCACCAAAATAACTGAAAGTAACCTAAACAGCCAGGGGATGATTAAATAAATTATACCCAAAAAGCAGACTGCAACGAGGCAACTGAACACTGTACTTGTAAAAAGTAATTTAATAATGTGGCAAAATTCATATGTTCAGTAGAAAAAAAGAATCTTTAAATAATATATTTCCAAAAATACAAAGAGAAGGAGGGACAGAGGGCTAAATGGAAAAATTGATACTGAAAAGAAACATGCCAAAATAAGATTAATGCCTATACCCAGGAATTAGTATAGTGGTTATTAAAATTTTATAATTCTTTAAAATTCCATAATATCCCACAATAAGCATATATTGCTTATATAATCCATACAATATTTTTATTTAAAATAAATCATAAAGTCAAAGGATATTGGCTTCAATATTGTTCATAATCTTTTTAGCAGAAAACAAATTATATTGGCCAATTTTACTAGTTTACAATCATGCTTTACAAAAACAGAAGAGGTTCAGTTTTATAGGCCTGGGTTTGGGGGGAAAAAACAGGTAACAGTCCAACTTTGACTTAAAAAAAAAAATACAGTACTTCTCAACATTTATCTTGTGTAAGGATCACCAGAAATTTACTTAGAAATGAAGATTTCTGGGTTCACCCCCCAAGAGTTCCCCATGGAGTGGTATCTGAGATATTTCATTTCTTACAAATCCTTCAAGTAGTTGCTGTGTTTATTGTCTAATGTTCATACTAAATCTAAAACAATCTAAAAGTTTCAAACTGTTTTCAATATATTGTATCTCAGAGACTAAATTAACCCTTACTTACTAGTTCAGTTAGGTCAACATTATCTCCTCCCAAAAAAGGAAAACTGAGTACACACACACACAAAATATGTATATATACTTATGTATATGTTCATACATATACATGTGTGCATACATGTGTACATGAATATATGTGTGTATATACCACAAAAAGTCACAGAAAAACAACTGATACCAAATTTAGAAATCAGTAGATTGTAATTTTTATTGCTATGTAAAGTTACCATTCATGATGGTAACTGAGACAAAAACTAACTCAAATAATAAATCGAATGTATTAAATTTATTCCCCACTTTTCCTCTTTGCATGATGAAATGAGGGAATAGCTAGGTATCGATATGTCATTACCCTCAACAGTTTTCTTTTCCATTTATTTAAAAGGAAAAAACCAGCAGGAATTAAATTAGCTTTTACCATAATGGAATCTTCAAATTAAAGTGCCAAGATGACATATCCATTTTTTTTCCCCTAGAAAACCAGGTCTTCTTAAAGTAATAGCAAAAGAAAGTTAGCATCCCTCAAGGAATAATAGCTTACTACAAAGCCCCTTTTAAAATTGTTACCATGCTTTATGTATTAAATCACAAGGGTAACGTTTAGCCTAAACATAAGGAAAATGTCTCACTTCATACACTTTTGCATTTATTATGGAAATATAAAACTTCTGTCTTTCCAGAAGTGCAATGCAACACAATGACCATTCTGAGAATTAATAGGAGGCAGGGTTATGACTGCAGCCAACATCTATATTCTTAGTGTTTAAAAGCATTATTTTATACCTGCTCTTTCTAGGATCTTAACAGAAACATAGGAACAATCTTTATTATAGGGTACCAACTTTCCTGTAATCTTCAAAATTATTTTCTTTAATGATTTGAGAGACAGAAAAATATGATTCATTCTTTCTAAAATATATGCTGAGAAAAGAATACCAACCTGTAAGTTCCATTCATTTAACATTTATTATGTTCTGTATGCCAGACATCTGGAATACATACTTCTCACCATCAAGAAGCGTCAGTCCAGAATTAAAGAAATTCAAATGAAGAGAGAAAGCACAATGAAAGCTGTGTTGCCCGCCACCTAACTGGGAAACTATATTTAGACAAACTTGCATTTCAGATATTACTAATACACACCTTTCAGCTTTTAACTAAAGGACAGCACACTAGTGATATTCCCTACCCAAATTCTTATAAAGTTGTCAGAGAACTGTTGAAGATTTATCTGAGGAGATAAAATTAAATCTCTTTCCAGAGTGATTTAATCTAGTTTATGAACTAGTAGAAGAAACCCAGGTGACAGTTCAATAAACAATGTCAGGCTTGACTAATTTATAGGCAGATATAAATCACCTTAGGAGCAATCTCCAATCAACTCAATAAATATATCTCCATCCTTTTTTCCTTTTATCTGAGATTCTTAATACAGTCCCTTAAATGTTATCTGGGCTGTGCTAATAGAAAGGTACCTTAAATGTTATCTGGGCTGTGCTAATAGAAAGGTATCTTTCACCTCAATGCCAAATTAGGATTAAAGTACCTTAGAGTCTAGGAAGTAGAGAAAAGCAGTGGGAACTGGAAAGGTTACAAAACTGCATGGAAAATTTTAGGAGAAGCAGTGGTTTTATCAAGGCCATATATATGCTTTTAGACCACTGGTTCATTTTCCCTTCCCTTTAATGCTGAAAAAATATGACACAAGACTTCAGTCAGCATCTCATAGGGAAGAATCTGGTTACAGGCCTGTATATCCTTTCCCCAAAACAGCTGCTGGTGGAAAAAGCCTAAATAAGAATTTAGGCAAGTCTAAGTAAACATTTATGTAAAAGCTGAGGAAAATAAAATCTCTGAATGCCAAATGACTATAGCAATAGTTAGCAACCACTTAGATACAATATAATGAGATGCTAACCTCCTTTTTCAGGATTTTGTCGGGTAATGACTGCCAGCACAAGGTACCAGGAAATAAATCTCTCAAAAAGAAAACTCAACATATGAGAACATTTTAGTTATACTTTCCATCAAGATGCTTTCACAAATGACTCTTTTAAGATAAAATGTATTTTAATTATTTTCCGAATTTCAGTCACCCAAGTACCATTTTCAAAGTTCTTACCATATCTGCATTCTACCTATACTATTACTTACAGGTCTTTCAATTAATTATTTTTTAACCTATCCTTACCAACAGCATGGTGAAGTTTGTTTGGAGGGATTAGGGGTTTTTTTTTCTCCTAATTTATATTTAAATAGATTTTCATTTCCTTCAAGTGTGTGTGTACAAAATTTTTTAAGAATTATATTTTAAGGCTCATCTGCTTATTCAAGTTATCTTGCATATCTGATAACAAAATCTGGAAGACACTGTCTTGGTATTTTATTAAAACAGTGGCTAAGACCTATGGGAACTGGGGATGGAAGTTATCTGGGGAAGAAAACTACTAATTATGAGACACAGGGTGGTGACAAAATTGAGTGAAAAGGGAAGGACTTTTCATAGTCATGATTAGCAGGAAGGCACTTGGGAGACAGAATTTAAAGGGGAAAGATAGTAAGGGTAAACAGGATTTATTGTGAAGCTTTGCCTGTACCCTCTAAAACATCAGCGGCCTTTCATACTCCTATTATAGGTGTTTGCACTGCACATAAGACCTCAGGGTCCAGAGATCATACACACATCCAGGCACAGGCCCTCCAACATATGCACAAATGTATCAATTTGCAACATTTGTGAAGAACCTCCTAGTTTACCAATAATGAGGTTAAGTATAACCTCTTTCCACGAGTGAGGAAACTGAGTCTCTCTTTCTCAGTGTCACACTGCTAATATGGCAGAACTGATACTGAAACCTACACTCAACCTTCTTGGAACTCTACATCACTATACCACATTAGCCTCCTAAAGTCAATGAGAGGCAAAAACCCAGTGATAAACTATCTAAGCTATTCACTTTGAAATAATAATACCAGCTTATGTTTTCTTCAAGAGGCAGTTCAATATAGTAGTTAACAGCATGGACTCTAGAACCAATCTGAGCACAAATTCTGGCTCCACCTTGTACCAGCTGTGTCACCTTGAGCAAGCTTTTTACTCAGTTTCCTCACATGTAAATTGTTAGTCAATTCTACTCAGTTTCCTCAGCTGTAATTGTTTCCACTATCCCAAGGGGCTATTTTAAAGACTCTAATAGTATGTATCTCATAGGAACCGGCAGACTCAAAAATTGCCTGACTGAAAGCTCAACATTAAGTGCTATTTATTTATTGAGTGCTCTCTATAGACTAGGCACTTTATATACACTCCCTCAATTAAACCTTAAAATATGTTGTGAAGTAAGCATTTTCAGCTCCATTTACCTTTGAGGAAATTCAAGCTCAGAGAGGTTAAGTAATTTATTCAATCTTATTTTACTAACCTTGGGGTCACTAATTTGACCCTCCATTTGATCTATTTTGCTTACATAGGTTTCTTTATAGAGTTTTTTAAAAATTTACTTTAAGGGCCTCCCTGGTGGCGCAGAGGGTTAACCCACATGGCGCGGCAGACCTCTCCTGCTGTGCCCGCTGCTCCCCTCAGCAGTGTGCTTCTGTTGATCTGCCTGTTCTGCATCCTACTCTGTCTGGTGGATTCTCTCACCACCCCCACACCTCTGGCCTGTACCCCAGTGCTTGTATGCATAAATAAATAAATCTTTTAAAAAAATTTACTTTAATTTTGGGGGTTATATTACATTTTTGTTCTTCCACATGCGCACATGTTCCAATCACTCTTCAATCAAATTTATTCAAGCTAGTAAGCAATAGAGTAGGAACTCTAGTTCTCAGCTACCCTGTGGAACATTACCTCTCAAAATAACCAAGGTTCTTACTCAACTATATGGAAAGGAAGGTCACAGGAACCAAGAAGCCTGAGTTTCTTTCACACACCAATATAAAATACAGATTTTTTTAAAAAAACACTTAACTGACGTCACAGTCCTCAATCTAGGAAAAGCCTAGATAGCAGATTCAAATACTGAACTAGAAGCTTCATACATCAGAAATGATAAGTATCACTTTAAATTCTGCCTAATTCCTTATTATCTCAGCACCTGCCTCCAAAGGAATGTGATTCAGAGTTTTTACAAGGGGCTAATCCACCAGCGTGAAACACAGTAACTCAGGAGCTGGTTTTCGAGCTCTCCAACTGCCCATGAAACTAAAGAGCAAGAATAAAGTCGAAAGCTGGCTTCACTGGTAAAGAGATTCAAGTCTTCCGCGGCGCGGCTTCCTATTTCGGAGCCCTCTTCCACCTGTCGTGCCACTCGCCCAGGTCCCTTACTGCCGCCACGATCCCAAAGTGACACTAATAGGGCCTCCTGAGGTTTCCGAGCCTGCGCAGGCAAATCTCAACAGTCGTTCAAAGTTCCCACAAAGCAAAGAGTAAGCCACAAGTTCCAATACCACACTGCCTAAAAGAAACAGGAACTGCCACGTCAAGTTTTCTGGACCACCGAAGCCGCCCAGGTGATCTCGGTGTAACTGGCACCTGGGCGCCAAGAACTGCCCGCCAACTCCGGCAGCCCAGACTCCGTCGAGCCCCCTGCCCAGTATTCAAGGCAGCGTAGCCGACGGTGCAACCGCCGCCCACGCGGCCCCACACACCCCCTCCAGTGGGAAGGGGAAAGGTCCCCTCAAACCCACTCCATCAGCGCTCTGCGGCTCCCGCCCCCACCGCACAGGTTTGGTTCCTGCCGAGAGTGAGTCTGTAGTAATGACGGCGAGAGCCGAGGCCGTGGCCGCAAGTGAGAAAAGCCAAGGGAGCGGCGGGCCAAGGTTCCAGCTACCCCACGAAGGGAGTAACGAGGACTGAGAGGGGCCGGGTAGTACCTGCCGAGTCGCTCCTCGCCGCTCCGAGTGACGCGGCCGCGCAAGGCATTCTGGGGCCAGGCAGGCTCTGACCGTGGAGATGCCCCGCGGCCAACGTGGCTGGTGCAGGACTGAATTAGGCCCCGCCCTGTACCGCTCCGCTCGCCCAGGCCAATCAGCTTCTCTGGAAACACACAGGCCCGCCCTTTCCCGGGACCGAGTTAGTCCCGCCCCCTTCAGGATAGCTTGTAGCTTCTCGCGCACACGCGCTGAGAGACTGCAAAATGTCTGGTGACAGGCCGTTCTGTCGCTCAGAAATCAGGCTCAGCGCTCCCTCCTGCCGCTTGTACTGGAGGTAGTTTCTCTCACAAGCTTTCCCAGCGCAAACATCTCCAGGGAAGGGGAGCAAGGACGTCTCCCTGAGTGAGAACGTGAAGAACCTGCCCCATTTACTTCCACACACGAGGTAACTTGTGTAGAAGAAGAGGACGACCCTGCGGCCCCTTCCAGCCTTTGCATTGATTATATGTTGTTAAACACTCAGCTCTCTTCGATGTGCCAAACGCCATGTTAGGCGCTGGGTTATAGGCGTGAACATAACAGGTGAAATCCAAAGTGTAATAGAAGCAAGAGATGTTAAAGCATAAATCATTACATAATTATAAATCGTAATCATACTTTGAGGAAAATTAGTGTCTGGGATTATGGATTAATTCTGAGAATCTCAGGGAAGAGTTCTTTGAAGAAGTGTCATTTCAGCTCCAGTCACATGAAAAAGTCTTAAAGAATGTTCCAGGCGTGAAAGAACTTGTGTTCCAGGAACTGAAAGGAACTCCATGTGGTATAGAGTACAGGGAGTTAGCCTGGACTGAGATGAATCGGGCCAGACATTGCAGGCTCTTATTGGCTGAATTACAGATTTTAAACTATTTTGGAATGCATCCTAAGGTCAATGGGTAGTGGTAGAGAGCAGTAAGTACGACGGGCTTTACTGTTCAAGGCTCGTACAGACTATTTGTAGGGAATAGTTTGGAAAAGGGCAGAAAGGGTTGCTGGAAGCTCAGTTTTGCAGCACTTCGATTAGTCAATGACAGAGATAATGGCGACTTGAACTAGGGTAATGTCCTTAGAGACAGATAGAGTTGGATAATTTCAAGACAAAGTTGGAGGTGGACTCAAAAGAACTTAATATTGGATTTGTCAGAGAGGGTAAAGAAAAGAGGAACATAAAAGATGACTCCTTAAGTAACTAGATAGATTAATAAACCATTTACTGATTCAGGAAACGTGGAAGGAAGAGCAAGTGTTTTTGAATATTTTAAATTTAAGCTATTTAAAAATTATGTTGGGGTCTCCCTAGTGGCACATCAGGTTAAGCAATGAAACACTGAAACATCTGCAGCCACTGCAACACTAGGTTGATCCCCAGCCAGGGAGTGACCCACAGGGGCCCCAGAACTCTCCTGCCTAGCCCACTGCTCCCCTCAGCAGTGTGTTTCAGTCGATCTCCCTGTTTTGTTCCCCACTCTATCTCTGGTGAATCTTCTCACCCCCACACCTCTGGCCTGTACCCGAGTTCTTGTATGCATAAATAAATCTTTAAAAAAATAAAAACAAAAAATTATGTCAAACGTATATACATAAGTCTGAAGTTTAGAAGAAAGTTCTGGACTAATTATATAAACTTGGAGATGGTTGTAGTTAACTTAGCAATTTCATTCATACAAAGACTGTTCACAGAATGAAAAATTTTAGAATAGTCACAAAGTGGAGTAGTATATAAGAAAGATAATGAACGGGGCCCTCCCTGGTGGCGCAGTGGGTTAAGCAACACACTATGAGGCAAACCGCAACCACTGCAGTACGAGTTCGATCCCTGCTGCCGGCCAGGGAGGGGACCCACATGGTGCGGCAGACCTCTCCTGCTGTGCCCGCTGCTCCCCTCAGCAGTGTGTTTCAGTTAGTCTGCCTGTTCTGCTCTCTATTCTGTCTGGACTCCCCGGACTCTGGCCTGTACCCTAGCTCTTGTATGCATAAATAAATAAATCTTAAAAAAAAAAGATAATGAACGATCTACAAATACATAATGATCTACAAATACAAAAAGACATGGATGAATCATAAAAGTGAGGAAAAGTAGACACAAAATTGAGTCCATTTATATAATGTTCAAAAACAGACAAAATAATTGTGCTAATAGAAACCAGGATATTATTACCTTTAGATAGCATTAATATTTAGAAAGGGGTAACTAGGAAGCTGGACTTCTAATAATATTCTTATTTTTTAATAAAAATTATTAAAGTAATACTGGTTTATTACATAAGTTTCAGGTACACAGCATTTTAAATCACCATCTGTATATACTTTATGATGTTCACCCCTAGAAGTCTAGTTTCCATTATTCACCATATGATTGATTACCTTTGACAGAGTTACCCACATCTACTCTCCCTTTCCTTCTGGTAACCACTACTTTGTCTGTCTAGAAGTTTGTTTGTTCATTAGTTTTGTTTCTTTATCTTCCACATGCAAGTGCAATTATTCAGTGTTGTCTTTCTCCACCTGATTTATTTTACTTACCACAATACCCTCTAGATTAGTTCATATTGTTGCAAATGGCATCTCCCATTATTTATATAGCTGAATAGCATTCCATAGTGTGTGTATATCACATCTTTATCCAATTATCTTTCAATGGGCATTTAAGTTATTTCCAGTTCTTGGTAATTGTGAATTACAATGAACATGGCGTCCGTATATCCTTTTGAATTAGTGTTTTTCTATTTGGGGGGTAAATACTCAAAGAAGAGGTATGACTGGATCATATGGAATTTCTAGTTTTAATTTCTTGAGTACTCTCCATACTATTTTTCATAATGACTGTACCAGTATACATTCCCATCAACAGCACAAGGGCTCCTTTACCTCCATATCTTCTCCAACACTTGTTTCTTGTTTTTTTGGATAATAGCCATTTTCTCAGGTGTGAAGTGACAATTCCTTGTTTTGACTTGCACTTCCCTAACACTAAGAGATGAAGAACATCTTTCATGTGCCCATTGACCATATCTATGTCCTGTTTGGAGAAGTGTCTATTCAGATACTCTATTTTTAATTGGATTGCTTGTTTTTGTTGTTGAGTTGTATGAGTTTTTTATAAATTGTGAATGTTAGCCCCTTGTCAGATGCATGATTTGAAATTGTCTTCTCCCTTCAGTAGAATGCCTTTTTGTTTTAAATAGAGTCTGGAAAATATTCGCATTCTGGCCAACAGAGAAATCTTTTTTTTTCCTTTTTTTAAAAAAAAAAAATAATTAATTAATTATATTTGACATCGTTTGTATTCCCCAGGGAGTACCCACCACCATTCCACCCATGCACCATCACCTCAGTCCCTTGTGCTCTTTCTGCCCTCATCCCCGTCTTTGCTCTCCCCTCCTTCCCCTCCCCCACCATGGTCTCTTTGGTTTATCTTGGATATTTGGTCTTGTTTTTGTTTGCTTTTGGTTATAACTGCCCAATTCCTTGAGCTTATTTTTCTTTGTTTTGTTGTTCCAACAGAGAAATCTTACTAAACACTTAGGGCAGTTGGTAGAAAAACCTCAGAAAGTCCAAACTAGGTAAGGCTACATTAACCAAAAAGTGAAGGCGATTCTGAGTCTATTCAAACAAGCTGAAAGAGTGCTCTGCAAGTAAGTTAACTGCTTGCCTGAAAGTAATAGATTTTAAAGAGAGACAATAAAATCCAGGCACTGAAACATGTAACCCCACATCTTTTCACTATCCAACTAGAAATTACTATAAAGAATGTTGAAAATGTGAACCATAAGCAGGAGAAAAATGAATTAATAAACTGGTGGGCCTCCCAGATGGCAGGCCTCCCCAGTGATGCAGAGTGATGCAGTGCTATCAAGCTATCACCAGCCACTGCTGCACGAGTTTGATCCCCTGCCAAGTGCAGCAGACCTCTCCTGTCTCCTCCACTGCTCCCCTCACCAATGTGTTTCAGTAGATCCTCCTGTTCTGCTCCCCAGTCTGTCTCTAGTGAATCTTCTCACAACCCACATCTCTGCCTACACCCCAGTTCTTATATACAATAAGTAAAAATAAATCTTTAAAAAATAATAAAAACAGACCCATAAAGACAAAGATGATTAAATTAGCATATAAGCACTTTAAAGCAGCTATTATAAATATGGTAGAGAATATAAAAGAAATAAATATGAGATATGGAAACAATAAACTATTTTTTTAAACCATATTGACTTTCTAGAGCAGATAATACAGTATCTGAAGTGAAAGTTTTAAAACACTTTGAGATACTGCAAAGCAAAGATCCATGAATGAGGAAACAGTGCAAAAGAATTATCTTCATCAAAGCATGGAGAGAAAAAATTATTGAAAAGAATATTAATGACCTGTGGGCAATACCAAATTATCTGATTCAAGTTTTGTCAGAGACCCAGAGAGAATTGAGGAGATAAAATAAGTATATATTTGAAGAAATAACAGCTAGTTTTTCTCTAAAATTAATGACAGGGCCTCCCTGGTGGCACAGTGGGTTAAGCAACGCACTATGAAGCAACCCGCAGCCACTGCAGCACAAGTTCGATCCCTGCCGCTGGCCAGTGGGGGTACCCACATGGCGCGGCAGACCTCTCCTGCTGTGCCCGCTGCTGCCCTCAGCAGTGTACTTCTGTTGATCTGCCTGTTCTGCTCCCCGCTCTCTGTGGTG
>JAGFMF010012012.1:472630-488386 GCA_019455555.1 Galemys pyrenaicus | reverse complement strand
CTGCCTGTTCTGCATCCTACTCTGTCTGGTGGATTCTCTCACCACCCCCACACCTCTGGCCTGTACCCCAGTGCTTGTATGCATAAATAAATAAATCTTAAAAAAAAAAGTAAATATTAGAAACAACCAGGGGGAAAAGGTCACTTTTTATGTAGGGAGCAAAAACAATACTAAGGGCTTAACATGAAAAATAATACAATCCAAAAAGTAAAGTAATAAAATATTTGAAGTACTAAAAGAAAAAGCTCTACCAATATGGAATTTCTACCCAGCAAAAATCTTTTAAAAAATGAAGGTGAAATATAGGCATTTTCTGGTAAACAAAAGATAAGAGATTATTCTACTAGCATACCTGAATTATAAAAATGCTAATGAGTGCTTCAGAGTAAAATAAAAAGATAATTCCAGTTGAAAATTTGAATTCACACAAAGGAACAGAAAGTACCATGAATGATGACTGTGTAATTTATATAAAGATATTTTCTTCTTTTAAAAATTTTTCTAAAACAAAATTAATCATTTTAAGAAAAAAAATAGTTAATAGTGTTCTGTGAGATTTATAACAAATGGAGAGGTAAAATATGCTGGCAACATAAAGGAAGGTTAATTGCATATAAACTGTTAAAAGATTCTTATACCCTACAAATAGGTGGTATAATTTGAAGGCAAAATGTGATAAGTTAAAAATATATATTCAAGAGGAATGATTATGGGAGCATGGGGAGAAGGAAGAGCTGATAATTTTTTTTAAAGATTTATTTATTTATGCATACAAGCACTGGGGTACAGGCCAGAGGTGTGGGGGTGGTGAGAGGATTCACCACAGAGAGTGGGGAGCAGAACAGGCAGATCGACTGAAAGACACCGCTGAGGGGAGCAGCGGGCAACTGGTGCTGCAGTGACTGCGGTTTGCTTCACAGTGCGTTGCTTAACCCACTGCGCCACCGGGGAGGCCCGGAAGAGCTGATAATTAATTGAAAGCTAGTAAGCAACACAGTAATTTAAATTAGAATATTATAAAATAGTTAATCCAAAAGAAGACAAGAAAAAGGAAAAAAATTGAACAAAAAACAGATAAGCAAATAGAAGCAAAATACCAATATGATAGCTATACCCAACCGCTTTAATAATTACATTAAATGTAAGTGATCTAAGTACTGCAATAAAAAGCAAAGATTTTCTTAATAGATTAAAGACAGAAAAGGCATGACTGAACTATATGGTGTCTATAAGAAATCCACCTTAAATATAAAGACATAATTTGGTTGGAAGTAAAACAGATTGGAAAAAAGAAAATCCAATCACTAATGTAAAAAAAGTTGAAATAGCTATGTTAAGATCAGAAAATGTGGACTTCAGAGCAAGAAATATTATCAAGTTTAAAGAGTAATATTTTATTATGATAAAGGAGTTAATTCACAAAAAGTCATAATATAAACAAGTATACATGTAGTAACAGAGTTTTAAAGTATACAAAGTATAAAAGCTCAACTGAAAGGATGAGAAGTCCACAACTGTAGTTGGAAATTTGAACACTTTTCATTAAGAAAGTAATAGAGACAGCAAATCAATATGGCTATAGAAAACATGAATTAACAACCAGCTTGATACAACTGACATTTATAGAATACCATGCAAACAATAGCAAAATGCATGCTTTTTTAAAGTATGTATTCAATACTCACCAAGATAAAACATATTCTGAGCCATAAAAATAACTTTTAAAAAATATTGTCAAGCAAAAGAAATTAGACACTTAAAAGTACGTTCTGTACTTTCCCATTTGAATGAGGTTCTACACAAGTAAATTTAATCTGCAGTGAACAGAAAGTCCTAAAATTTGTTGCCTCTAGTGGTTAGGTGGATTAGAAAGAGGCATGAGGGAACTTTCCGGGGTACTGATGATATTTTGTATTTTTATTGGGATTTGGGTTGCACAAGTGTGTGCATTTTTTGGGAACTCTTTAAATGGTATATTTAATATTTTTGCATTTTACTGTATGCAAGTTATACCTGAAAAGGAAAAATGGGCAATTAAAATCTAATTAGAAAATCTGAAACTACTTTCTGACTTTTCTAGACTTGAGGGAATGAGTAAATACACTGAGGAAAGTGGAAATCGGGTTTTTTATATAAAAGAAGGAGGTTGAAAATAAGAGTTATCTAAAATTAAGGAAGTGGCTTTAAAATGAGGGAGTTACCTAAAAATGAGGGGGTAAAATGCAATTTCCATTAAAAGAATCCAGAGATCTTTGAGGAAGAAGTTGGTCTCTCGCCTGGGGCACAGAAAGAGCGAAGTGAGCCTGGACCATCTTGTATTTTCAGAAAGCACAAGCGCCAAAGAATGACAGGGCTCTAGCAACAGGACAAAAGAGCCAACTTGAGGGAATTCCCACTGATGTGATCTGGGATTTCATCAAAGTAAACAAAAAATAATGAGTCACACAAGTAATTCATGAGTTCGCACTGATTAAACTTAAAAAATAAGGACTCCGGGGTGAGCGCCGCACTGTGAAGCAATCGCGGCCACAGCAGCCCGAGTTGGATCCCCCACCAGGAAGGGCCCCACATGGCGCAGCAGCCCTCTCCAGCCTTGCCTGCCAGCCCACTGCTCCCCTCAGCAGTGTATCTCAGTCGACCTGCCTGTTCTGCTCCCCGCTCTGTCTCTGGTGAATCCTCTCACCTCCCGCGTCTCTGGCCTGTGCCCCAGCTCTTGGATGCGTAAATAAATAAATCTTTTAAAAAAATAAGTAAATAAATAGGAACGCTTTTCCTTAGAATAGGACATCAAGTAATAAACACAAAGGTGTAGAGACAGGAGCACCCAGGGCAGGTTCTCTTTAATCTGAGCAGACAGGTAAAGGAGGAGTCCTGGAGCCCTCAGTGGCTTTTTCAGGCTTTTGTTAATCTTTCTGCATCAGAGACCAGGTACACCGCCAGCAGGGGTCCTGGGGGCCAAGGGGCTGGAAGGCCTCCTAACCCCTGGTGAATCTTCACACTTTGGGCTCTCTGGCCTCTGCTTATGCTCTGCTGTTCTGCTTCCTCTGCTGCTCTCCTGACTGCTTCTCCTGCCCCTCTCCTGGCGTCCCCATGATGCTGCCCTTGTAGGTCCAGTCTCTTAGCCCAAGTGTGCCCACCCACATATGCCCACTCCCTACTTCAGGTGCCGCCATCAGGCATGTATGCAGGACCGCAGGGGTCTATCATTAACACTAATGGTGGGAAGGCAGAAAAACCTGAAAACTTTACCCTACAAAGGGAAATAATGGAATTAGAAAAATTAATAGATGTCAGTGCCAACATAAAGAGACAAAAGTCTCTTAATCCTCAGAGTCGAGAGCTTGGGAAACAACAGATACAAAGTTTCTCATGAGTCACCATTAAAAGTGACAATAAGATGCCACTCTGTTTCCACCCCTTAGTACCCCTGTATTGTCCCCACTGAAGATAGACAGGATCGTGGGTTTTGTGGTGTAAGTGCCCTCCATCGTTCTTAAGATAATTGGTGTATTGAATTATATAGATAGCAAATAATATTAACAAATTATCAGTCATTATACTAATTTCAGTAACTGTGATAGTTTTGACCATGGACATAATGTCCTTTTATAAACTACAAACAGAAGGAAAATTTCAAGTTATTTTTCAATTACACCAACAAGCACATATTTTTACTTATTTAAATTGAAAATTAAACCACTGGTCTAAGTAGGATGGTCAAAGCTTCCTTCACTCTGATCCCTTCCTGGTAAAAGATTAATTCAGCCTTTCCAGGAGTCAACTTGGCAGTAAGTATTAAATCTTTATTATTCAAGCCAATATTACAATCCTCCTTTTTCTAGAAACTTACATTGAACAAACAACCAGATGTATTTCTATGTACATAGTCTTTATAATAACTAAATTTAGAAATTGGGCCCGCCCTGGTGGCGCAGTGGGTTAAGCAACGCACTATGAAGCAAACCACAGCCACTGCAGCACGAGTTCGATCCCTGCCGCCGGCCAGGGAGGTGACCCACATGGCGTAGCAGACCTTTCCTGCCTCGCCCACTGCTCCCCTCAGCAGTGTGTTTCTGTCAATCTGCCTGTTCTGTGTCCTGCTCTGTCTGGTGGATTCTCTCACCACCCCCACATCTCTGGCCTGTACCCCAGTGCTTGTATGCATAAATAAATAAATCTTTAAAAAAAAAAAATAACTAAATTTAGAAATTACAAAATTATTTAACATTAAATCACTCATGGCATATCCACAATATAGTATGTTCTACAACAACTAATGAATACTATTCAAAGATAGTGAATAGTAACAATGGGGAGTGCTCATAATAGAATGTCAAGTGAAAATTTGGTATATAACACTATAAGTATAATTATAATTTTTTAGAATTTATAGAAAAAAGACAAGAAAATAATGTCACAAATTATATATATGGTTTATTTCTAGAGTGAGATTAGTATTTGTTTTTGTTTGCTAGACCTTCTGAATTTTTCAAATTTCTTCAATAAATAGATATCCTTTTATAATTAGAGGGGAAAGTTGCTAATATAAACGCACATCCCTAAACTTAGAGAGAAAATCTAAATGAGGAGCTTGGCCTGCTACTGTGTGGAGGATAGGGGAAGAGATATTTGTAAACCCACAGCTATATAAAATTTAACCAAAAAAAAGTAATTATGCCTATAAAAATTATTAGGTATAAGTTTAAAAAAAAGTCACCCCTTCACTTTTTTACACTTTTTTACTCTTACTATTTTATTGGGTATCTTCCACCCAAGTTTTTTCAGAAAACACCATCATATTCCACATATTGTTCTACAGCCTGCTTTTGTGACTTAATATTTCATGGACAGCTCCATTTCTTACCCCATCTGTCAGTACGTGTGGATTTACTTCTTTCTCTTTGACAGTGGCAGATGGTAACACGGATGCAATATAAGTTATGGAATCACTTTCTATAAATGGATACTTATACTCTTTTTTCATGCCATTGCAAGCTCTGCTATTGCTAGCACAGTCATAGGTGTACTTTTGCCTGATTTGTGCATTTAGGTAGAAAAGATTCCTCGAAGTGGCATTCTTTGGTTGAAGGGTATACAAGCTTAAAATTTTTAGAGCTACTACCAGATTGCTCTCAAAGGTCCAAAACTAACATGTTCTCTCACCAATCGTGTGTGCATTACCCCACACCTTCGCCCAAACTGGACTTGTATCATATCTTTCCACTTTTTTTCCCAGTTGAAAAGTGGGGGGAAAAAAGTTTCCTCCTTGTTTAGCTTGCCAATTTTTTGTTACTAATGAGGATGATAATTTTTTAATGTGTTTCTCAGATACATGTATTTCAACTTTAATAAATTGCCCACTCAGCTTTCTCCTTGCCTAAACGATGTAAGAGCACTATTAATTTGATGAAACCATAGATTTAAAGTGACTTTATCAGGGGTCTGTCTCCCTGGTGGCACAGTGGATTAAGCAATGCACTATGAGGCAAACCGCAGTGCTACTGAAGCACGAGTTTGATCCCTGCTGCCAGCCAGGGAGGGGACCCACACGGCTTAGCAGCAGACCTCTCCTGCCTCACCTGCTGCTGCCTCACCTGCTGCTGCCTCACCTGCTGCTGCCTCACCTGCTGCTGCCCTTGGGAGTGTGTTTCAGTCAGTCTGCCTGTTCTGCTCCCCACTCTGTCGCTGGTGAATCCTCTCACCTGCCATGACTCTGGCCAGTACCCCAGCTCTTGTATGCATAAATAAATAAATCTTTTTAAAATTTTTAAAATTAAAGTGACTTTATCAAATATCATGAGCTTTTTATTTATTTTCTTACAAAGTTTGCTTTCTTTTCTAGTATAGTCCCCATAGAGTTTCCACCGCCAGTTCACTGTGCACCATCACCGAAGTCCCCTGTGCTCTTCCCGTCCTGCCCTTGATCCCACTCCCTCCCTCTTCCCTGCACATGACTCTGATTTGTAGTTGTCTGTTTATTTTTGTTTCTTTCTTGTTGTGGTTTTGTTATTTTCCCCCTTAATCCCCTATAATCCTCCTATAAGTGAGACCATCTGGTATTTTTCTTTTTCCTTCTGACTCATTTCACTGAGCATAATTCCTTCAAGCTCCATCCATGTTTCTGTGAATGGCTCTAATTTATCTTTTTTGATTGTTGAATAATATTCCATTGTATCACAAGCTCTTTTAACCAAGGATATAATGTTTTAGGCTAAACAAATGTTCTAATTTTCCAGACTTGTGTTTTGAATGGCTTGTTTGGACTCAAAAGTCCAAAAATCTTTTGACATTATCCCTTTAAAAAAAAAATAGACTCATGCCACACTTTCCAGATAGCTATATTATCATAATCTTCCAAGTGAAGACTCAGAGCCCAAAGTGTTGTACTTACAGTCACAAAGCAGTTCAGCGCCAGACATGTCTTTCAAATCCATCGGTCCATCTTATTTTTCAATTATGTGCCCCACACTTTCCTTCTCCACTTCACTCCCCACCAATCTCATTTACTGGAATAAAGAGACGGTTAGTATTCATAGGTTTTATTCAAACACATAAATATGTAAGTTCATGAAAGAATGAAATGATTGCACATAAGCTATAAATTATTTCTTGTTCCTGTTTACAAATAATGTTTTAATTACAGTACACTTCTTGGCTATGGGGAAAAGCTACTTAGAAATATTTTTCCGTGCAATCAAAATTCAGTAAGAAGTATGTTTTAGTACAGTTGTACTTGCACAGAGAGTAACCTCAATGTGACATTGCTGCTATGGTTTAAGAAAAAAAAAATAAGGCAAGCTTCAAGGAAAGGACTTTAAACTTCTATCACAAGAGAGGGTATTAGGCGGAGAAAGTTCTCCAAATCTAAAATAAAGCTTCCCTAACTTCTATAAATAGACTCATCATATCTTCCACACCTCCACATGATAGTGACCTTGTTGCACAGAAGGAGTGAGGAAAAAAGCTTAGTTCTTAAAAATGTATGTGAAAGTAATAACCTCCTCTTTAACCATTTTCTGGAAATTTTAAAATGTTGTTAAAACTGGTAATAATGATTAAAAACAACAATCAGGGGCATCCCTGGTGGTGCGAGTGGTTGAGCGCCACATCGTGGGGCTTCTGCAGCCACTGAACCACAAGTGCGATCCCGGGCCAGGAAGGAGGCCCACATGCGCAGCAGACCTCTCCTGCCTCGCCTGCTGCTCCCCTCAGCAGTGTGTTTCAGTTGACGTGCCTGTTGTGCTCCCCACTCTGTCTCTGATGACTCCTCTTACCTCTCATGCCTCTGGCCTGTACCCCAGTTCTTACATGCATAAATAAAATCTTTTTTAAAAAAATCAGCTTTTATTTATTATGTGGTAATTAACATGCACACAGTTTTTCCAGCAACTCTGTGCCCTAAATATTACAACTGCTATTATTTTGTAGGACTAAGCTTCAGAAAACTTAACCAAGGTTCCACAGTTAATGAATGTAAGAGCCAGGATTCAAATCCAGGCTTCAGACTACATGTGGTTCTTTTCACTGTAGTGTTTTGCTACCACTTCCAAGTGGTGTGTAGCAGGAAGGCAAAATGGATATTTTAGGCTTGTCCTCTCTGGGCACTTGCATGTGTTAGGGATCAGTCGTGTCCAGTTTTACCAATCATTTTGCAAGTTCAGAAAGCCAGTAGTAGGGAATGGTACATCCAGAAGTGGACTAAAGCAATGGGCCACGAGCATCAGAAGGAGCTCTAGCTAGGTTCTAGGGGAATGTGAATGTGGGAAAATCCAAAGGTGTGCGGAGGGAGGAGACAAAGACAAGGGAAACTACTGAGATTGAAGATGGGGGTAGAAAGAGAAGGTTAACAGGAAGTGCCCACCCATGCCAGAGATCTTGGTGATCCACTGGAAGCCATATAATGGAGTGGGCAGGGTTTTTCAGTGGCCAGACAAATAGCAACCAAGAGTCCCTATGAACTGAAGGGACAGAAAGGCCTAGAGGAGCCTTAATTTTTCTCAAATGGGGAGAGACTAGCCTGTGCAAGGTGGAACTAACTTTGAATTAAGCTGCAGGCTGGGGATGCAGAAGAAGAGGGTAGGATAGTCTTTGACTGACCCAGATAGATAGCAAGTTGTAGGTTACTTCATCCTTTCAGCATGTTTTTGACTCATATTCCAGCCTATCAGCTACATGACCCATTCCTAATTAGCCACTGCCCATTGGACCATTTGTCAAAGGAGCTGGCCAGCAACCAAACAGACTCTCTCAAGAATGTGAGAGTAAAAGGGTGAGTTGGCAAGATACTACTGCATGGAGCCACGAGGTCACATAGAGAGTAAGCCAGAGAGTTCCTGAAGTGTCACATGCAGCCCAGTTATAAGGGATGAACATTTAGAACACAACAATGAAAGCCCAAGAGAAAGGAATAAGACTAGGTGTCTCCAGAGAGAGAAACTGAGACAGAGGACTCGTTTTTATGGTTTCTAATGAGGACAGGCTATTCCTACAATTAGGTCTCTATGAGGTTCCCTTCAGTGTTAGTGACAAACCTTCTAATATGAGTTTCCTAAGATAGATTTCTTTGCTTTTTTTCTTTTTTTTTAAGATTTCTTTTCTTATCAACAATTTGATTCCAAACTGATTTATGAATAAAATTCCACTTCACTCATTAACAGTGGGACAATCCTTTCTAACAAGAATTCTTATCCACATGCATGGAAAATGGAATTAGAAATCAGAATGTGGTTCTGTGAGCAGAATGTCAGAGTTCCAAGTGTTGGGTCATCCCGTAAGAAATCTGACTCAGACAGAGGCAGCAGCCGTAAAATGTTCCTTTCTTGGGAAGCACTGGGAAAGAAACAATTTGGGGCACCTTATAAAGGGAAACTTCTATGTCATATAAGGGTTATATGATGCACAATCCTACTATTTAGTTTTAGAAAGACTCAGAAGTAACCAAGAGGTTGCTCCAGTGATCAAGATCACAAAACTGAGCAGCACAGTGGGAATCAAAGACGGGCCATTTCCCTTTCAGGCAGCTTGTCTTCCAGAGACCGAACACCAACAGCCACCTGCTGCAGTCCCTATCCTCTTTGCTCAGTGCGATGGTTAATGCTGGGTGTCAATTCAATTGGGCCATGGTGTTTTGTCAAGCCGATCTTCTGGATGCTTTGGTGATCATAATTTTTTGGCTGAGTTGACAAAACTGGTGAAAGTTGAGAGGGGAGAAAGTTGCTTTCAATAATGTGGGTAGGATTCATCCAACCAGTGGATGACCTAATTAGGACAAAGGAAGGAATTTCGCCAACAAACACCATTGAACTTGAACTGTGCTATTGGTTCTTCTCTGGATCTCCAGCCTTCTGGCTCACCCTGAAGAATTTTAATTGCCAGCCTTCACAATCACATAGTCAATTCCTTACGTTAAATAGCTACACACATGCACACACACACACGGGTTCTGTATCTCTGTATAACTCTAATACAGGCAGTGATGGATAACTAGTAGATTGTCTTTTTAGCCTTTATGAGTTAGGACCATTGCTTCTAACAGGCCATTGCTTCTAATTTCTCAAGTGAAAACAGCACTCAAAACCACAAAATACGATCCATTACAAAATCTCCCTTCTCTTGTCTATTAAATCTCATTAGATTCCATTTTCAAGAGTAACTTTGCTGACTTTGTCTTCAGAGTCCAGCTTAGCTCAGATTTTCAAATAGTGGGAATATATAAATCCACCAGGATATTACTTGTCATGCTTTAACACCAGCAATGATAAGTACTGCTTTTGGACCTATATTATTTGGCACAACAACAAATCTCTGTAACCTCTATCCTCACGCTAACGTCACAGATACCTGCCAAAGAAGATATGCTAATTTGAAAAGTTTTATTGACTGTAATTTGTTTGAAGATGGTGAACTGAATCACAAATCAAGCTAAAGTTGTCTTCAGTACTCTTCACTAGTATACAAAATTGTTGAAAGAGTGTGGGGAGGGTGAGCCAAAGATGAAGCCTCAGATCATTCAGTCAGTTATACATATTCTATTTTGAAACACTTCCCTCATTTCACGCAACCAGTAAGTTTTTTAGAGTGAAGAGTTGATGGATATTATTCCATTTAAAATTGTACTATTAGCTTTGTGCCAAAGGACACTGGTATTATTTGGATAATAGGAATGGTCATATTTTAATAAAATAAAGTTAATATTGATAAAATTGTATTTAGTCTATGGATTTCAAAGTAAAAAGGCATACTTATAAATATAGAATAATGAAAACACTCCCATATGAAAATGAGTAATAGAACTAGGACAAATAACTATATCTTATAACTGCTTGTATTAGGAAACAAAAAAGTCATAAATTAATGAGCAGAGTATTCAAAAAGTTAGAAAAAGAGTAACTGAATGAACTCAAAAAAAATAGAAGGAAGAAAAATGAAGATAAATCCAGAAATTACTAAAAATAGAAAACAAACAGAATGGGAGAAAGCAATATGAATAATATTATTTGAAAGGCTATTTTAAAAAGACAAATCTGCAGTCCTGACCAAAGAGGAAAACAGAATGGGAGAAAGCAATATGAATAATATTATTAATGAAAAGGATAGATATTTTAAAATATTGGAGGATCGTATAAATGAATATCATGTCAATAATACTGAAAGCATAGTTAAAATTGAAAACAATTGAGAAAAAAAAAACCCAAAATTATCTAGAGAAGAAAAAGGAAACTCAGACCAATACCTAATTAATTGAGTCAATGTTGAAAAACTGACCACCTGAAAAAGCATCAGGCCTAGATTTTTTCTTTTTTAAATGTTCATTTATTTCTGCATACAAGAACTGGGGTGCAGGCCAGAGGTTTGGGGGTGAGAAGATTCACCAGAGCATGAGGAGCCCAACAGGCAGTTTTAGTGAAATACACTGCTAAAGGGAGCAGTAGGAAAAACAGGAGAGGTCTGCTGCGCCATATGTGGGTTAGCTCCCTGACCAGGCATTGAACTCAGGCCACAGTGGTGATAGCACTGAGACGTAACCCCCAGGCCACCAGGGAAGCCCAAGCTTAGATTATTTAAAAAGACTTTTTATTTTGAAATTATCTTAGATGCACAGAAAAGTTGAAAAAATAATTACAAAGTTCTTGTTCATCTTTACCCATCTTCCTTTACTGTCAATGATTTACATTAACTACAGGACAATAAACTAAACCCATAAATTAACATTGGCGCAATAACTAAAATCTACAGATTTACAGAATTTTAGTGGCTTTCCTATTAATGTCTTTTCTGTTTTGAGATTCAATCCAGGATCCCACATTGCATTTAGCTATCATATCTCCTTAGTCTTCATCAATCTGTGACACTTCCTTGGTCTTTCTTATTTTTCATGATTTTGCTACTTTTGGAAAGTACTGAAAATTATTTTGAAAATCTTTCTCAATTTGGGTTTGACTCGTGTTGTCTTGATTAGATTGAGCTTATGCACTTGTGGCAAGAATATTCCCTTCAATATATCATACACCAAGGAGGATGTGATGTTGACCTACTCTATCACTGGTGACATACTACTTACTCCTGCTGGGACAACTCTGACTCCTGTTTAATGGCTGTCTAAGGTGGCAGTCACTTTCTTGTCACTTTCCTTTGCTTTGGAAAGAAAACCCTTGTGGTTGTAGAAGTGCCCATCTCCAGGTTCTGCCAGGACCAGGGTTCTTCCTTGTCTCAACTTTCCTCCCAGTAAGAAGCTTATGCCCAGTTTCTTTTCTGGGATCTGGCCCATGACTGTCATGCTTCTGACCTTCAGCATTCCTAGTGCCCATAAACATATCTCTGATTTCTAATGGGCCTGACTCTCTGCAGGGCTAGCAGTTATGTGATTTTTTTGAAAGGCATCTTATTACCTTGCCTATTGGGGGGAATAAAGTCACTACAAGAAGGGCTTTCTTCTTTGTCCCAATTTTCTTTCTACAGGAGCCTATTCTTTCTGTGCCAGAACTTTGAGGATGGAGAGGCAGTTCTTGTTTACAATAATTTCTGTTCAGATCTGGGTTGATTCTTCCCTCAGGTTTGGGAGATTCACAAAACCCCTTGCTCTTCTCTTTTGGATCGCTTAGTGTCCTCTGGTCTCCCATTGTGGATAAATGCTTGTCCTGGATCTTCGCTGGAGCCTGCAGTCCACAGGCCAGTGCTTCTGCTATGCCGGTAGCTCCTTCTGATCATTGCTTAGACAGCCAGTACTTAGGAAGCCGCCATTCCATCCAGTGTGCTCTGGAGATTCTACCAGTGAGACTGAGAGGCCAAAGTGCCTGAACAAGGAGCTGGCCTGGGACTGGTTTTGTAACTTTATTTCAACTTTGAGTTCAGTTTGCCGGTGAATAGCTTTGAAAGGCATGGCAGTCTACATCCTTGTGGTGGAGGGTACCCAGGTCCCTGGAACCTTGAGACTGTCTAAGTACCCATTTCACTCTGGGGGAGTTTTGAAGCTAATTCAATCTAGGGACATCTCCTGATTGTAGTTGAAGCGCTCGGACTTGATTATGTCTCTGGACTCATCGGTCCTTGGAGAAATCAATGTTAAGAGATGTTGATGATGGGCCGGTGTTCAGGGGGCTCACACAGAAGAGCTGCTAACTGGTCTTCAGGAAGGTGGAGTGCAAGCCTGGGTGCCAGAGGTAGAGATGGCATAGTCAGGGTCTGTGCCAGCCAAGGGGAACCAGAGGAGCATCACCTTCCACACTGAGCCTCGTGGCAGCCCCTTGCTGTGACACAATGGCTCCCCTTCTCAGGGCGCTTGCCCGGCTGGCTGCAAGAGACAGAAGAGCAAGATGCAGCAGGAACAGGATAAGCAAGGAAGGCCAGGCATCTGCAAAGGAAGGCGCAGCAGAGTTCCCTTCCTCTCACTTATAAGCATGACATGTCCAGAGGTACTCAAGAATGTTTGCGTCAGCGTTGCTGATCACAGCAAAAATAAACTTTAGTCATGCCATAGACAGATGCAACAGAATGTCAATGAATTAGAACCATGTATACTAACAAGGGACAAAATCTCCAGAAATAGCAAGTTTTGGGCTTGTGTGTGTGTCTGCGTGTGTGTCTGCGTGTGTGTGTGTGTGTGTGAGAGAAATGGATTAAGGGAGTCAAAAGGTACATAGCTATAAAATAAATAAGCTATGGGGATATAATGTACAGCATAGTGACTCTAGTAATAAAACTGTGATGCACATTTGAAAGTTGTTAAGAAAATAAATCTTAAAAGTTCTCATTAAAAGGAAAAAAGTAGGAGTGGTGACAGATGTTAACTAGACTTTTCACAATATATACACATTTCACGTGTATATAATACATAGACATTTCACAATATTTACAAATATCAGTCATTATGCTGAATACCTAAAACCAATATGTTATATATCAATTATACTTCAATAAAAAAGAAGAAAAATGACTATATTTTTAAAGTAAGTTACAAAAAGAATGTAAGCGTATGATATAACTCATGTAAAGTTTAAAGTCTGCAAAGCAGTATTTTATTTTGGATGTATATATAAATAGTCAAAATGTACAGACTTTTCTGGGAATAATAGACATGAAATTCAGGATAGTGGTCTTGGGATGGAAGAATAAAGGAGATTGGACTCAGGGCAGTGCATTCAACTGCATTTAAGCCGAAGAGTGGACACAGTGATGCTCTTTATGGCATTTTAATACATTTTCATATAGCTGAAATAAATTATTTTTAAAGAAGAAATTTGGAAATTTGTAGTTTGTTTTATCCTTTCTGCTTTTCTGGATTTTGAAGTTTTTTGACATTAAGAAAATACTTTAATATAAACTCTGCGTGCACAACTTTCCCTTTTGTCACCTGTATTTTACCACTCAAATTAATTGAAGGGAATATGGAATGAGGAAATGATAATATTTAAAAGTATGAACCAAGTCTTCCTCTGCTGAGAACCAGAACTTGAAATAAATTAGACTTGGTTCAGTCTGGAGTATTAATTGGATTTAATTATTTATGCGCTAAGTGTCATAAGAGTCCATGACCCTTAAAAGAGCTAATCACATTTCAAAGGGCATTGAAAACCATATAAATGCAATAAAGTTGCATCGTCTCATCATCAGCACATTACCTGAAAGTCTGTGGAAGAAGTCATCTATTTTACGTTCCAGAAATTAGCTTAGAAGTTTGCATCAGATTTTGTGCAATGTCATTTAATGCTCATGGAGAAGAAACAAGATTTTACAGGCACACACATGCACACATAATCAACACTGGTAATAATTCGCTATGAATCAAGAAGTAAGATTAGCTCAACTCGCAGCAAAACAGAAATCTTGCCCCTTGACCTTAAGATACTTACAAGTTAGAGGGGAAAAATGATTTTAAGGATCTCATAATATAAATGTGATAACTTCTAAGATGCTAAGAACTTTTGGATTCTTAGGGAAAAAAAATTGTGATTTTTGATTTATGATTCCCTCTCACTTCATGAGTTTGTTTACCCTAGTGTATTAATAATTTGGTCACAAAACAATTTTTCCAAAAGGGAAAAAAACTTGATAATGTGCTCTGTGAAAGATATTTCATAGAACGTACTATTTTTCACGGGAACATCTTTTGAACTGTTGCATTTGGCCATAAGTAAAAACCAAGCACGTTGGTTGCAGAGGCCGTGGGGAGACGAGCTTGGGTGAAGGATGAGACATTCCTGGCATTGTGGACAGGAGCCCTCTTTCACGTTAGAGTGAAAAAAATTGAAAAGCTAATATATCCAAGTGACGCTATATAACACCTAAGGATGCAGGCTACGTGAAGGAAAAGGTAAAAAGGTGTGACTACATCAAAGAGCTTCTGTACAGCAAAAGACACAGCACCCAAAACAGAGTCACCCTGCTTATTGGGAAAACATTTTTGCACTCCATACAATTGATAAGGGACTGATCCGAAAGATCGACAAAGAACACACATGTCTCAAAAAAACAAAGTAAACAATGCAGTCAGAAAACAAGCAGAGAAATTTAAAAGACACTTTTCCAAAGAGGAAATGCAAATGGCCAACAGGGATATGAAATATCCCACGTCCCTCATCATCAGGGAAATGTAAATGAAAACCACAATGAGGTACTACCTTCTATCAGTAAGAATCAATAAAAAACTAGCAACTACAAATGTTGATGAGGATGTGGTTTAACAGGAACCCTCCTACACTACCGGTGGGAATGCAAACTGGTCCAGCCTCTATGGAAAGCTGTATGGAAGTTGCCCAGGCTACTGAAAAGGGAGCTACCATAGGACCCAGCAATCCTCTTTTCAGCGTTTACCCAAAGGACACAAAACATGAACTCAAAAGACGACAGGCACCCCTATGAGATCACAGCATTATTTATAATAGGTAAGATTTGGGATCAACCCAAATGGCCCAAAATAGAGGACTGGGTGAAGAAGATGTGGTCCATATACACGATGGAATATTATTCAGCAATCAATAAAAATAAGCTACAGCCATTCACATAATCGTGGATGAAGCTGGAAGGGATTATGCTCAGTGAAATAAGTCAGAAGGAAAATGAAAAATACTGTATGTTCTCACTTATAGGAGGAATAAAGGAGATAAAAAAATAACCATCACACCAAGAACAAAATGAAAGAAAAATACACAGGCAAATAAATCAGAAACCTTCTTTAGGGGAGAGGGAGATTGGTTTGACTCCTGGCACCAGAGGGGATGCCCGCCCCAGAAAACATCACATGTTCCACAAACTCTGACG